>PVKB01001780.1:218790-361676 GCA_004027205.1 Ctenodactylus gundi
CGTTTCACTTTGTTTTTCATTCTAAGTTCCATAGGAGTTGTGCTCTGGGTCTCTCATATCAGAGAGACCATTTGATGTTTCACCTTCTGCTTCTGACTCACTTCACTAAGCACGATGTTCTCAAGTTTCTTCCATTTGCGTGCAAAAGCCTCCACGCTGTTGGACTTTATTGATGCATAGTATTCCATTGTATGGGCTGTTAGTTAAGACACACAGGCACTGGTATAGGATGGGTCTTAGCGTCTTTACAGAAAGGGGAGATTGGACATAAAGGCAGGCTCACAGGGAGACCTCCACGTGAAGGTAAAGGAGTAGAATAGGATGAAGCCTTTGCAAGACAAAGCCAAAGACTGCAAGCAAGCTATAGGGACCTACAAAGACTTGGGAAGGATTCTTCCTCACTATTCAGAAGGAATTAACTCTGGTGACACCTTGGATCTTGATTTGCCCTCTCCAGAGCTGAGGCACAATGCCTTTCTGTTATTTAAGCCACTTAGATTGTGGTGATTTGCAACCACTGTACCACACTTCATCTTGAGTTTTTCTGGTTTGTGCATCCAACTCTTAAGAACTCCTCATGCTTAATAACAAGATGTAATACCAAGAACTCAAACAATAATCAAAGCTGTAGAGGTGTGGGGAAAAGGAATTCTCTTACACTGCTGGTGGGATTGTAAACTAGTATAACAGCTATGGAGGACAGTATGGAAATTCCTCAAAAAGGTGAAAATAAATATCCCCTTTGATCCAGCAATACCACCCCTGGGAATTTCTCCAAAAGAATTAAAAGCATCATATAACTGAGATACATGAATACCCATATTCATAGCAGCACAACTAACAGCAAAAATGTGGAAGACACCAAAACCCATCAACAGACCAATGGGCACATAAATTATGGTATATGCACACAATGGAACAATACTCATCTATAAAGACAGAGAGCTTTGAGGCTTTTGTAGGTAAATGGACACAGCTTGAGACCATCATGCTCAGAGAAGTGAGTCAGACATGGAAGGCTAAATATCAAATGGCTTTTCTGATTTGAGAAACCCAGATACAGTCATTTCACGAATGGGGGGATAATAGGAGTAAAGACGGAGAGGGACGGTGTGGGAGGATCCAAAGGGGGAGGAGAAGAGATTGTAATTTTGACAGGATACATATACACATATGCACAAAATACTCAAGTTCAATGTAAACATTATGTATCACATATATACATAGCAACAAAATGGAGAAGGGAAGAATGATATGTAATTAGTCAACTTAGGGTGAATAAAGGTACTGTGGAGCATAGGGTCACAGATAACCTTGAATTACTCTCAAAACAAATTTCTAGCAGCATTTTATTACCCTATTTCTCCAGTTAATATTCAGATTACTTGGCATTCTCATGAAACATAATTAAGGTGCCATGGTGAATTAAGGCTCATCAACTTTCCCAGGGGATGTGGCATTTAGGTGCCTGTTCATCGATGCTTACTACTAGTTTTTGATAGTGCAAAATAATCTGACACAAACTTTGAGGTGGATGGTGGAGCTTCGTGTTTTCCCCCCACCTAGAGTTCCTTTTTCTCTTCCAAGAGGGCAAGAATCAACAGCCAGTTTATGGTCTTCCACTGCCTACCACTGTCTTTGATTGACCTAATCTGACATTTTAGATGAACCTGTGATTACATTTTTGGGGTGTGTGTGTGTGTGTGTGTGTGTTTGTGTATGTGTGTATTCACATTCAAAAACTAAAATTATCAATACATATAATTCTATTAACTTTTGGTAATTTCTAAATTTTATTGTAAGCGTATAGTAGATCAAAGCCATGTTTTCTCCATTACTTGTGTTTTTATAAACTTGCTTCATCTTTTCATTACTTATCATAGCATATTCTTTTCAAGAATCCTATGTTAAACTCTCCGTTTTTGTAGAGTCTGAGTCTTTTTTGTTTGTTTGTTCCCTTGAAAGTGACTGATAAATTTACAGGATATATAATTTGGCTGCAATATTTTTATGCTGAAACTTCATATGTATGTTTACATTGTCTTCCGGATTTTGAGTTTCACCTATGTCTACTAGCAATCTCATTTTTCCCTTACTGCTAATCACTTTCTTATTAATTTCACTTGCCATACAGTGAACCCTTTTATTTTAAACCAATGAGTTTTTCACATTAGAAATTTTTGTTCTATTTTATTTTTAGAAATCACTTCTGTTTTTTATTTTCTTTCATTCTGAGATCCTCATTCTGAATATAGAATATCTTGTTGTAATCAATACTTTTTAAAAATTCACTCTAAGTTCTTTGAGAGAAAAGTTTGGATTGTGTTGTAAATTTCTAACATTATTTCCGCAGTATGTTATGTGGGTAATTTAAAAATTATTTATTACATCTGCTTAGATTGCAATCTCCAATTTTTTGGACTCATTATCTACTCTGATTCCCACACAAATGATATTGAGACCAGTTTCAGCTTATAGGCTTGGAGTTTGGCTATTTCTAGTATGTGAAGGTTTATTTTCTTTCTTTGGAGCTTGATTCTAGATTTACAATTAACTTTTTAGTTTTTTGTTTATTATTTTTTCTTTTCTTTTTCATTTTTCTCTTTCACTTTTCTCTTTTTTATTTTTCTTTCTTTTTCTTTTTTTCCCTTTCTTTTTGAGACAGAGTCTCATTCCTGAACTCACTATATAGTACAGACTGTCCTTGAACTCGCAGTAATCCTCCTGCCTCAGCCACTCGAGGGCTATGATTCCAAGTGTGAACCAACACGCCTGGTTTATTAGTGTTGAAGAATTGAACTGAGGGCCTTGCACTTGATAGGCAAGTGTTTTAACCACTGTGCCATTTCTCCAGTCCTACAATGAATTTCAGAGATTAATCTTGTTCAGTAAAAATTACAGGAGTCCATTGCTTTGGACTGAGTTCCTGTCATATACCCATAGGACCAGGCTGTACCAGAATCGGGCCATGTGTGTTACATGCCATGCAATTGTAATGGATTTCTAAGTAGTCCAGTTTAAATAAAACAAAGCGAACAAAAATACACAGCAACCAATTAGAAGGGTCCCTAAACTGGCAGGATAAGGATTTGCCTGTGTTTTAACCTCAGAAAAAAGGTAACTCTGAGGTTGCCAACGCACTTTTTGGTCCCAGTTTCTGTTTCTTCAGCCCTATAAAGTCAACTTCCACAGTTCAGCTTGTTGGAGCTCCCTCTCTTTTATGGCTGGGATGCTTCTCAACTCATGAATTTCTACCAAAAGCCAGTCAGATACCTAAAACTTAATTTTTTGAAAATTTGCTTTTTACTATTGTGCTAGTTGTTTTTCTGTTATTGGGACACATTACAAATACCTACAACTTTAAAAACAATTTAAAAAGGAGATGTTACTTCTTCTGACCCGTGCTTCTAGAGAGCTCAGTTTATGACTGGCTGGCTCCAAGACAGAAATGGCGTGACAGAAAGACATGGAGGAAAGGGAGGTTCAAGGACAAACACCCACCCTTCCACTCACCCCACCTCAGTGGGCCCCACCGCCAGCTATGAGCTCATAACTAGATTAACCCACTGATGAATACAGTGCCCATTGAGCCCGTCACCTTCCAAAAGCCCCACTTCTGAACATACTAGACTTGGAGGAAGTGGGGCGTATTTTGAGCCTGCACCATAGCAACCATCCTCTGAGTTGGTCCTATCTGACCTCTATTGCCTTTACCCCATATCATGTGATCTATGATGATATGATTGTAGCTATGGTTTGCATCTAGAGTGTCCCTCAAAAGCCTCATGTATTTGGAAGGTGGCTGAATTGTAGGGAGTGATTATCTTAGTAGATTGATCATTAATTTCTTGTGCCATTCAAAGGCGGGGCTTGGTCAGGAGCGGTGGATTGCTGGAGATACGGCAGGTCACCAAGGGTGTGGCTAGGAAGGACGTGTTCTTGTCCAGCTCCTCTTCAAGGCTTCTACTGCTTCCTTCTCTAATGCTAAAACCAGCTTTTCTCTACCAAATCATTCCCATGCTGCCATTGCCAGCCAGCCACACCAGACCAACACTGCTGACATACGAACTACAATGAACCTCTCCTCCCATAAGTGGTGGCACCAGGTACTGTGTCTCAGGAACAAGAAAGTGACTAAGAGAGTATCTTGTTGCTTCCTGGCATCATTAGGGACCATGACACTTTTGTTCTTCATTTACTGAACCTAGAAATAAGTAGCACATCTCATTTTATCTAACTTAAATTTACCTTCCATAGGGGTGACATTTGGAAGTGCTTCTCAAACTTTTCAGGTAGTAGACTTCCTCCTTGACAGCCCAACTGAAGGAAAATTCCTGAATTTTGTAGTATGGGGAAATTTTCTGTGTTACACTATTTAATTCTCCTCCCACATTTCTATTCCAGGAGAGTCTTTTCAGATGTCCACTTTATCATGCATTGTAATTTGGGCTTACTACCATTGTTACAGAGAACTAGTATTGTTTTTTCAGTTAAGCTGCATGTCACTATGGGCCCACTTATTAGAAGTAATAGGACAGAGATTTACCAAGTTCCCCTAAAATTATATTGCAGAGAAAAATGTAAAGATAGTTAACACTTGAAATTAAAAATCCCAAAACAGAAATTCTCAGACATTATTCTGTATAATCGACTTTATACTAATAACTAGTAAGCTCTCTGTATTATGGTAAAAAATAGAATGTTCACTCTTAGTGGATCAAAAATAATTTAGTTCAATTTTTGCATTTAATATATAAGAACATTCACCCCAGAGTGTGTGGGGGACTTGCCCAAGATCAACCACATAAGGGATAGAGACTGTTTCCTGCTTCCTTCTTCAAATTTATCTCCTTTATTCTAAACTATATAATATCTTATGGAAAAATTTTACACATAATTATATAGTATTATTCTTTCTTCCTTATGGCTTGAAAAAGTAGGTGTGATGAAACATTCTTATTTTGATCAATCACCAGAGTTATTCCAACTCTAAATGAGAATAATAAATTCCATTCGGGGTTGAGAAGAATCTTCTAGAAGCCAACACGGACACTACCACATATTCAAAGGTAAGGAAAATTTGAAGCATGTAGCAGCTCAAAATTCCTGACGTACGTTGTTGAGAAGAAAGAGATAAAATACGGCCCTTCATCTTCTAGGACGTCAAATTGACAATCAGTGCGCTGTGACTCATCTCTGAGCCCAGCGAACTCGGCACTACTGTGCAACAGATAAATGTCATCCCAGTGACTGTGTTCACATCACAGCTGATTTGACTGTTCACTTGTGATAGACACCGTGGGGGAGGGGGTGTCTCAGAGGTGACAAAAATGCTTTATGTTTGTGCTCAGTGTTTATTATACTGAAGACACGTGTGAATATATTTTAAGTGTGTATGCATACATACATATGATATATACACTGAATAACTCTTAACATATCAGACAAAAATAGATGCATTGCCTTGCTCGTAAAAAACAAGGATGTTATCACTGTTTTTTTTTTCTATTATCATTTGTATGGAAACTAAATCACTTTCTAACTCTCAGTGAGGAGTTAAATCTTCCAGTCAATTTTTTAATTTATAAATCATATTTATTTTTTATTATTTATATTCATATTCTGTATTTGGCAACTAGATCTTTGAATATTTCTGTGTTAAGATATTCAGAATTAAAATAGCCAAAATATTTGGAGGAAGAAAGCATACAACTTGTAGATTGATGGGATTGTCACAGCTTGTTTATAAAATAAAGAACAAAATAGAAACAGGCTGACCTAGGATGAGGAGAGGCCTAGCTCTACATTTTACATCATGAGGAAACTCAATGTCTCTGACAATACAAAGATACAAAACAGTTCCAACTTCCTTTTTTGCCTGAATGTGCACTTCCAGTGCCCTAATGTACCTACCTTCCTATACAAGTGAAATATGGGAAGAAGTTTTAATGATTTTATGGTCATTTATAAAGCAGTTACTATGTGTTAAGCTGTGTGCTAAAAAAATAGGATGTGTAAGGGAATGACATCAAGTAGTGTATAGTATAGAGAGGAAGAAGTAGCGGGCGGTTCTATTACATACCACCATATTACGCAAAGGATAAAAATACGATGTATGAGAAATGTGGCTGGGGAAGGGGAAAGGAGACAAAATGCAGCTCAAAAATATTCTTGTAATTTGTAAACAGTCAAATTCAAAAGGAACAAAATAAATCTCCAAGAACCTGAGGCGCCAAAAGCTCAAAGACATGAACAGCAACTTTATCACTGAGTTATATGGGAAGTGAACTTCATAAGTCCAAGAGGTTAGTGGCTGAGATTGTAAAGTAAGTGCTCAGAGCAAGGAAGGCATCACTGCCCCAAAGTGAGAGCTAGTACCAGCCATCAAGGATGTGTAATCTGAAATCTCAAAGGATCAAGAGAAAGTGTTCTTGGTAATGCTAACAATATTTCCACTTATTAAGTGCAGTAGACTAGGACAGACACACAGACACACAGACACACAGACACACACACACACACACACACACACACACAAGCTTAAGCTATATCTGCATTAAGATAAGAAAGCAATGAAATGTCTCCAAAAAAACAAATAAAAATAAAACTCAACTTAGACCTTATATTTAGCCAATTTATCATTCACATTGACGGTAAAGACAGAGTTAAAAGAAACATTCCTGCTCCTTATTGTTGTAGTTGAAATATAAAGTGTTTCTGAAAGGTCTCATGTACTCAGAAGTGGGGCATTTGAATGATGATTGTGTCATGAAGGGTCAGTCACATTGATGAGTTCGTAATGGAGTGGGCTACCAGAAAGTGGGTTCTCATTGGAGAAGAGTCACTGTAGGCACGACTCCAAAGGTGGAACCCTGTATCCACCTCCTTCTCCTCTCTGTCTCTGGCTCTCTTGCTGAATGTTGCTTTCTGGCGGCCGTGAATTGACAAGCTTTCCTCAGCCAAGCCCTTCCACCAGATCCTTTCTTCCTGGAGACAGCCAGCGATGGATTGAACCAAAATAAACCTTTTCTGCTTTAAGTTGTGTTATGTCAGCTATTTCGTCTCAGCAGCAGAAAGCTGACTAATGTCCCTCTTGAGGTCAGCGCTGCCCTCATGTCACAGGGCAGGCCAGGTCATCAGCAGGTATTCGTGGTGACACTGTTGTCAACAAACTTGTCGCACTGCCAGTCACGTGAAAGCACAGTTCACACAATTGTGTAGAGTAGGCGGTACTTGATAATGAACAGCTGTGAATTAAATATTTCCTTTTTGCATGGATGTCATCAAAGAAAATAACATACTTTATTAATAGAAAAATAAATAGTTGACATATTCATGGGGATCAATGTGACATTCTGATTTGGTCATGCCTTCATTGCTGGGACACAATATCAGATGTCTAAAACTTAAAAGAAGAAATTTTTATCTTAGCTCACAGTTTCAGAAGGTCTCAGTCAATTCACAGGTGTCTGGCAAAGGTGGAAACGGTCTGGCAGAGAACAGCTATCCACAGCATTCCAAGATGAAGGATTTGTCTCTGGGCAGATCTGCCGGCAACAATGTATCCTTCCAGGGCAAATCCTCAGCAACCCACCACAACCGCTGTAACCTATCACACCTCCTAGCACTCCACCACACCCACAGCACTCCACCACACCCCCTACACTCACAGCAACCTGCCCTGTCCACCTCCCAACTGCACGTGAAATCTACAGTTAATCCCCTACTTCCAAATACATGAGGGAACATTCCAGATCCAAACCGTAACAAGCAGACATTGAAAAGTGTCAGTAAAGGTAATACATCCACTGCCTCACTTACTTAGCACCTTTTTCAGTAATTTATCCCCTCAGCAATTTTGAAATAGACAATACATTATCGTTAACTATATTCACCATGGTGCCAAAGCTTGCTCCAGCCTGATTGAAAGCTTACTCTTCTGATGAAACTTGTCTTGCTCCCCACCCTTCTGTCCCTGTGCAATCTCTATCCTGTGTTATCTTCCTTTATCTTTTCTGACTCTGAGGTGTCCTTTCAGGAACTCTGTATGGAAGTGTGGCTTGTGCCTTTCTGTCCTGCCTGCCTCTCTCAACATGTCGTCTTCCTAAGGGGAGGCAAGCAACTATATATTACATTTATTTTCCCTATACTTATAGCAATACAAACTTTTTCTGTTCCTTTAGCAAGTAGCCCTTAATTTTTAGCTTATTTAGGCTATAATCCTTCAATATCACATAGGTATTATATTGTATACTAAAGTTAAGGACTCATATTTTTTCCCCTACCACATACTGGACTGACCAGCTTTTAAAGTCTGGAAATTCAAAGTGTTGACATGGATCACATAAAAAAAAAAGAAAGAAAGAAAAGGAGGAAGGATGTATACCTCGGGAAAGAGCAACTTGGCATTATCTTATCAGTTTAAAATGTTCATTCCTTACAATGCAGAAATTAAACTGTTGTAGTTACTTTCTCATTTCTGAGACACAATACACAATGCCCATGACTTAAGGGTGGAAAACTTTATTTTAGCTCACAGTTTCAGAAGGTTTGGTCCACTCATGGGCAGCCTGTAGTAACGGAAAAATTTGGTGAAGACTAGCCAGAGAAAAGCTCTTCACTACATGGCAAGACAGGAAGCTAGCATAGGGAGAGGGTAGGGAGGAGGAGATAAAGCATATATCCTTCCAGGTCATGTTCTAGTGAACTTCCTCTTCCTGGTCAAGCTCCAATGATCCTTCCCTTCAAGGTCAAGCCCCAGGGATCTGCCCTATCTAACCAGTTCCCACCTCTTAGCAGTTCAGGTTATCAATGAAAAAACCCCAGTGATTGAATCACCTTCCAAACATGAGGTTTTAGGGAGATATTCCAGATCCAAACCACAACTTCGACTTACAAGTTACATATACCCACAGACATGCTCAAGCACAGAGGAATGTTGCAGCACTACAGGTAATTATCCAATTTAGTTAATTTACATTGGGATGAATCAGCAAATGATCGTACCCATATGCTATTCAATTAAATATTAATTACACAGCCAATAAAATTAATAAAATAAATCTATGTGTGTTACATTAAATTGAAAAGGATTGAGTTATAGCTGCAGTGTTGCACTTTATACTTATTTATTTTAGACAGAGATATCTATTGTTATACATATATTGACAACTGACAAAGACGTGGGCTTTTGCAGGCAAATGGGAGAAACTTGAGAACATCATGCTTAGTGAAGTGAGTCAGACGCAGAAGGTGAAACATCGAATGGTCTCTATATGAGAAACCCAGATCACAACTCTTATGGAACTTAAAATGAAAAACAAAGTGAAATAGGGGTTAAGGTGGGGAAGGAAGGAGGGAGGTTAAGGAAGGGGGAGGGACAAAAGGAAAGTGGGAAAGTCCTTGTCACCTTGACAAGATACGTATGTGCACAAAATGCTAAACTTCATTGTAAACCTTAAATTTTTTTGCACTTATACATATCACTAAAATAGGGGGAAAATAAAACAAAGACGTGGATACACTTCACCTTCATGGAAAATGTTTGGGAAAATAAAAAGAAACTGGAAAGTATGGAAGGAAGACTCAGCTAAGTTTTTGTGTTTCTTTGCAATAAGAAAAAGGTCTAAAGTGAAATGTTGACATTTTTCAAGTCTGTTTGTTGATGGATTAGACATTTTGAAATTTTCTTTCTTTAAGCTTCAATAATCAGCGTGATTACATAATCACTACAGGTAGTACTAGAAGTCAGTCCAAGAGGGGCAGATTTCTACAAAAGCCTCATCATCCTGATATATCCCTCCACAAATAGCAGATGACCGGTTGCCTCTACGGCCACTGCCACAACGCCTATTGCCGCACCTATGTGTACATAGACGGTTGTTCCAATCATGTACGCTTTCAGTGGCCACTCCCTGGGCTGCGCCCTCTGTGACCTTTACCCTCTGCCTCTTAATTTCCCAGATCATTCTGTCTTGCATCTCAGTCCCAACAACTCTACCCACAAATTGACCTGAAATTCAGATTACGCTTCTGCACCGACTGCAGTCTCTGCGTGTCTCCATTTCCACCTTAGGGGCCACACGTATCATTAAAATCTTTCCTTTGCTCAGTATTGAATCAGAACAAGTCTTGGTTTTTGCCTGTGTTTGCTCTGGACCCACGCCCAATGGATGAATGTGGATGGTGAGAAACTCAAAATCATGTTGAGAGCTTTTTTATCTAAACTCATAACCCGAAAGCGTCCTTATTACTGCGCAGCAATGCTATTAGTTACTTCATTCTCTCTCTCAAGCTTTTAGACAATTATTTTATAACTTCCTTTCTGTCCTTAAAATGCCGTCGCCATTTTCTCCCTCTAAAATCAGATAATGCTCTCCTTCCTATTTTTCTGAAAAAAAGACCAGTTCAGAAGAACCTCTACATATTCCCACTATTGTGCCTACAACCCCCGACCTCCTGCTTCCACTTTCTCCACCGTTTTCTGACCCTCTCCCCAGTGCCCCAACCTGCCTCTGCCCCTCCCAGCAGCTTTCCTCCTCCTGGGTCATCCTCTCTCCCTTCTCACCTACTCAAATTTATCTCTCTGACACTTTCTCCCTTTCTTCTGTTTCATCAGCCTTTCTACCGCACTGACTCATTCTCGTCAGCATGAAATATGTCGTAATTTCTCTGATACGAAAGGAAAGACGTCTTGCTCCCCCGTGTTCCTGAAACTACCCTCCATCCCTGCAGGCCTCTCTATGGCAGAACTCCCGGGAGGAGTTGTCTCTGCAGCTATGCTGCTGTTCTCTCGCCTTTCCCCCCTGAGGTATTGAGCTACTACTAATTGGTCCCCCATCCGTCTCTGTGCAAGTCATCTTTATGAAGTTCATTAGTGATCTCCGCTTCGCCAAATCTAGAGGGCAATCTTCAACCTCATCTTACAGGACTTCGCAGCAGAATGTGGAACAATTGATCACTCTTTCCTGGAAAATCTTTCTTCACGTGGCTTGCTAAGTTCCACTCTCTCCTGCGTACTGCGTTTTCCACTGGGTAATCCATGCTAGTCTCATTGCCTCTTCATCTTCCCGATCAGAGAACTTTGGAATGTCTCAGAACTCAGTCTCTGAATTTCTCTTACACTTTTCCAGTAATTTCCTTGGAGATCTTGAGCAGTATTATGAATATAAAGTTCATCTATATGCTGAAAACACCAAAAATGTTATCTCTTTACACCAACCTCATATATAATAAACCCTTCCAACTGATTATCTGATAGCCACCCCAAATTTATTAGAGGTCAAACAATTCATCGTTCCCATACCTCTAACCTCAAATCTGAACCTTGTTCAAATGTCTTTCCTTTTCAGTGATAGAAAATCCATTCTTCTCAATGGCTCGGGTCAAAATCCTTGGTGACTTTCTAACATTTGACATTAATGTCATCAACAAATGCTGTCAGCCCTACCTCACAATTTACATCCTTGCTGCACTGTTTGTGACACCATTGCCTCTCCTCTGGACTGTGCCACATCATTCTATAACCTACTTTTCACTAAAGATTCAAAGTACTTTTTAAAGACATGAGTTATATCAGTCCTCTGTTCAGTCCCTCCCATGGCTTCCCGTTCAATTTAAAGTAAAAGTTAAAATTCCACAAATATCACTCCACCCCCATTCCTCATTGGTCTCATTTTCTGACATGCCAATTTTTCATCTCTCTCCAATGACCTTGGGCTTTATCTTTGTCCATAGAAAGCAGATAATTTTGTCATTGAACAGTATTAGGGCTGAAACTTGTATGCTAGGATTTTAATCCCAACTCAGTTTATTAATTGCTTGACTTTAACCAGATTATTTATTCTCTCTGTGCATTTCCTTATGAATCAGAGACAATAACAGAAACCATTCACTGGATTCCATCAGCATTTCTCAAAAAGAGAACATGTTGCCCCCTATAAGAGACTTGGCAATGTGTGGAGACATTTCTAATTGTCACAACTCAGGAGGTTCCACGGAGATCTAGTGGGCAAATGGCAGGAGTTATTACTGACCATTCTATAATACACAAGTCGATACCCATAATAAAAGAATTATTTGGCCCAGATATCAATAGTTCTATTGTTGAGAAAATTTAAGTTATGGTAATTAAACTAAATTATAAGAATTAATATGTAAATCACATAAAGTGAATTGCATTTATAGATTATGTTTGTACCTATCATAAATGTATATTGTACACATTGTTGTTCAATGATATATGGTAATATATGTGTGTATGCGTTTGCACATGTAGATGTGCATGTATATACACATTTCTCCTTTAGGTTTTTTGTTCCAGCTGCTTCTCCTGCCTAAGTTTTTCTTCCCACGGATGCCCACATGGTGTTCTCTCCCATTTCTTATAGATCTTTCTTAACATCTTACCAAGAAAATGTCTCTGACCATCTCATCAAAACAATACCAGTCTCGTGCTTCCTCACCCCCTCTCCTCTGCTACATTCCCTCTGTTGCATGGTCATCATATGAAGTAGTATGTGAGTACTTGTTGATTCACTCTTCAGCCTCCAACAAGAATTGGCTGTTATTTCTGGTACTTAGTTGTACATTTGCTTTAACACTGCGAAATGGATTAGAAGATGCTTGTGGACAAGAATCACTGTTTATGAAGCGTTACACTCCGCAACGTACAGTGTAGCACCCTTTACACACCAGATGTTCAGTCAACACTTGTGGAGCCGTTCAATGTAAGGTGGAGGACACGGTCCCAGAAGTGGGATGGACTATGACGTCAGCTAGAACTATTTGGGGGATCACTAAAAGCACAGAATTATGGAGATGACACAACCCTGAAAATATCTTCCAATTTTAAACAAAGTGCTTAACAAAAGGAGCTCCGCCGTCTTATCGGCCTTCCTTAGTCTGAGTATTACCATTAGTTTTCAAATTTTCCCTGCTGAAGCTACAACTATTTTTGTGAGTATGGAATAGAATTCGGGCAGCAGTTCAGTTTCACAGCCAATTGCCAGAGGGCCACATTATATCAGGAGTTGGAGAAGGAAGGGGAAGCAGAGCAACTGGGGTTTTCTTTGAGTAAATACAGTATAGTGTAATTCAACTGTGGAGAGTACGTAGGAGACCCCCAGCACATCTGCATTTGGGGGAAAATGGAACTTTAAAGATGTGCTTTCATGTGGGAAAGGCCCTTTTGATTACAAGTATACTCCCAGTAAGTGGCAGTTTTCATACCAAAATGGTGCCGCATTCACAACACATTACCTGTCTCGTGTGACAGGAGCATGGACTGCGTGAGCCATCTCTACATACTGTACATTCTTTGGAGACTGCACAGATTATACTATAAGATGTTTATGGAAGCAAATGCTGTTCTAGTTAGTTGGCAAAAACAGTGGCACTATAACCCTGCCGCATTTTCTCTAGCACGAACATTCCCCAGAAGGGTTTCCAGGCGTGAAGTCAGCTAACAAGTAGTGTCTGTTGCCTTTGTTTTGTGTTTATTATTCACAATAGAGTAGCACTATTTAACATCATTTTGACATAAGTTGGTGATATGAATGCTCCCAAGATTTAAGATGAGCAAACAAAAAAGGGAAAAACCTCTATTTCCAGCTCTATGAGATCCTAGTTCCTTGCAAAGATTATCATTGTGCTTATGAGATAAAAATTTGCAACGATCCTTATGTATGCTTGCTCGCTGTAATATTTTTCCATTACATGTTTTGTGTGTGTGTGTGAACAAGAAATATTGCACACTCCCTGGGAAGAAAGCACTTTTTGTTTTTCTTGGGATTCCTTTGATGCTATTTATTTATGGTGGACTTCCTCATACACTCGTGTTTTCCCCCGCCTTACACACTAGTGTTCCTCCCCGCCGACGCCCCCGTGTTCTCTTCACTATCCTGCCCACGCCTCATTTTCCCCTCCACACGCTTTGTGGAACACCCCCCACCCTCTCCCAATTCCTCCCTTGCAGCTGCCTCCTCCTCCTCCTCTGCCTACCGCGTGCCTTCTGCTCTCTGGTGCACACTTCCAATCCCATATTTTTGTCACTGTGACTCAATACCTGACATCCACAACTTTAGGGAGGAAGGATTTCTTTTCTTTTCTTTTCTTTTCTTTTCTTTTCTTTTTTTTTTGCCTACAGTTTTAGAAAGTCACAGTCCATTCACAGCTGGACAGCTGCAAAATGGTGGAACCACGTGATGGGGCCCCAGCTAGAGACAGAGACAGAGCCAGTGCTCCAGGAGACAGAGCTCCTCACAGGATGGAGGAACAGAGACAAGACCGGGAGGAAGGGCAGAACCAGCACGTGCCCTTCCAGGTCAAACTCTAAGCCCTTCCAGCCAGGCCCCATCTCTTGACAGCGCACAGTATCCACGGCGTTTGGGGGAGACTCCAGATCCAAACCACCACACAGAGCATCAGATTTCAGCATCGATCCCAAATGCCCCGTCTGTTCTCTGGGCTCCAACTTTGTTCTTTTTCTTTTATTTTATTTTACAGTAAGACATATCTACACAGAAATGGCCAAACTGTAATTATGCAACACATAATTTTCACAGCATGAACAAACCTTGGAACCAATATCTAGGCCAGAGAAGAGAACATTTGCAGAGCCTCGGACCTAAACTATGTCAGGAACCTAAGAACCAAATGACAGCAAAGGCCTTGCTTCATACATGTGCTGGAATAATGACTTTTCTTTAAGAAAAAGGACATGAGAATGATAGACATGCACACTGGTTGTGGTTTACTCAGGAAAGGTGACAAAAAAATTTTAAGCCTTAACTTTAGACTAAAAACAATTGTAATGGTAAGAGACGACAGGATGCTACAGTCCAGCAGTCTAACTCCACAAGACTGGTACATTAATATGAATCTATAGAGATTCTTTTAAAATACATTTTAACATATGTTTTTGAGACTGGGCCTCACTCTGTAGCCCAAATTGGTCCCGAACTCATGGAAATCCTCCTGCTTCAGCCTCCCAAGTGCCACCACACCCAGCTTTATGTGATAATGAGGCATCAAACTCAGGGCCTTATGTTTGCAAGACATGTCCTTTACCTGATGTACCATTCCTCCAGCCACAAGGTTATTCTTGAAATCAGACCATGTAAAAATAACTAAAGAAGCAGAGAAGTCTAATAGGTATATTAAGAAAGAAATATCTGCAAAGATGAAATAAATGAAGTACAATTGATTCTCGGTATTTGCAATAGTCTGGTTTATAAAATCACACACATATTTGTATACAAACACACACACAAATGAGTTATCAAATATAGAACTATTGCTTCTAAGGGAAGCTTTTAGATTTCTGTGTGCCTCTGTGCACAACATCTTCATGAACCTCAAAATAAATATTTTGCTTCATGTGTGTTTCTGTTAAGAGATGTCTTGTTTAGCATATGTAATTGACTCCATAGCGCTGAACTCATGGCCAAGAGCACAAAAACGCATGCCCACTAGAGCACCTTTCCCTTTAAAGTGCACACATCACAGCCTTCTTGCTCCTAGAACAGTAGGTACTGCTTCTCCTCTGCCATTCTAGATGGTGAAATCATCAACAAAAAGTACAAACGTATGGGAAGTGGTACTAAATTGACTACCATCTGGATGCTCATTGACAGCAGGAGTAGAGATACAAGGAACTAGACCACTGCCTTGACGGACCTCACCTGGAAACATGCTCATGGGGGGGGGGGGGGGGAACGGGACTCAAAATTTCATCACTCTGCGCATGTCCACGAGTAACTGCACAAGTATTCCAAGTGTTGCGAGGAGGGAAGAACAATTTGCAAAGAAGTAATCTTCCAATTATGAGGATTAAATGCAGCTAAAAATGCTTTAAGAGAATTAGGAAAATAAGGTGTCAATTAGGAGAGTGCAGTAAATACATCACTTCTTAAATTGTGTAAGGGAGCAAGACAGCTTCCAGGGAATGGAGGGAAAGTGTCTGATGGAGGGCAGAGTGCTCAAGGAGTGACTCCAGAAAGCTGCAAGAAGGAAGGCTGGATCTAAAAGCTCCTTGAAGAGGAGAGAGTATATTTTTGCTCAATACAACTAATGGTGCAGAAGTGAAACTGCACTGAGCACGTGTAGTTTCTGCCTAATTTGGGAAAGCAGCCAAGACCGAGCAGGCATCTTAAGTGTTAAGAAATTGCACCTGCTTAACAATTCTGTGCAGAGTGTTTGCAATCAATGATTTTTTCAAAAAAAATTGAGCTTTCAGAACAGGAAGGAAGGAAAGGGTCATTGGTGGCTAATAAAATGGCTATAAAAGGAATAACAGTGTTAGATACATTTCTCTTTTTATAAATTCTGAGCCTTCTGCCCACGTCACAATGTTAGCTGACTCTGGAAAAAAGTGCTTCCAAATGTATTTTATTGCTTCTGGTTCACGAAGTCATGCCACCCAAATGGGTCACCATCATAACGTCCCTAAAATCTTCCAATTATAAATTAAAATGTAATTTCTGAAGAGGCTGACATGTCTAAAACCTTGTATAATTCTAAGAAAACTTTTAAGTTTAAAAAATGATATCTGTTTAATCTGGTCGATGAAGAGACCACTAAATATTATCTTTTTCATCTAATCATTTCAGAAAATGAAAGGAACAATTATTTTCAAATTATAGAGTGGCTGTTGAGTCAGCAACCAAAGGGAATTTGCCACTAGAAAAGGAAGAGGTTTTTTAATTTTCTATTACATAATCGCTAAACTATTTTAAGTGAGAAAAAAGTTTGCAGTAACGCCCCTGTGAATCAGTATATACAATATTATTTCTATTTCCAATCATTTCTGTTACACTGTTGGAATAAACCATTAAATATCCAGAATAAAAAACAACTAAAGGAAAATGACTATGCAAACATAGCTTGACAATTTAGTCAATTTCAGTAAAATATTTTTCAGCAAACAAAAGATTGATCCCTAAAGCTCTTGATATAATAAACATGTCAGAATGAGTAGTAAGAATGACTTGATTGAGTTTCTACCTCAACAACAATTAAATTTCTCCTAAACTGACATCCAATTGCTCCCTCCCTCAAAAGAGAACCATAGACTCAACAAAATTTACAATTCAGCTACTTAAAGGCATTGAAGAGTGAACAAACACACGTGAAGAATGTCAATACGTGAAAGACTCGTCTTTTTCTTTTCTGCCCCAAGATCCAGAGGACAGTGTTCAAGGCACTATAGTGATTGAAAAGCGAGAGATGTCCTGGGAAAGCCAGAGGCTTGTGAAGCCCAAAATTCTTTCTGACGTCTCTGTTCAGACCTTTGATCAAGTCCATGCATGTGTGGAGCAGATTCAGGTCAGGTAAGGGTAAAAACACTGAAAACTCATTTAAGATCTTTGCAAAAAAAAATGAGTCTAAGAAAGCTAATTGTCTGATTAAAAACAAAAATTAAACACTCTTCATGGAAATAATGAAATCTAGAATGTTCACAACTAACGCTTCAAATAAAGAAGACATAATCCAAAAGTGCTTGCCATGTGAAACACTAGAAAAATGTGATCCTTTCTCAAGAGAAAATGTAAACAATAACCATTATCCCAGACATGATATACATATCGGATTAATATGCAACAATTTTGAATACACTACTACTAAGTTCAAATATGTAAATAAAAATAGATCCATAATGAATGAAAAGATAGGAATCCTCAGCAAAGAAACAGAAACTGTTAGAAAAAATATAGACCCTGGGGTTCAAAAATACTGTAAGTAAAATTAAAGAAAATTATGAAATGAACTTGAAACCGATAGAAGACGACAGAGGAAAGAGTCAATGAACTTCCAAAAGATCATTAGGTATGACAGAACCTGAAAGACAGAAATAATGGTGACTACAGCAATGACTGTGTAGCTGTTCATTAAACCTATTTTCTTTCCCCTGATCCCAGTGTTGAACTGCGTTCCACTGTGTTGGGTTAAATGATTAGTCCCTGAATGTGGAGATCTCATGAAGGAGGTTAGTGCCCTTATAAAAAGAGACCTCAGAGATCTCACTTGCCTTGTTGTATCACATGTAGTTATAGTGAAAAGATGGCTGTTCATTTCTAAGGAATCAGGGACCAAATCTGTCACCACATTGTTCTGTGACTTTTCAGACTCCAGAGCCTGTGATATAAACTTCTCTTGTTTGGAAGCCACATAGTGTATGGTATTTTTGTTACAGCAGCCTGAATGAATTAAAATATTTTCTTCCCATGCTAATCATAAACCATAATTATACTAATAATTTAAAAAAACATTTAAACATATTTTTACCATTTAAAACGTTAGCTGGCTGAAGGTGGTATCATTTCTAGATAAAGCAGACAAAATGCTAATAAAAGTTAGCCAAGTAGATGCTTAAGATTGACTTTGCTGCTGAGAGCTGGGGTGCATGCCTGTAATCCAGGCTGCCCTGGAAGCCAAGGGCAGAGGGACACAGGTTCAAGACCGGACTCAGCAACATAGTGAGACCTGGTCATGAAATGAAAACAAAACAAAACAAAACAAAAAAAAAAAAGGAACTGAGATGTAGCTCAGTGGTAGAGTACTTGTCTGGCCTGGAAAGTCTCTAGGTTCAGTCCCTAGTGCTAGGGGAAAAGAAGACCTCACAGAAGTTATCTCCTTGCTTGATCCACAGGCAAAATTCAAACTCCAATTTTTACCATGAGGACTTATCTTTAAAAGATGCATATCCTATAGAAGACAGATTTTTCAATTTTCTCTTGGCACTTACTCTTACCATACTAATACACTAGTTTGAAAAGATGGGGGAAAAAACTCTATATAAAAGGCCCACAGGGCACTAAGCATCGGGCTGGAAGGATTTGTGTTATGACTGACAGACTTCAGATGCTCAATTTGAACTACACACATGCCCAGCGCTCTTTTGCTGTGCCTTGCCCCACATCCTTCATTGTCTACCGAGCAAGGACTCTCACAAGAGTGATCCTTACCTTTCTTAGATTTGTGAGAGGTTTTCTTCAACAAAGAACCTTGTTGGTGTTAGCCCGGCAGAACCTGGGCTTCGCATATTTGCTTATCAACTAGGTAGGTGGTGGCAGAGAGAGGTTAGACATGTTGTTGTATTATTTTATTTCATAGTAAGAAGTATAACCTTGCTGAGAGGGTGACAAATTCAGTTACAGTCAACCAGTACTTGACAGGTTTTATCAGAAAACCAAACAAGGAAAGAGTATGTATGCCTGCTACCAGCTGTCACAGCATCGAACAATGAATGCTTGATGAAGCCGACCTGCAAATACACACATCTCTGTGGAAGTCAGCTATAAGTAGCAAGTAGCTGACAAAATTAACAAGAAAAGGCCTTGGTGGAGGATATCAAAAGGAAAGAAAAACTTAAAAAAAAAAAGGAAACCGAAAAGCCCTCTCAGATCCTTTATTTATTTAGGTGTGTATTGAAAGAGCCTCTATGCAAGGTGGAATTTGAAATGCAGTTGCAGTTTTGTTAAGATAAATACATGCTCTTCATCTCAAGCCATATGGAAAATACAGTTTGGATAATTGTCAGATTTTCCAAATTAGTCATGCTAGAAAAACTGGAAGCCGGTCTGCAGGAAACACCACAGTTCTGTTGTGCCTCTGAAGTGGCTCCTGGCTTCTTGCTGACGGGGCAGGAGGCAGTGCTGCCCTGGTGCCCTACATTACACAGGCCAGCTCCACTTTGTTATTTTGTTCAAAATCATTTTATCCTGAAGCAGAATTTTCTCCGTCAATGGACAAAAAAGATCTCTAGCAAAAGAGTCCTATTTCTTACACCAACCTCTCTCCACCCAAAGCAGAACCGTGGGCATTTCCTACCCTTCAGGGAAATGCCATGTGATTATTTTAAGCTACACAATAGACCCAGTTTCTCTGAGAATCTTATAAAAGTTACTCAAGCTAAAGGGTTAATTATGATGAAAGTTAGTTTTCAAGCAAACCAAAATTAAAAAAACGTATTCCCCCATTTTCGACTGCCTCTCTCCCTACTGTTTTTATTTGTACATATTTTGACATGTCTATTACCAAACTCAAGTTACAGCTTGACTCTTATAGATTTTTGTACATTAAATTGTGAGTGTCTTGATGACCAAGAGCTAAGTTCATTAAACTTTGTTTCGGTCTGGGTCCATCTTAACTCTTACTCCCAGCAGATTTCACTGGTGCTAAGGGAATTGACAATAAACCCAGACACAGTTAGAGGTTCCGTGGAACCGGGCCTTGGTCAATGATCCCATGGTATCTCAGAATTCTGCAGCATCTGCTGTATGTTCGTGTGTGTGTGTGTGTGTGTGTGTGTGTGTGTGTGTGTGTGTGTGTGTTTAATTTCAAGAATGAACCCAAGGCCTTTGCATTGAGCTATACACTAGCCCACTTTTTTTATTTTTTTAGTCTGAGACAAGATTTCACTAAGCTACTGATTTGCCCAATTTGGGCCCAAACTTGTGATCCTCCCGCCTCAGCCCTCCAAAGTCCTGGGGACTCAAGCCAGTGACTCCAGACTCATCTCCAGCCCCAACAGTTTTACTCTAATGGCATTTCTTTAGTTTTCTCTTAGAAACACAGAGAAAATCTGCTCACTGTAGCAGAAGAGCACAAAAAGATTACATCCCACACTTTCCATTCAGCCTCCTGAAGTATGTACAAATCAGGAAGAAAATTCCACATTCATTTCCCCAGGTAGAGCCCTTAATAAAATGCAATCCATCATAATTAAACTATCTTTCCACACAATAATGACTTTTCATATGTGCATCTTCCTTGTGAACTTTCATTCTGCCCATGCACTTTTTTTTCTCATCTCATGATAACATCTAGTATTTTATGGCCAATAGAGTGGCACTGTAAATATAAATTATGTATCCTGTCAATTTGAAAAAAAACACATATCATCTATTGGGAGTTTCTGCCTCTTATCTCTGCCTCTCCAAATTTCTCCAGTTCACACTAAGTTAAATAATTTTGAAAAAAAACTCTGTTCTATGATTTATCTGTTTCCATAGTGGTGGACAAGATTTAATTTCGACAATAAAGATACAGAGATAATGAAGTCTATAAGGAAGAAATGTTCGTAAAGCTAAATTATCCTTCACACTGCATAGATGTGAGTGTCCTCATGCACCTAAAGGGCAGTAGCTGGCTTTAGTTTGATACTTGGAAGTGGAAATATCTGAAGGGACGGGAGACCAGGCAAAAGGGATGCACTCATATAAGGAAACATTAGGGGGACAACACACCACAAAGAGAACAATGGTAAAGATACTCTCTGTATGTCTGTGAATGAAATGAGATGTAAGAGTTAGCCTAACAATTATTCTGTGTAGAAATGAACCTGCCAGTGACCCTCTTTGAGAATAGGTGAAAAGAGCTGTGAAGAAATCTGGCATGTATCTTTAGCAAGATTGACTTAATGCCCATATCAGGATCTGACCTAGAGGACAGTTTCGGGGGCCCTCCACTATCTTAGACCTCTAGGAGAAGAAAAAAGAGGAAGAATCCTAGCAATTAGGTATAAAAATGAAAGTAAACCACCAAATGCAGTGACACAGATCGTGAGGATGTGTATTCTTCATCCATTTTGAAAATGGAAGATGACTAAATTTCAATCCCTGCCTTTTAATTTCCCTCTGTCATGAGTTCTACAGCAATACTGCAAATTCTTGCCACACTTTCGTGAGCTGGATGTGATGCGTATGTGTAACGAATTCTTTTACAAATATTCTTGCTGAGCCAGAGATTCAATCACGCATGCAGTCTAGTCCTACCCTAAGGCTTTGCCTTCAATGGGAAAAAGTCCAACATTAGCAGTGTTGCTAGGAGGCATTTTAAACCAGAAGAGGAAACCGAGACAGAGGGGGTAAAGTGAGTTTTTCAAAGTCCAATAGAGAATCAGTGGCTGAAGAAGCTTTTGGTTTTCATGGCAGAACGTTGGGGCTCATTATAAAGAATTTATTGATTTCATGACTAAGGTATGCAAAGAGTGTTCATCAATATACATGAAGGCACATGTATTACACATAATATATATATATATATATATATATATATATATATATATATATATATTCATCTTCTCAACCACTAGAAAGAATGTCACTGGGGAAATCTGACTGATTTCTGCAATGCTTTAGCTGAAAAATCATTTAGGTGAAATTTATTGCCCACACTCCAAATATGTGAATGTATGCACATGGGTACGTATAATATACTATTTATGCCACAGATTTCATGCAATTATGGTGGAAACATATAACCTAAAGAAAGAGTTTATGATGGTCTAATTATTAACAAGATACTCAATATGCTGCCTTAAAAACTATTTGAATGAAAAAATAACTAAAAAATTATTTGAATGGAACAGAATGAACTTGTAGAGAAGTCTGAAGAACTGTCTGAATATTCATGGGTATTAAGGTCTATTACATCCTGTGTAATAGAGAAAGTAGTCTCCACATCAATAGAACTTTGAAAACACCCAGAAAGGCCAATATTCTCAAATGCCCCCTTCAAAAACCACCCCACCTGAAGAGGGAGAGTATCTTTTCTTCTTAAATTTTAGATCCCCTGGGCTAATTTAACTATGACATAAAGATAGTTTTTAAAACAATGCTTCCTGAGAAATTTAACTGTGCCAAATAAATTTATCACCCCTGGCATTTTTGGTACAGTGATAAACATATGATTGATACATAATAAATATGTACTTTGAACATAAATATCTCAGTATTTCTTGGGTCAAAATATTGAGCAAATGACATATTTTCAACACAGAGGCCTGGATGTTATTTCCAACTGTACAGACAGGCGTTGTATCTGCCTTTTAAAGACAGGCAGCAGAAGCGACCTAGAGGAAGGTGGGGGCGGACATAACAGCTAAGACAAAACTCTTCGGTGTATGAATGTTGCCCATATTAAAAAAAAACACAGAGCACAGGTAAGAAAGGCAGTTCTCGAGCCATGACCCACGAGGAACAGGCTTTAATATTGACTTACTAGAGATCATTGTAAAGAGGACTGGCAGGCATTTCTAGTAGATTACAGAATTCACCTTCAAGTGCAATAGCTCAGATTTCGTTCATTAAATACTGTTAAGGTTTGAATATGGAATGTCCCCCAAAAGCCTCATGTATTTGAATATTGTGGGTTACCTATGGATTGTGTGTACTAATAAAAGGTGGGATCTGTTTGGGGGGTTATATGGATGTGGTGGAAGACAGTTGTGTGCTGAATTATAGATTACAAGTGTGTGGTAGATTAGGGGCATGTTGTAGATCAGAGCGTGGTGACCTGGAAGAGGCAGATCACGGTGACATGACCTGGAAGAGTATAGCTAGTTCTGCCCTTTTTTTCTCACTTGGCTTCCGACCTGTCGTGCCGTGAACAGCTAAAACTCTGCCATGTGCTTCTGCCATTGCCAGTGGCCTCTGCAATGAGCTGAGACCATCTGAAAGTGCGCGCTAAAATGAATCGTTTCTCCTTTAAATTGTACGTGTCAGATATTCGTCCCAGCAACGAATCAGTAACTAAGACAAATATACTGAAACCTTCATAATATTTTCACTTGAGGAAAACGCTTCACTGCTAACAAAAAACATAAAATAAAAAAGGAAAGGAAAAATGAGAACTTTGTTGGGTTTTGATGTAGTCCTGAAGAAAATTTCCATTTCTGAATGCAAATCACTGGAAAGGCTCAAGAAGAAAAAGGCTGTCTACTTTGTGAACTGATAAGAGAAAATGTGGACTCCATTATGCAAGTCTAGGGGAAAGGATGGTTTATAAACATTGGTTTTGCAATCCATCGAGGCGCCGGGACCCTGCGTTGCCAAGAGACACCTCCAACGCTGAAACGAAATAAGAAGGCCCATGTTTACATTAACATCCCCATTTGATTTACTGTTTGATTAAGACAGAGGAAAGGGGAAAATCGACCTGCCCGGCGTGCTGATCAGAGAGAAGCCGGGACACTGAGGCGAGCTGCGCACTCTGGCCTCCTTGGGGCAACGCGTACAGCAGGCGGCTGCCTGCCCCAAATCCCTCTTCACAACCCTCTCGCCACCCGGCAGCTCCAGCTCCCCACCCCACAGCTCCACGCGCTAAACAGCTAAACGGGGGAGACGGAATAGACTGATAAGCCTCCCTAGCAAGCTGACAATGTCTCAGAAAGCAGTCGTTTTACTGAGTAATAAAAAAAGCAGAGGTTTTTGGGGGTCTGGCAAGAGGGGATTGGACTACCAGCGCTTAGAGTCACTGGAAAATATAAAGGAAGGCCTTGTGTGTCCTGAAGTCTGCACGTACTAACTTCACCTTCCAAAATTTAATTATTTTGGGGGCAGAAGAACAAAAAAGAGAATGTAATATCTGGATGAGTCAAATGAAAGAAGCACAGTGCTTCTAAATGCTGGCTCAAGCCTCATCAATCTGAGAAGAAAAGGCTCTAAGGAAGTATCTGCAAACCAAAGTGGCATGTATCCGTGATTCTTAACATGGCCTCCACATGTGGCAAACACAGAGGCCAGTTGCCTTTAATTGGAGTCAGGTGTGACTGAATGGAGACGTGTTTCTAGTAAGAATGAAGGCACCAAAGTTTACAAACACAGACTGTTCTTAATTTAGAATGGGCAAACTTAACAATGTTTTTGATGTCACGGTGGAATGAAAACTTACCCATATCTTCACTTTAGTTTTCATTTTCAGAGTAATATTCAATAAATCATATCATCTATTCAAGGTGAAATTACAAGACGTACTGTGTTAGGTGATCGTGCCCACCTGTCAGGTAATGTAAGCACTCTTTGCAAGTTCAAGATAGGCTGAGCTAAGCTGTACTGTTTGAGAAGTTAGGTTTATTAAATATATTTTCAACTTAAGGTATTTCTATCTCACAATGAGTCTTTCAAGATATAACCCTGTCATAAATCAAGGAGCATCTGTTATTTACTTATTAGGAATCAGACAAAATTTATTGTCATTCCTCTAGGAACATTCAATCTTCTTCATCCACATGTCAACTTTCTGGGGTGAAATTAAAATAGGTAACCATAACCAATAACCAGGCAGTCACTGAAGCTAGGGCCTCCACCAAGCAAGAATCTTTGTAGAAAACTATTTGAACAGTGGCACTGACTTTCTTCTTTGAATATACCATCAAAATCTTAGCACGGGAATGTTAAACCTATAAACGCTCTGTATGTCACTGTTGAAAAGAGGACTGGTGCTCAACAGAAGAATGTGTTTCCTTCAATCTTATAATTCCTGATCTAAGTACCTAAAATCATTCTTGACTAAAATTAACAGCTTTATATATTTTCTAGGATTCATAGGTACAGGACACCCAGAACAGAGGCCAGTGCAGTATGCATTAGCTGTTGTGGAGGCAGCCACTATTGTTGCCTCTGATGTTGTGCCTTTACCAAGTTCAAGTCCCAAGTTTGAAAAGTTCCCAAAGGGACTTACCATTCCAATACTTGCTGTAATGTTATACAAAAGAAATACCTTTAGACACTCTAAAATCTGTATAAAAACACTAAAAACCAATAAAGCAGAACTAAGAGAAAATTATCAACAAATAAACCACCCTTTTATCTGTTCTCTGAATCGGTCTGCCACTGATCCCAATATTTCCTCTTTCCTCCAATTCACGTTCTTCACTTCCTAGAAACTTGCAGCTTCCTGTAGATCACTTACAGATTCTTCCCTCTTGTTCTCTTCCCTTACTTTTCCTTCCACAAGGGTTTGTTGGCAAAGCAATCGTACTGACCTTAAATACAAATACTGCTTCCCAAAGTGTATTCTTGCACTCTACATGAATGTTGTGTCATTCAATTGTAGCGTCTACTTCCTTTCTTCTTTCTCGTCTGTTCCTTTTTTCCAAAGATATCTACAAGCCTTGAGCCACGTCCCACACTTCATTAAGATGGAAACTGCCTTGGTTAAGACAGCAATTTTCAGACTCGAGGAATGGCTCAGTGGTTAAAATGCTTGCCAAACAAACACTAAATCAAGTGCTAAGTACCCAAGTTCAAATTCCCAGCACCATATAAAACTGGCCATGGTAGTACACGCCTATAATGCCAGCACTTGAAAGGCTGAGACAGGAGGATTGCCATGAGTCCAAGGCCAGCCTGGTCTCCATAGTGAGTTCAGGACCGGCCTGGGCTACAGAGCTATACCCTAATCTCAATAAATAAATAAATAAATAAATAAATAAATAAATAAATAAATAAAAATGGCAATTGTCTTTCTTTCTGTACCCTCACGACTCCTTTAGATACCCACCGTGTCTGCAGTTACACTATGGACAGCTCATTTAACAATGTGGTATCTCAATTCTTCCTTGATTTCCTCAGTTTCAAAGAGTTCTCCTCACCTCACCTATTTCGGTCTACTTCAGTCATCTCTCACATCACCACGCATTTACCTTGTCAAGGTCAGCACTGCCAAAATTACCATTCATGTGCCCTACTGTTGATAGGGGGAGCAGGTGTGACTATGGATTAACGTTCAAACATTCAGCATTTGACCACAGCTTCCCGTTCCGCCTGCCCTCTCACTGACTCATTCACCAGGGGGACACCGCTATCAGCGCTCGCCGTGCCTCCTGCTTGACTAAAGAGAATGGGAACTCCCACATGAAAATTTCTGCCCGAACTCCTCGTCTATCTGTAGGTTACCTGCTCCTGTTCCCATTTTTCTTCTTAGCCTCATAGGCAGGCCCCTCCTTTTACATAAGGCTAATCTTCCCACCTGTCCCCAGGTCCTGAGTGCTCCTGTTCAGCATCCTTGCTCTCAAGGTGTACTTTAGTGCAGGGTAGCGCAGCAGCAAAGCTTGAAGGCCCTAGAAGGAGAACACCCTGTGTTCACATCCCAGCTTTACCTCTGTTTGCATATGTGACCTTGAGCACGTGATAAAATAAATCTATACCTCAGTAGGCTCGTAGACAAAAGGGAAAAGGCTGAACACCTCTGTGCATGCTTGTGATCCCAGTCACCAGGAGGCTGAGGCAGGAAGATCACTTTAGCCCAGGAGTTTGAGGCCAGCCTGGGCAACGTAGTGAGACCCCGTCTATTAAAAAAAAATGAGAAAAGGTAATAACAGTCTCTAAAAGAACTGACTTGTTCAGAGTAAGTAAATTAATGTATGTATTTAAAAGAGTATCCATATTAGTATCTATTATTTGATTTTCCTAATCAATAATTGCTATTAGTCAAATGTCTCCCATTGTAAAAGAAATTTTCTACAGGACAATTTTGAAAATATGAACAATACAATTTTAAATTTGAGTAGGAAATCTGAAGAGGTATTTTATAAAATAAGGTATTGAAATGATGAACACATCTAAAAAAGTGTTATACAACATTAGTCGGAACCAACTGATATCATTTGCTGTATAGATTTACAAGTGAATGAAACACCATCACATAATCTCCAGGATACCAAAAAAATTACTTAAAGGTAAGAAAGGTCACTGAAAATGTTGGTGATGATTTGGAGAACATGAAATTTTCATACATCTCCAGTGAGTTAAAATTTGTGCCACCATTGTGGAAATCCATTGGGCTGTACTCACTAAAGCTGAGTACCTTCCATGTTGTTTAGACCAGCAATTGTTGTCTTACCTATACGCTCAGCAGAAATGCATGCTGGTAGCTTTCCAGAATAAATGTATAATAATTTACAAGAGAAGATCATTGTTCACAGAAAATAAAATTAGAAATAACACAAATGTCCTTCATAAATTAAACCAATCAGTTTTGACATAAACATAAAATGGAACACTAGACATCAATGAAAAGGAGCAAACAATGCCTATAGCCAACAATCTGAATGAGTCTCACAGATACCACACTGAATAAAATGTCAGACACAAAATATGCGCATAGTAGATAAATTACTCTAAGGTGATGGAAGAGTAAGCTACCTTTGGGCAATGAAGGATGACTGGGACGGAATATGAGGAAGGGTTCTGGAAAGCTAAAATTTCCATCTTGCTCTAGAGATTGGGCACTCTATAAGCTTAATTATGTTTCTGTGCCTTTGTTACATACAGACTATACTTCAATTGAAAGTAGAATAAATTGTACAATTTTAACAAAATCTTCCTCTAAAACATTACCATTCTATCTGGACATGAAGCTGAGTCAGGAAGATCCCTAGTTTGAGGCCAGCCTGGAGTATGTAACAATTTAAAGGCCATCCTGGGCTATAGACTGACCCTATTTTAAATAAATAAACAAATGGCATATCTTACCATTATCATCCATTTTACAGATAAGCTTGTAGACATGCAGTCTCAGTTTCCTGATCTGCAGTGTAATCCTCACTCATTATTTTATGTCTTCTCTCTCCTTAGCTCCAAGAAGAATGCTCTAAAGATCATTTGTTGCCAAATCTGGAGGACTCAGCTAATTTTACTCGCTCCCTCTCCATGCCTGGTATGTCTTTCTCAAGTACTTCTTCCTTCTTCTCCTCTGGCTAATTCCTGTAATATTCTCAGAGCTGAGCTACAAAGTTTCTTCTCCCAAAATGTCTCCTAAACTTCCAAGAGGTCAGTAAAGCCCATCCTACAAATGCTTATTAAACCCTTAGTTCATCCTTCGCAAAGTATAAGTCAGCCTTACTGTGGTTTGCTAATTCTTCACGATGATGACTGTACCAGTGGAACCACATGACCTGTCTCCCATCTCATCTATACCTCCAATGGTATTGGCCTCCTTGAAATTCTCAGGAAAATGTGGCAGACCCTCACTAAAGCCACTGAGACTAACTGGCCAGTCATCTTCTGTGCACTTCATGGGAAAAGGCTTTCACAGAAGCTTATACAGGTGAGACTTTTGTCCATGTTGCAGTGTCATTACTCTCATCATGCTAATGACTCCTTCCTCCATATATGCAAGGGGGCCCATTATTAGGAAGAATAATTTGGAGATATTGGCACTCATACCCCTCAGCTGGTGATCTCATCTTCCTCCTGTGTGTCCCTCATGTGAGCCAACCAATGAATACCTGAACACTCCCTTAGGGTCAAATTTTCTCAGTGACTCAGCATCAAAATGCTTTCTGGGTTATGTTCCTTGGCAGTATTGGAATTTGAGATGTATTAAATCACACAGATATCACATATCAGTTATAAGCCAATAACTCCAGTTCTATTAAGTGATACCATAATCACAATTATAAAAAAAAAAAAACCCTGAATATTCAAGGTCAAAGTCAGGAGGAAAAGTCAGTAGGTGACATTACACAAAAGACATTAGCCAAGGGACCCATTAGAGGAGCAAAAAGAACAAGAGTCCAGTGTAAACCAATGAGGTCTGGGTTCAAGATTGTCGCTAAAAATGACCCATTGGCTCTGGAATGTTTGTCTGACACAGATTTTCACAAATTGCCCTCGTAGAGGAAACACAGAAAGATGGGAAAATGGTAAATGGAAAGGAAAAGAAATCAAAGGAGGAAAAAAATAAAATTATTGTCCTTGCTCTCAGAAAATTCATTGTCTGATGATAAGTGAACATGTAGGAAGACAAGTATCAACCAAGATGCTGAAGAAACAGAGGAAGAGGGGGTCAGGGAAGGAAAGCACTCACTGTTATCATAATTCGCACCCTCCTCTACATCACTGGGATACTGTTTTATTAAGAAACAGCATTAAAGAAATAATAGAGCTGGGTGTGGTGCCTTACTCTCAGCACTCTGGAAGGCTGAGGCAGGAGAGTCACAAGTTCCAGACCAACCCAGGCAATTTAGTGACGCAATGAGAGCCTGTCTCAAAATAACAATAATGAAAGGGGTCTGGGATTATAGGTAAGTGTGAAGGCCCTGGGTTCAATCCCTAGCACCAAAAAATAGACACGTACTGTATTTGGGAAAAGGCACACAGTGGAAAAGTCTGGCAAAAATACTCCTACTTCCTTCCACCGATTCACATGTCTTCAACATATACTAGGAGACTAACAAAATGAACGTTTGAGTCAACCACATCTGGGTGTGTCAGAGTTACTTATTCATTGCTTGGACAGAATACTTGATATATACAACTTAAAGAAGGAAAGATTTATTTTAGGTCATAGTTTCATAAGGTCTCACACAGTCCATTTATGGGCGGCCACCAGTGGTGGAAGCACATGGCAGAGGTCGAGTCTGAAGAAAAGTTCTTGGAAGACAGAAAATCAAGTGAAGAAGGGCAGAACTAGCATACACCCTTCCGGATTCTGCCCCAGTGTTTCCTCCATTCTGGCCACCCCCCACAACCCCGCCTCCCAATAGCACATGGTTCCGTAGCTGCTCCACAACATCCAAATACATGAGGCTTCTGAGGGACATTCCAGACCCAGACCATAACAGGGTGTAAATTTCATTCTCTGATGTGCCTGTGATCTGAGGCAAGTCACATAATTACTTTCTGTCGCTATTTCCTCCTCTGCAAAATGAGTACAGGTATAACAATATGAAACTCATGAGTTCATTGCGAGGGGTACATGAGGTAATGGTAACAAAATCTTAGGAAGTGTCTGTAATAACATATATCTCTTGCATTATGTATCTTTTGCATCATGCATCTCTTGTTATTATTGTCATTATTCAAGCTAATTTTTTATTGCAAATTTTCTTGTTTATTTTAATCACATTTCATTAGGATAACAGCTTCCAGGAGCAGGTCCCATGAGAACTGTGATTAGAGGGATGGCCCCACACTAGAGAGAACGCCACCCTATGGTGACCAGCTCACCACGCCAGGAGGGACTCATGTGTGAGATCTTCCTTCAGGTTGTGACTCCAACATACCGAAAGGTGTGGAAGAAGAGAGGGACTTGGCTGAGCGTGAACAAAACATGAGGAAGCTTCTTGGCATCTAATTATCTTGGCACATGTCAGAACTCGCACGGTCATGGGATGGGGAGGAAAGCCATCGCTGTGGGAAAATCTCGCAGTCATCACCGCAGTGTGATAGGGGAGTGGAGGTTTTCTGACAGTTGAGAGACAATCCTGTGGCAATTGCTCAGAAGCATCTGATCTTAGAAATAAGATTATAAAATTGCCTTTCATAATCTCTAAGGGGTTCCTAGCATTCTCTCTTCACGATCTCTCCCAATCTCTTGTTTGAATTTGTCTCTTAATCCTTTTAAAGCATGAATATCCATTGAAGAATATATACTTTAAGTTGTTGTCAGGTATTTTTACCTAAGAGTTCATGAATGTTGAGTCTATCTTGAGATCCTACTAAGACCAGTAAGGCTGAGGAAAGACATCAACAGCTCCACAGGTGGCACAACATGTGACGACAGAAAGCTCCCCAAGGAAAGGGGAGACCTACAGGACTTCCCCCACTCTAGCCTCTGTCTAGCCCAGAGACAACAAACACACATTTTTAAACAAACGTGCTGGGCTTAATCTCACCCCAGTGGTGTACAACTTTGAACATCTGAAGAAAACTTCCCAAGGTTTTTGAGTCCCTGGGAAAAGAAAAAATATAGACAGATGAATGGATGACAGATAGATAGATAGACGTCCAATTTTAAAAATAGGTTGTATTTTGAGTGTACTGGCAATTTAGCCACTGATGTTTTGTGCAGATTATTTATTCATTTAGATTACAAACCTTCAAGCAAAGATCTCAGCAGGATTCCTCTGCTGAATTTTCCCAACGGAGGTACTATCTGCACCAGGTCACTCCCCACTGCACTACCAATAAAGTTAGTGCCAAATCAGAATCAAAATATTTTTAACATGCAATTTCTTTTGATATTCTGGTATGTATGTGTCTTCATGACATAGTTCTTCATATATAAACTGAATACATTTTCATATAGAAATCTTCTAAAATATTTAAGAAGTACCTATACAAAGCTGCATGTTTAGGGGGAGAAGGACAAATAGAATGTCAAATGATCTGAATATACCTTCACCCTGCCTCTCAAGCCAGCTTCATGTGACTGTGCCTCAGTTTCCTCCCTACTGAACAAAATCATAATGACATTTACCCACAGGCATTTTGATGTGAGGATTAAATGAGAAGTCTTTGCTTTGTAAATTCAAGGAACCAATATTTTTAGCTTTGCAAATGTTTTGATGCACACTAAGTAGAAAAAAATTTTTAAATGATTGGTCCCTATATATAGTAAAAAATGTAGTGGTTCAATTCTCTTTGTAAAATATATAACCACTGCATATAGAAACAGAGACGGTCATGAAATCATGTGTTTGTATTTAAATCATAACCTTTAAATCCTTTATGCACATGCATAAAACATGCACAAAGCAAAAAGTGAGGTTAAAGACAGGATGGCTTCCGTCCTCCCTTCCTCAAATGGAATACTCTACTTCAGTTCTTTGGCTTGTCAAGTTTAGCACTGGCTGATTCAACGCAAGATCAACCACCATTTGAAGAAACTGACACACACACAGAATGCCCCTTCCACTGTGACATCTGTCAGAGCTTAATGCCCTCTACTCAGAGGGCCTTTCCTAGTGTTCTTTCTGAAGCACCAAAGTTCCACTAATCACTCTATGCTAAATCTGTTCTGTCCCCTTTATAGTTCACTTGTGCCCTGTTTCTCCATATCATTTCCCCTCTGTCCTCAAATACGAAAGGTCAATTATGTTACTTCATCCTAAGGCCTTTCGTATGTTTGCAGCACTGGAAGAGTGCCTGGAACAGCATTTAATAGACACCAAATAAATGAACACTGAACAGCACCCTGCCTTCCTCTATCTCAGCCAAGTCTCTTGACACCACGTACGGTTTCTCTCTTCTAGAACTTTGAAAGTACTGGATCAATGACTCCACTTCTGACCCTCATTTCTCCCTGACAACCCAACTATTGGGTTTTGAAGGATTGAGGCCATTTCCCTGTAGCTGTGGAAATATGAGCTAACAGATTGTGAACTGCCAAAAATCCCCTTTCAGCTCAGTCAGAACATTGTCAGTGACAGTAATGTTGACAGTTTTCACATCAGAAAATACAGGTATAATGCGATTTCAGTTATTCATCTCCTCAGGTTGATGGGTGGAATTCTGAGCACTGTTTTTAGACACTCGGTGAGGTATCTGTAGTCATCCATTTTTTTTTTCCCTCCTCCTGACATAGCTGCCATCACACTGTCTCATCTTAAGAACCTCCCTGTACCTGAAGAATAGACAAGTTATTGTTAGCTTCCTTCCAGACTGGCTTCACTATATACCAGTAGCAAGAATTTATGTTCAATTACTTACACCTACTCCTATCATTCCTTCAAAATTGTGGGTATAAAAGTCTGCCTACTGTTTAAAGTAAGATTTTGTAATCTTGTCAAAATGGTGTGCTTGGTTACACTATCTTTTTCTGTAGGATACTAGACTTAAAGTGAAATCAGTGATTCGGTAAGCAAACTTTATGTTGCCACCAAGTCACCTAAGCCATAATGTAATAAATGATTTATAAACATTAGATTCCCCTTTCCTTGCCATGTAAGTAGATAAAGTTGATGACATGGAAAGATATAATGTAGGTTAATAAGGACAGTATTGACAGGTGTTGTTTGTAAATTATCCAGGTGTCATGATGCTAGACTCAGTGGTAGTGACTTTGAAGTAACTTGCATATACTAATTCTTGTACTGCAACATAAACGTTGATGCCTATTTATAATTTTAAAGTACCACAGGGTAGACTTCTAGTCGATATGGCCGCCAAGTAACAGAGCTACATAATGTCTTCTCAAGAGCTCACTTAAAAAGTTGACATTATAATTAAAAACAGCCTGTTAAACTTAGCTAGAGAGGAAGGAGTGCTCCAATAATTTAGAGCAGGCCACGGGAAGATTAGAAATCCTGAAGACACATTGGAAGTGGAGGAAAACAGCAACCGAGAAAGCAGCCCCAGGCTGGCTGAGAATAGCCCCGAGCTACCTAAATCCTCAGACAAAAGAAAGCCTGGATCCAGGAACCTCTAACTGAGGTAAGCACAGATCTGGGAGAAGTGGGAATTGGCAGCAGCTCGTAGCCCCAACCAGCAAAAACAATCCTGTGTGTAGTGTAAACTGCAAACGTAATGTAAGTTTCCCCTAGAAAAGGTTTCTTGGAACCTAAGCAAGTGCTGGGCAGCCATTACAGGCAGTTGTGTAAGCAGTTGTTATCTAAAAATAATAATAAAAAAAAAGAGCCCAAGACTGAACTCTTTAGAGTAAAAGCAGGCTCAGGAGAGCAAATCGGAGTTTTGGGGTCACTCTTTAATGGTGTCTAGAAAGAAACTGGTACGAGAGACAGTTGCAGAGAGGAAAATAAGGCCGCTGAACTCTGAAAAGCTTGAATATAGTGGGAGCACTTCCAAAGGTGTAGAGTCCCACCCTTGGGGAGGGAAGCCCGGGCAGGTGAGAAAGCTTTGCTGAGGGAGCTGGGTCTGATCATGACACCTCAGAGGCCACTGGGTTTTTAGGTCTTCTCTCACTGCCTGTTCCCAGCACAGAACTCAGAGGACGTTTGGCTCCCCACTACACACTCGTACCCATTCAAAGACTCCTCTCAGGTAGGCCTTCAAAGTGAAGTCTTTCAACAACAGAAACATAGAAAGAAGACAAGGCACAAGAACACCCACAGCAAAAGCCTGAGACCCCAGAAACTAATGTCATGAGCCCTGAAATAGTGGAACTTATAGGAAAGAAAGCCAAAAAGCAAACAAATGAGTCAAATAGCCATTTCAAACAAGATATTTTTTAAAAAATTCAAGCAATAATCAGTGGGCTTAAAAGAGAACTTAATAAACAAATAGTGGTCCTAATAGAGACAAAGCTCTTTGAGGATATAGAAGCCACAAAAGAAAAGTCAGCTGAGGTAAATAAAGAAATGCAAGATAGGAAGGAACATTTTAATAGAGAAGTGGAAGTTTTGAGAAGAAATTCAAGATATGAAAATAAATTTGAAAGCAGAAGTCAATTCAAACATTGTGAGGACAGAATTTCAGACCTTAAAGACAAGGCTGAGGAAACAAATGCTGTAATTAGGCACGACTCCAAAGTTAGAAATGAAAAAAGTAGTTGGATAAAACAGCTGATGGATGATGCAAAAAGAACCAATCTCAGAATTATGGGTGTGGGAGAAAGTGCAGAAGACAGCACCAAAGGCATGAAGAATCCATTCACTGAAATAATGCAAGAAATTTCCCCAAATCTAGAAAAAGAAATTAGTTTTCAGGTAAAATAAGCTTATAGAACACCAAATAACCTCAACCAGCAGCAAGACTTGCCACAACATATCTTTATCAAAACCTCAGAAATACAACATGAAGAGAGAATATTAAAGGCAGCAAGAGAAAAACAGATATTATTCTACTTAGGCAAACCCATTCAAATCACAGCAAATTTCTCTATGCAAACTTTAAAGGCAAAACATTTCAAGCCTTAAAAGACAGCAGGTGTCAACATAGGTTGTTATATCCAGCAAAATTATCCCTGAAAATTTAAGAGGAAGCAAAATTTTTATAACCAGGAATCCCTAAAGAAATATGTGACTGCTAGCCAAGCATTATAGAAAATACCTGAAAGAATCTTTGCGAGAGCAAAGTAGGAGCAAAAAAACACGGAGGAAAAGAAGCATCTAAAGAGAAAGTACACTAAAAAAAAAGAAAGAAAGAAAGAAAAGACAGACAATAGCCATTTGATTGGTATCCCACTAAAACGGTACCAAGTCTCTCATAATATCTGTGAAACTTTCCCCTTAATTATTATTTGTATTAGCATATTAGTTTACAAAACATAATAATTATATTCAATATAGGGAATTGGTATAAAATCTTAATCTGTGAAACTTTTTTGATGTATGTGGTGTGTATAAATATTTAGCTGGGGGTGCAGTAGCAGAAGGCAGTGGTTTTGATTTGGGATATTTTTAGTTTTAAAAACAGTAAGAGTTTGCAAATAAGTGGTGCTTGGGGTCTTTTCCCTGAAGCTTCCATTGAGTGGTGAAGATAAATGATCACACAGCCTTACTCCATTGGCTAAGAATTCAGCCAGCTATTAGTTCAAACTGTGATTCTTGAGTTCTACTTTCCAATTTAATATTTTGTAACTAAATTTGTAATGATGATCTTACTCATTTATTCCGGCTCCTCCCTGGGAAAGAACTGTTAAAAATTTTTAAAATAACTAAGTATGCCATTTTATTTATTGCTTTATGTGTGATGTACCTTTGAGATATAAACGTAAGTTCATTTAATGTGGTGATTCATTTATTTGGTCTTTGATATAAATTTAGTCTAAGAAATCTCACTGATGCAATGACGAACTGAATATCTTTTGTATAGTAGCACAATTGATGATAGTCAAATCTTGGAAGAAACCATTATGCCTAAGTACAGATGACTGGATAAGGAAGATATATCTTAACAATGACACATTTGAGTCATTTTTAGGGAAACAGATGAACCTTGGGACCATGATACTCGGCAAAATGGATCAGACTCAGATAGTTGAATATCATATGGGCTCTCTAATATGAGAAAATCAAACTATAGAAAAGTGGGAGTAGGGGAAAGGGGGAGATGTGGGGGGGGATTAAAAAGAGGGGAGAGGAATAGATTGTAATTCAATGAGATATGTGCACAAAGTACTCAAGTTCATTGTTAACATTATGTGTTGTGCACGGGAAAAATATGAATTACCACGAGGTTAAAAGAATGGATTGGAGTACCAATCGTGTATCTTTAAAAGAATTTCCTGGCACAAAATTCTTATTTTAAAATACCTGAGCAGTCAAAATCACCCAACAGCAATAAGAATAATGAAAATTGAAACCTTATACTCATTCTGAACTTTAAGGTTTTTGTAAGTGTGGCTTTCCAGAGAACCAGAATAATTTAACATAATGTTAATTTAAACAAAAAACTCACAAAATATTAAAATGCTGTAAATGATTGTTCCAAATTTTATTACAAAAATTGTTGCTTTTACTTTAATTTTCCCACAGAACTTCAAATGAACATCCCCGGAAATGTTGCTCCTGATTTCTCAGTGTCTCACGGTTTCTCAAAGCCCGGCATTATAAAAAGAAGACGGGAGGAAAGGTGGTGTTCTCGGAGGCACCCAGAAGCTGAGCTCTGCTGGGCCTGGGCAGGGAGAAACTCTTAGCAACTGTTTAGCACATTTAGTCTCGAATTGGGAAACAAAACAACAAAAAGAAGAATCTTGCAGAAGATGTTGCAGTATAGGCTTTCAAATTTTTACCGTGGCTTCTGTGGATGCCTAATCTCCAGAAACATTCACGGAGCACATGGTCACTGTTTTAAATTTTTTTCTAAGAACACTACCTTTGGTATTTGTTTAGTTAATTGAGAAGATTTTTGTTGCTGTCCTGTTTTTGTCTTCTTTTGTTTTGAGACAAGGTTTTACTCTGCAGGTTGGTCCTGCACCCACTAGGTAGACAAAGCTGGCCTCAAAATCACAGTCATCTTTTTTCCTCTTCCTCCCGAGGGCTAGGATCACAGGTTCACCAGCCTATCTGGCTTATGTAGCGCTGGGTATCATCCCTAAGGCCTGCGCTTACTAGGCAAGTGGTCTAGCCTCTGAGCAGGAGTCTAATCAAGGTAGGAAGTGTGGTCCTCCTTTCATACAACCACAATAGAAATTGTACTCATTTCTTCATCAGTCTATATACTCACTTGCTGGCTCTGAAACAACAGGTGGATTTTTAAGTGGCCTTGGTGCCTTTAATTGCCTGAAGCACAGCACCTGTGCGCCAATCCAAGGGTATGTGCTGTGTACCACGAGTTGAAGTACACACCCCAACCAGAGGCTGCACCTGTGGGATCTATTCATAAAATGAATATTGGAGGTATTTTTCAGTGAGGAGTGGCCTGATTGCTATTGCAAATTCCTGTTGAGAGAAGGAACTCACACCTTAAACACCAATCGTTCCATGAGGGTTTCAACATAGATGGCTGGAAAAGCACATGATCATAAACATCCTGAAGTTTAAACAATCTGGAGGAATCAAGAGAAATGATTATATGCCACCCACTTGGTAATGGAGAATATCAGAATTTATTCCAATTGCTAATGTTCTCCCTCAATATTTTTTCTTTGCCAAATAGAACAGTAATATCCTTCAAATGTTAGTCGTCTTTCATATGATTTCAAATTAGAAACTACAGAATGAGACCCAAAGTGCCAAACACACTCATCTTTGCAAAGTCTTTGCATTTCAAATGAAAAATACACGCAGCCGTTCATAAGGTACTACCTGAGGCCTTGTGGGTCACAAAGCGGGCTAGCGTCCCTCTTGTCTGCCATCAGCCATCAAAACATTCAACTCATCTAAAAATCAATCTCTACCAAATATATTAAGGAAGTAAATCCATTATGGAAAATTATATGCAATACTTCCTCCATAGTCTGAGTGGTAGGTTATGACATTCAAGAAAATATGCTGAGGAGAAAATAGCTTGTAGCACACGAGCTCAACAAAATAACACAGCTCTGCTCAATAATTCTTTCTCCCCCAGAAATCTAAATCCTTATTTGTATATAAATTAAGGCTGTGTCATCTTTTGGCACACCAATGAGTAGTTTAGACTTCCTTTCTATACGAAATCAGTAGTTTAATGTATGAACGCAAACAAAATGCATTCTTCAAGTATAAGTTTTGATGCGGAAAGGAAAAAGACAGGGACATAATTTGTTAAAATGTTCTATGTCATTGATATTTTGCTCACTTAATTGTGATTCCCAAAACTCATGTGTGGCACACGTACTAGTTTCCTGTTGCTTCTGTAACAAATTGTAATAATAACAGTTTTTTTCCTCTTGCTATGGAGGAGACTGACATACAAAAATGAAACTTCCGGTGCTCACGATCAAGGAGTCCAAGGGGCTGGTCTCCGAAAGAGACTCCAGATCTTGCTTTTTCAGCTTCTAGTGCCTGCTGGTAGTCATTAATTTAGGGTTTTCCTAATCCAACCTCATTGCTATCTCCTCTTCTGTAGTCCCTTTCTCTGTCCCTTTCTCTCTTTCTTTATACAGGATACTTATGATTACTTTTAGGTACTACAAAGATATTCCCTCTATCTCAAAAACCTTAATCACATTTCAAGGTTCCTTCTATGTAAGGAAACACGCCCATTTATATATTCTTGTACATGCTTAGAGGGCATTATAAAGCTGTGATAGATGGTATTCCCATTCTATAAATGAGAAAGTTGAAAGTCAAAGATGACAAGCCACGTGCTCACAGTCATAGGTTTGTTTTAGCCGTAATTCACAGCAAATGTTGATTCCCCTATCCTTGGCAGAAGATTTTGTATTTGAAAAGCATATAAAATTTTAAGTATATATTAAAGCGAAAACTGATTTTAAGATGAAAATGAGACTTGAGATCTTTATTTATAATAGCTGGCATCATGTGTTCAAGCTATTAAAAAAATCCCTGAGGTCCATAAGCCAGTTAGATGTAAAATCCTGTCCCCTTTCCACAGACAATGTACTCTAGGCTCGTTTACTAAAATGTTCGAGCACATAAATGTAAGAAGTTTCACTGCAAAGAATTTGCCAGCGCTTCCTTCTAGAGCTAAATGAGTTGTTCACTTGGATTAGAGTTCCAGGAGATGCATTAAGGGACTAGAAAGTGGAAGAAAAGATAAGAAGGAAGTAGGATAAGGCTAAGGTGGCTCAGTTTGTAGACCTGTCAACTGTATTTTAATTGGAAGTCTACTTCTCCGTCTTTCTATTTAGAGGTCTTGAGTGGGGATGCATCAGGAAATAATGTTTGCTTCTGATAAAATAATGTGAGAATTAATAGACTTAATTTTAAGGATCATGACTCCTTATGTATCTATAAAACATCTAATATATTTTAGCCTAGGATAGGGAAGAGAGAGAGAGAGAGAGAGAGAAAGGAAAAGGAGAGAAAAGAAAACCTGAATCTTTATGTGGTAGGCTCCCATATCATTCTGCCATTGCTAGTAGAGTTGTCCTTCCTTTGAGACAATTGGACAGATCACAGTCATTATGGGTAATGAAGCTGGTCAGAGTGAATAGATCAGACATGCCTCACACAGCATGTTCAACCACTCTTACCAGCCACTAGGGTCTCCTTAGCAAATCACTTCTTCAAGTGTGCTAGTCTGTTATCACAGCTATAAACACTCAAATCCCCTCTCCACCAGCCACATGTGCAGACACTTGAATTGTGTCTATAAACACACACCAGTTGGGGGAGAAGCAAAGTGAAAATATCATTTTTTGCCAACAATTGCTCAGGAACCATATTTTCTTCTAAATATAATCAATTTCACAGTTGCTTGACTAAGTATAGTCTTTTCTGCACCTTCAAACTAGTCTTGGTTGTTGATACATGCTTTTATGTTTGGAGAGGCACAAGAAGGCTTCTCTGTAATCACAAGGTCTTCGTGTAACCATTTCATGACCTCAGCTCATGCTACAGGTGTTATAGGAGTTACCCCTATTATGTATGTCCCCAGTCTGTAAGAGTGCATAGTAGAAATATGAAAGTTGTAATGGTTATGACCACCAGGATACTTTAATACTCTCCCATCAACCAGGCCCTTGGAAGTGCTTGAGATATTTGAAGCAACTTCAAAAGTATTATTTTAAATCAAGCTACATAGTAGGTCAAGCTGTATTTTTTCAGCTGACACATTCATTCATTCATTTACTTATTTTCCCTCAATAGCATTCAATCTTTCATATTTGTAAAAGAATAACGGCCTCTGGTTTTGAAGTAGCACCCAAGTTTGTAAAAGACAGCAAGTTGCATCACCTCCCTTAAGAATCACCTCTGAAACTTGTGCGTTTCTTGTCACTCATTGCGTGTTAAAAGTCAGAAGAAATCTTTTCAGTCAAAAGAAAAACATGAGTTTACTGGATACAGCCTAAGAAAGTACAATCAATTAAAGATATAAGTTTCAAAAAGGTATGTGTTTCTTATTATTTGCAAGATAGTTTTAAAACTATATTTTTAAAACATTTGTTGAATTTGTGGGGTAGACACAGCAACACTCTTCCCAGATTTTTTTTTTTTCAAAATAAAACTTCAATGAGTAGTATTTCTCCAAGTCCTAACACAGAGCGCAGACTCTTACTGGCTGAGATGGGCTGGGGGATTATGGGATTACATAGGTATGCCATGCCAAGAGAGCACTGCAGAAGTCTACGGAGGAAGTAAGCAGCTGTCACTGAAAGGGCCTCAGATAAGTGGCTTAACAAGTGTTGTGAAAACGGCCTCTGGAGGCCAATAATCAACACAAGAGAAAGAAAAACAGAAACTGAGGAAAACATGGGGAACATGTAATTGTCCCCCAAAAGAGGTGATCTCCCTAACACGTCTTTCTGAGTACACAAAGCTTGGGAAGGAAAAATGCCTGGTTCCTTGTCACGGCTTACCAGTGAAACGGTCCCTCATTATTTCTTGCATGTTTCTCTACCTAATCCTTCCACATTTTGCTTCCCACAAAGACCACGTTCCTAGAGCACGATTGGTACAGGTGGAGTTGCCCAGGTGGGCAGCCAGCACATCCTTCGCAAGGCAGGGAAGTCGGGCTCCAGCAACCTAGGGCACGACTGCGGCAGTTCACGGCCTTCTCTCTGTCCATGAACGTGTTGGCGCTGTGCACAGTGAGCCAGAGCTCAAGCAATCTTGCTTCCCACTTCAATCCCCTCGCTGTGGCAGAGGGTTTAGGGGCGACTGCTTCACCAGCCCCGTAGACTCGGACAAGCCAGCCTCTTAAGACTCACGAGTGCTTTTTGTCCTCTCCTCTGAGTAGGTGTCCTCTCCACCGTTGTTTTGCTGTAGGATCTGAGAGGTGAGCCTCAGCACAGACACAGAAACTCAGGTAGGTTACACATGCTAGTCCATGAGAGCCCAGGAGCACGAAGGTGAGGTTGAAGTGACACTTGGTGTCCTTCCCCTACTTTCTCTCCTGCTTCTCCTCAGAAAAGAGTAACCAGTCTCCAGGCACACTGCTCTGCACTCATGGAAATCCTTATGGGCTGACGTCTACTTTTGTGAATACACACCCTATGGTATGGCCCAAAGGATCAATCTAGCCATGGTTGACACTAGGAATGGGTTTTCACACTAGGGACTGGTCTTCTTGAAGGGGGTTGTCAGAGGAGTAACTTGTTCTGCAGTAGGTTCTTGGAAAGCAGCTCTGAAATGTCAAGCAGTAGCAGGAGGGTAGCAGGAACAAAGCTCCGCCTCCTGTCAATCAGCAGCGGATTTAGGAACCTAATAGGACTGTGCTCACCACCTATTCCTACTCCTCTGTCCCATCTGACCTCAGCCCTTCCAAGGCCCAAGTGCTACAGACCCCCTTGGCCTTGTAGCCTTTGTTTTCTGGGAAGGTATACTCATGTTCCTTAGGACCTAATTCAATTTCCGAGTCTAGAAATTCTTAATCCAATTTGGGAGGTTAGTTTTCTCAAACAAAAAATCAAAAGGATTTTAAATACAAGGTACTTCACACACACACACACACACACACACACACACACACACACACACACGCAACATAATCACAGTAATGATTCCATGTTAATGCACCAAGATCTGCTTCTATGAAAAGTTAAGTCATTTTGTACATGCAATGGACATGATATGCGGCAATGAGAAACAGCATACTACATTTAAAATGGATGCTTTTTTCATTTCCTGTGTATAAAAGTATTGTGGCATTATTGAGTACAATACCTGGAGAAATAAAAATTGACTCACATATCATGGACAAGGCCTATTTCATAAATTTAAAACTGTGAGGAAAAATACTGCCTTCACGCTCTTTGGTCAACATCACCTGCTGCCTCCTCCTTCATCCCATAAATGGGATCCCATAAAACAATGACGCAACAATTGCTGTCTGCTTTAAATCTTTAAAAAATATGCAATTTTATCAGTGAATCCTCAGCTTCAGGACTTTTTTGTGAAACACCAAGCTAAATTCATTAAAACTCTCATACCTATTGCAAATTATAAAGCACAATGGCTTACCTTTATCTCTCTCCCAGGATTCACAGTGACTGATCCAGGCTTCCGGCACTACGTTCCCTTTCATGTGATGCCTCAGAAGACATTTTGATGCATTCCCAATACCCATCCTGCACCTTCCTCGTGCCTGCCAGATGCACCTAGAGATCAATTCTCCTCTGCATAGATTTGTAGCTCCAGGAACACAGGATTTCTCTGTTTTGGTCTGAGCCAACCTTACTATTCAGTCAGATCTTTTACATTTAGAATGAACATGAGCTCTAGAAACAATCCTGGCCAATTAGATGTGAGTGCACTGTGCCAGCGGGCTACTGGGCGCATTGTCCTTACCTTGAAAAAGAAAAGAACAGAAAAGGCGACCTCTGGCCATGGTTAGGCATGGGTCTGATGCCTGAAAGTGCTGCAGCAATCTTACTACATCAAAAGGAACCAGATTCAAGCTGTCCAATAGTGTAGTCACAGATGCTATTGGGCATATGATATGGTACTAGTCAACAATGAGAAGAACTGCATCACACATCTCACTAATAGTTATTTGTATTGACATATATGTCAAAATAATGTATTTTGGATATACAAAGTTAAGTAAAATATATTAAAACTCACTGGTTTCTCTAACTTTCTTAAGTGGTTACTATCAAATTCTTAATTTCAGATGTATGTCATATCATTTTTCTACTGAGAATTTTTGAGACTGAAGACAAAACCCAAGTGCTAAAAAATTACGTGGGCTGAAATGTAGTGATAACTTTGTCCTGGGTGAAGTCATTAACCAACTTAATATATCCCTAGAGCTTCCTACTTCAGGTTTAGTGTGTGTGTGTGTGTGTGTGTGTGTGTGTGTGTGTGTGTGTGTGTGTGGTGTCTGCATGTGTCTTGTAGAGGGGATCGACTCCAGGATCTTCACACTGAGCTATATCCCTAGCCTATTCTTAATTTTTATTTTGAGACAGGGTCTCCCTAAGTCTCTAATTTGCTCAGGCTGGGTAAAAATTTGCAATCCTCCTTTCTTTCCTCAGTCTCCCAGAATGCTTTGCCACTAATTCCAGGTCAAGTTTTCTTTCTGTGTCGGATATGGAGTCTTCCTTAGAGTTCAAGCTACCTGAATTTCCCAATAGCTCCACCTAAAAAACAAGTCTACACAAAGTGCTTTATTGTTTGTTGTTGTTGTTGTTTTGTTTTTTGTTTTTCCTGAAGAGGAGACAGCTAGCCCACAGTCAGAACCAGGAAATTCACCAAGACATAACTTTCTGACTCTGTGTGTAAGACAATGGGCATATAGCAAAAAAAAAAAAAAAAAAAAAAAAAAAAAAAAAAAAAAAAAAAAAAAAAAAAATGGAGTTTGAGATCTTCCTGTTTCTTTGGTACTAAATATTGAATTGAAATTAATTGCATTTTATAAATGTCAAATCTCTATCATCCAACCTGTGAAATACATGATTCTGGAACATGTTTCTCCTGTTTAAAGAAGGCTTAGAAGGTTCTGGAAGCAGATATTTTCATTTACCAGGTGTTTAGATTGAGCGAAAAAAAAAAGTTATTCTTAACAGTTCATAATCACCTTTAGTGGTCACTGATGATTTAGAACTGTAGCCAATACTGTCCATTCTAATGAATAAGTTGACTTCACTTATAAGTCATCCTACATTTTTCTGGTCTATGTTTTCACCTGGACAGGCTATGGAGGTTGACTCTTCCTGCAGTGGTATTTCTCATAACCTGCTGCTAATGCAACTATTCACTCCTCAAAGTCACGCCTGCCCCCACAAGCACAGCAATTGGCCGTGCAAGTCAAAGAGCTAAATGCAAACCATGTATCGCCTCACAATTCAATGGAAGTTTAAAAGCCATTTATAAATTACAGGAGTGTAAAGAATTAATTAATACTCCCGATACACTTTGATCTAAAAATATTTTTACAACCCTCTGATCATTACTAAAAATATCTCTCCAGTGGATTTTTTTCCTTACCATCCACACATTATTTTTTCAGTTTCTTGATTTTTGTTTCTCAGAAATGCAAAGGCTTGAAGTTCTTGTATCCAGGAAATCCCCTTATAACCGAAAACAGATGGGAGTAAAGAGTTTGTAGCAGAAAAGGTTTTCTGCTTTTGTTCTCCAGATTTATTTATTTTTTTCCAATTTGGCTGAAGCATTTCTTTCTGCAGGCTGTGATTCTTAGCACTTATTGGACTGTGGGGTGCAAAATCAGAGTAATGAAAATTTCCTACATTTGCAACCCAGGCTCAAATGACCACACGGAAATTTCTATCTCTTCCTGTTGTTGAAAGATATTTCATGCTGGCAAGATCCCAAGTTGTCCACTCTTTGGAAGGAACAGAAGGGAATATAATGATAGTAGGTAATATTCATTAGAGTGGATAATACTTCGGGAGTTGTGGCTGACATTCACATTAGCTTCAATCCCCAGGACAACACCATAATAACTGTGTCATTATCCCCATATGGCAAGACAGGGAACAGAGACTCATAGAAATGCTAAGTAACTTGCTCACGAAGGCAATATATATATTTTTTAGTTTATCAACCAAATTAAAAAAAGCAACCTCAATACCCACTCTTGTTATATTCACGAAAAAGTTTATCATAGTCACTTGGGAATTGCTCTTGTTGTTTGGAAAATTATTATATAAATAGCTTTTTTATTTCTGTTTAGAGTAGTAGCCTAGAGATCTCCCAGGCACTTAAAAAAAAAAAAAAAAAACAACTTAGAGGATATAAAGACAAAACTAACTTCATTGTCTCACATGCCTACTTGTGTTGTTTGGTTCTGTTTGATTTGCTTTGTTTTGGTCGATGCTGGAGATTGAACCTAGGACTCTGGGAACACTGGGCAAATGTTCTTGCACTGAAGTATAGCCTCAGTTCTTACATGTCATTTTTTATAATAAAAATTTATCATTAATCCTGTACTTAATTGAATCCAACATCAAACACTAAGAATTGATAGTGTTTGATAAAGTGACGCAAACTGTCACTCGTAGCTGCCTGCTGCCTGTTTTTCTACGAATGGTTTGTACATATTTGACATGTAAAACGGAAATCAAAAGAAGAGTACTATTTCACGAGCATTGTAATTCAAATTTCAGTGTCCATAAGGAAATGTTTCTGGAACACTGCCATTTTCATTCATTCGCATGTTCCTTGCAACTTGGAGCTATAGTAGTGGAGTTCAGTAGTTGTAACACAGATGGTGTGTTTCCAAAATATTGAATACCCAACCCTTAGGAGGAAAAGTTTGCCACCCTCTGGGAAAGATCTTCAAATGCGACCAGGACAAAATACAGACTCTGCTTTTAGCAAAACACACTCTAGGGCAGGGGTAGGATGTACACAATAATTTGTAGAACAAGCGAAGAAAGCAAAGTCTCTGTCATGAGAGATGTTTGAGCTCAGTGAATTGTCAAACGAGGGATGATAGAAGAAGGCAAAAAGATGGAGGCCTGGACTCCTAGCTTCCCCCAAGTTTGCTCCGCTACTGAAAATCAGGCCTGTGCAATGGACTCACTTTGTCTTTGTATTCGCCCCATACTTGCACAGAAGACCTACTGAATCCATCTTTGCTTTGGAAATTGTATTCTTATTGCTTCCCTTCAATGCCCAGTTAAGCCAGGCTCATGTACGTGATAGTCTCATACATTGTTCATGAACTCAAAGGACTTTGGACATTACTTAATCCAAATTTTTGCCTCACAGATGAGAGAACTGAACTCCAAAAGACAGACAGAATTTCTCAGGTTCAAGCAGTTAGCAAAAGATGTGTATGTGTTGGGAAACCTGTAGGCTGCAGCGTTCTTGATTGTGTGTACATTTTTTTTCATTTATGGCTCACAGCCCCAATAGTTAGATATTATCTACATTTTATAAAACAAAAACCTAAATCTCAGAGAAAGTAAAAATCTTACCCAAGTTGTCCTTATTTGAACAGAAGGTAGAAACTAAAATTAAGAGTTCAATTTCTTTGAAATTTTTACTCTATAATCTTCTGAACACCTGTAATAAAGATTCTTTTACCCTAGCCATATGATTCTTCTAGTTCTATCCGAAAACCACAGAATATTTAAAGGATCCATAGCTTTCTCATCCCATTGCAAATACACCTTACCTGTGTGAAATATAGATCTGGCAAGTTTTAGGAAAGAAGATTGGGCATCTATGGACTTGCCTTTGCCCTCATGTGCTAAGGCTTAATGGTGCACGAGTCTTTATTGCAGAAATCTGGGTTCCGTTTCACGAGGGATTATGTTAAAAATTGATGTAATCGTTTTGTCATGAATTAGACATGTACTAGGTCAGAATAATGAAGTATTTATTTTCATTACAAAATATAGACAAGGCTTCCAGTTTAATCTGGGATGGAATTCAGACCTTTTGACCATCACTTAGTTAGAAAATGTGCTTACATTTTTTCATATAACACTTTATAACTCTTACCGATAATTGATCCTGAATCTTCAAAAGAACACATTAGAGACTACCTTGATACCCATTTCCTCTTCTTCTTGAGCTTATGAAAAAAAAAACACATTTCCCCGCCTCCTTTTCACTTTAGTGTGATTAGATGACTGAGATAAAAGATAGATCCATTGTTCTCAAGCAACCTGAAATTTCCCAACAGGGAAAAACTGTGTACACGCTGAAAATGAATGAATGATCTGGCAATCCCACTTGGAGATATTTACCCAAAGGACCTGAAAACTAAGGTTCACGTAAAACCCTTCTCACCCATGTCAACGGCACCTTTATTCATAAATGCCAAAATATCGGAATAAACAAGATATTCTTTAATAAGTAAAAGAACAAAGGACAATATATCCAGGCAATAGAATATTATTCGGCACCGAAGAGAAATGCACTAACACGCCACGACAAGACATAGAGCAAACCCAAATACATGTCAGTAAGTGAAGTAAACTAATCCGAAAAGGCTATGTACTGAATGATGCCCACTGTTTGACTTTCTGGGAAAGGTAAGATTCTAGAGGCCGTAGGTGAATCCCAGGAGCCTACAGCCAGGGAAGCTGGAGGTGGGGAGTGGGACAGAGCAGATACATGGAGACTTACACTTTCTGCAAGGGTTTTCTGTAAACTTAAAGCTTCTCTAAAAAATAATGTCTACTAAAAATGTTCCTAAAAGAGTAACACAAACAACCCCAGGCAGTTCTAAGTGTCAGGGGTGAGGGGCAGTCGGGAGAAGTCAGGACGGATTGGAGCTGTCAGTCCATGTGGCCCATCCAAACAATCCAGGAGAGTGGGATGAGGGGCTCCCTTTTTTCAAGGATATATTTAAATGGCGATTACCCAAACTGCTTGTGCTAAAAAGACCAGTAAACACTCATCTCAATAAAAACTCCTTAAATACAGAAATATTTAGTATGCCCAGTCTGGCTTCTTTTGGTTATTTTGTTGTTGTTAAATATTCGATGCAGAGCACAATTTACCCTCCATTAAAAAAAAAAAAAAGCTTTTTCCCGTTCTGTTTTGGTTTGTGGGTTTTGTTGTCATTTCTTCCTAAAGCGCTGTTTCCTCACATTTGCATCTCCCAGCCTTCTTAATGTGATATTCCATTTAAACTGCCTTTTAATTGTATGTGCTGCCTTGGCAGAACATGACTGATGTACTCGCGTTAATTAGGGCTCCAGTCAGCAGCCCGCGCCAGCTGGAAACTGAGAAACAAGCGTACATTATTCTGTCATCAATCAGCTCCAAAATGTTTGAATCACTAATTAGTTTGCAATTTGGGTGACAGTTTATCTGACGCAGGCGGTGTCAGAAACTTCAGATCTTAGATGAATAATTTGCCAGGAACAAGCACAGATTCCCTGCTTTTAAATACATGAAGGTTTATCTGCATGTTGAAAGGTGGCTCAGCAGGCTTCATTAACTTCCAGCCGGGACTATGTAAATCAGGAACCAGTGTGAGCCTCTTTGGGCCACGGTGGCTTAGCAGATGATATTTAGAAAAAGAAAGCCTCTTTTTTCTCCCCTTTTTATTAATAATTCATAAACTGATAGACAAGGATGTTTGGGCTTTAACAGCTTTAAAAAATTACAATGGTTTTCAAAAAAAAGCCATCATCCTCCTTTACATGAAAATTAGTTGTGCTGCATCTTGCTGTTTGAACTGATCTAGTTTCCTTTGCTGTCATGTGACCAGAATGTTAAATGGGGAGTGATTATTAGCCCTTGTCCTTTCAAAAGGGGTCCTTATTTTGGTTTTATTAAGTGGCAGGCTTATGTCCCTGCTTAAAGGGAAAGGTATGTAGAGCAGAGAAGAGTGGAAAAGACAAATCTTAGTCTAGAAGTACCTTAAAATCTATTATTTATCCAGCTGAGGATGTAGGAAGGGCCCTCGGATGTTGGACGCAAAGAGCAGCTTTGGTAATCTCTCCCTGCGTTTGCTGATGTGAGGGGATGTCGGCCGTGCGGTACTCTAGGGTGTTAGTGTGATTTGGATCTGTAATTCCATTTTCCCTGCATTTACAGGCCATGTATACTGTACCGATAGAGGACAGAGGACAAAGGGAGGTGTCACCTTTCAAACTCTGTTTGCAAGAGGTCAAGTTAATCCTCCCTGTTAATTGTAATAGACCTTGCACGTGGGATTTGCAAAACCAACGCCCACCTCCATGGAGGAAGAGAAGAAGAAAAGACAAATGAGTTTACAATATGCCCTGCCCTTTTCAGAGCCCGCCACCAGGTCAAGTAAAACCATCTGGAAGGAAGCAGGGGAGTGTGAAGTATTCCAGTAGTGGGTGGGGAGAGGAGCCAGTGTTTCAGCGAAGGCCCAGGTGTCCAGAGAGGAAACACAAGGTGAGAAGAAGCGAAAACCTTTATAGAGCATATCATCAGTTCTCAAAAAGCAAATCCCTAAACTTCTAAAAATCCAAATAATTGTTTTTGTTGTCATTGTCTCTCTTTGTTTTGTTTTAGTTGTGGCTGGTTTCTTCTGCTGTTTCCCTAAAATAAGTACTGAAGTCACAGCCCTTGCAATAAGCTACATTCCCAGCACTTTTTAGTCTTTCCTTTTCTTTTCTTTTCTTTTCTTTTCTTTCTTTTTTTTTTTGAGACAGGTTCTTGCTAAGCCACCCAATCGGGGCTCCAATTTGCAGTCCTCCCGCCCCAGCCTCCCACAGTGCTGGGATAATAAGTGTATACCACCAAGCCCAGCTCGAGGAGTGTCTTGGCACTCTTCCACAGCACCAAAACCATTCTATCATCTCCTTCTCACGGAGTATTATTATCTCAATATCACCTCCTATACAGTTTGAAGGTTTGTCCGCTCCGAAACTTAAGCTGAAATGTCATAGCTATTGTTACACTTAAGAGGTGAGACCCTCGAGAGGTGATTAGGTTGTGAGGAATCCACCCTGACGGGTCAGAAGGGGACAGTTACAAAGGAGCAGGCCCGATCCTCACTCACTCTTCCCTGGCAGTAGCATCATCCCTCCACTCTTGAAGATGCTGCCTTCAAGGCACCACTGTGGAAGTGTAGACAAGTCATTTATCAGATACCAAAACTTCCCTGTGCCTTCATCTTGTATTTTCTGGCATCCAGAACTGAAAGAAAAAATTCTATTTTTTTTAATAAACTACTGAGTGTGCGCTATTCGGTATGAGCTGCACAAAACAGGATATGAAACGATCTGCTGCTGCCACTTTGTTAATGAATACCCTGTAACTTTCTCCTGTATCACTGACTCCTACCCAGCACCTGCATTCAGCCTCCTCCTCCCTTCCACACCCTCCATGCACCATATGGATCCATCTGAACTGGTTCTGTTGCTCTATTTCTAAACTTAGTCTGTCCCTCTATTTGTAAGACAAGTAAATAACTGGAGAGAAAAGAGATTCTGTTTGGGCAAGAAAGGTGAAAACATCAAAAGGTGAAAAAGTCCAAAATTCCCTGAGTGCTGACAGATGAGGAAAAACGAAATTGGCCAATAAATTCCATGGAACGTTGTGGTGTTTATATTGGAGGATGGAAGACTTACTGAGTACTAGACAAAGTTTTCAAATTATAAAATAGTATAATAAAATTAGTTAAATAAAGCATACAATATCTAGTCTAACAGTAATATTATTTCAAGTGTATCTCCTCAAAACTGGCTTATCTGAAACAGAAAAGTCCTAAGTCCTATGAGGTTTGTGGAAGTCCCATATTGAATTAAAAGAAAAATTTAAGAAGCATTATATATATATACATATATATATATATATATATATATATATATATATATATATATGTCAAGAAATACCCAAATAAAAATTTGCTGCAAACCATACATCCAACAGAGGACTAGTATAAAGCATGTATAAAGAACTATCAAAGCTCAACAGTTAAAACAATAAAAACTGAACAAAAAACTCAAAATGAAATTTGCTGGAGGATGAGCAGATGGCACATAAGCACCTGAAAAAATGCTCAGCATTATTGGCCACTATAGAAATGCAGTTAAAACCCACAATGATATCTGACAGTATCTATCACGATGGTTTATATACAAAGTAATTCTATCACCAAATGCTGATAATGATAAAAAAAAATCCAGAGCATTCATACATTCTACTGCTAGCAGAAATTTGAAGTGGTACAGTCACTCTGATGTTGAGTATGGCAATTACACACTAAAGTACATAGAAACTAGCATTTGCACTATTGGGCACATAGTTCAGAGAAATGAACACTTATATTTGCACAAAAACGTGTTCATGAATGTGCAAAAAGTCTTACTTATATTAAGCAAAAACTCAAAAAATAAAAAAACACTTGTTCTTAATGGATAAGTAGTTAAACAAACTGAAATACATCTAAATCATGGAATACTACTCAGCAATAAAAAGGAGCAGATCATTTCTCAAGGTAATAACTTGAAGAATCTCACGAAAATTATGCTTATTCTAACAATTTAATTCCCAAAAAGTCTACATTGCATGATTGCAGTTAATGTGACATTCTTAAAACTGAGAAAGTCTGGAAATGGAGAACATACTGCTGTGCTTCTAGAGGAGAGGGAAGAGATGAAGGAACCCACAGTCATAAGGGCGCCATGATGGCTTTGTGTCACGATGGGTCCATTTACGTATCTTTACTCTAGGTGAGGATACACAAACCTACAAAAGAGACGAAATTTCACAAAGTTGTACAATTCCACAGGTGCACATTCACAAATGAATATAAGCAAAACTCAGGAAATCTGAGGATTGGTAGGTTTCAACTGTGTCCACAACCTGCTTAAAATATGTAGTATAAGTTTATACAATTTTGCCAGCGAGGAAAACTAAATAAAGTATATATGGGACTCCTCTGTATTATTTCTTGCAACTGTGTTTAGACCTAAATTCTACTTGTAGCTACTGATCTAGTCCAGGCTCCAAGTAGCTTCATGGAAGAAGAAATATAAACCCGTAATGTCTTCTTACTTTACTATGGACCCAGATAGCTACTAGTTTTGTTCAGAGATTGCATTCCTGTTTGATTTGATCTTAAATACTTTAATGACATGCTTGTACATATTTATTCTCTCTCTCTCTCTCTCTCTCCCTCTCTCTCCCTCTCACACCTCTTCTTGATAGAGTTAGCAATTATGTCTACCTTTCGTTCTTCCTCATTAGATACTTTCCTAGTTGGAGATTAACCTTATAGTTGGCTGCTTCAGTGGATTCATCCTTGGAATTACTAATTTGTGCCTTAATTCCTATATTTAAACTTCTGTTCCATTGGGTTTGCCTCAATTCCTGATATTGTCTTCAACTTTCTACCGGTAGAGATTGTCCATCACTACCTCAACTGGTATGCCTTCTAACTCATTCTTAGAATAAGTTAAAGGCAGCTTATGTGAGGTTGTACTATATGCAAATCTAAAAATCAAAAGCTTGCTATAAAACACATCAGTTTCTCATTCACACTATATGTTGGCTGTAGCTCCACTGTAGGACCTCTGTGTTTAAAGATGAAGTGAAGAAGAAACCACTTTTGAAACATGTCTGTCTTTAGGCAGAGGAAAAGAGAAGTGGTAAAGTCAATGATGGATCTTAGAACCCATGCTCGGTAATGTCACCATCCTTTTCACTTATATACCATTAGCCAAAGCAAGTCATAATGCTAGGCCACATACTAATGAGGAATAAATCGTAATACTTCCACAGAGACAAAGCTGGTATAAAAAGTCATATCCTTTAATATAAATGGAATCTACCAAAAAATTTCCTAAAATGTCCCCAAGAGCTTTCTTTTTTCTTTTACCTTTTCTTTTTCTTTCTTTCCTTCCTTTCTTTTTTCTTTTTTTGCATACAAGTACTTATGCATGTGCTTGCACATGTGTGCATGTGTGTGTGTGTGTGTGTGTGTGTGTGTGTGTGTGCATTGTGTGTGTCGGTGTGTTTTACTCAAAATCCAACCCAGGGCCTTCACCTTAAGCTACATCCCCAGGCAATTTTTTAAAAATTTTTTATTTTGATGCGAGGTTTCACTGAGTCACTAAGTTGCCCAGGCTGGGTTTGAACTTTTGATCCTCTTGCTTCAGCCTCCCAGAGTGCTGGGATTATAGGCCTGTGCCACCAGCCTGGCCTCAAGAGCTTCGTGAGTTTTCTGGAAATGGCTATTTAAGACCAAAGATGTCCTTTCTGAAGCTGTAGGGCTTGAGACTCCATACATTTTTTAATGATCTCTGTGAATTGGGTAACTAGTCTATTCCTTCCATTACTATAGATATAAAACTTCAGCTAAGTCTATTTCATATCCAGTCTTTTTGATTATATTGATAAAGCCACCTTCGAGCTTGGGAAAGGAGGGAACCTGGGAAGGGTACTGATTGGTAGTCACTACAGAGATCACTATCACCCAGCTTCCGAGAGTCCTTGTCACAAGCACAACTCAGTAAAGCGAGTGTACTTGTCCCCATACTAACCTCTTGCTTATCATCTCCTTACGCCTTGCTGGGCTGGCGCTGTGAAATTCATTCTCACTACCATCTTCTCTGCTTGGGCTTAGACTTATAAGGCCCCAGGCGAGAGGCTATTTGATCTCTTTCTGTTCAGCATCCTAATTACAAAATGGCCCTACTGCCATCAAGTATTGGCAGTGAGTGAGCCACAGTCTTGTATTCCAAATAGTCTGTCTTCCCATGATCAGGGTTAACTTCATCAAAAATGACTTCTAGAGCTCTTTTATTCTATATGGTTATTCTTTGCTGGAGAAAAGCTATTAAAACAGACAATGCCAACAATTTTAACACTAGTGTATTCTACTTCACCTTAACAAATATCAGCAGTTTATGCACATGAGCTCAAATACCAAAGCAACCTGAAGAATTTCTCTTTAAATTTTTAATTTCCTTTGACACACTGAAGCGATGGTGTTTAACTGTTTTTCTTATTTATACTCTAGTTGGTTTCAAGTTTGGGCAGAAGTTTCGAAGGTTCTACCTCCCTGGCATTGACCCTAGAGCTGTTGAAGTAGCTCACAACAGAGTTCAAATAGGCTTTATCTCTGTTATGACCCTGTTCATGCATATCCATGACAGTCTCAGCACTAGTCCCTTCCATCCCTAAAATCATCTATAGAATCCTATTGGACACATTACTCCTGGTAGCGACTAATCACTGAAAAGAAATCATGGTCACAATGGAGTCTGATCACCATCTCGGTCTCCCAGGTCATGCTCCCAGTGACCCACCCTTCTCAACGGCAAAGGAAATCATCTACAGATTGACCCACTTGATACAATTTTAACCCTCATGATCCTATCATTTCCCAAACACACAAGGCTTTGGGGGATTTTCCACTTCCAAACCACAACAGATTTTGACTTGGAAAATTTCCTTGCATTCAATGCCACTCTTTGGTTGGCTACCTTTGTACCTACAGCTTATATTCACCCTGCTTTACTCTGAATATTTAAAGCTACATAGAAACTTGCAGCAGTTAAGCTAATAGTATCTAAAGCACACTCCCAGCTTACATAAACACCTTTATAACAAAAATTTTAAGGGAAATTTTCTTTAAAAACCACATGAAATAAATGTCAAGAGCTCTAAGCAAGTGCTTTTTAATTTCACAGAGTATTAATTTCCTATGGCTGCTACAACAAGGCGCCACAAGCCTGGTGGCTTAAAACAACAGAAATTTATTGTTCCACAGTACCAGAGGGTGAAAGTCCGAAATCATTGTGTTGGCAGGGCCATGTTTCCACCGAAATCCGTAGAAGCGATTCTTCCTGGCCTACTCCTAGCTCCTCGTCATTTGCCAACGATTCTTGGGGTTCCTTGGCTTGCAGCTGCAACACTTCCTTCTCTGTCTACTTAACCAATGGGTACAGTTTCCCTGCGTGCCTGTCTTTGTGTCATCTCTCTTTTAATAATGAAACTAAATAATATTGGATTAGGACCCAGTAATGGCCTCATGTTAACTTGATTACATCTCAAAAAATAATCAGATCACAGTCACAAGTACTAAGGGTTAGACTTCAACAGATTTGAGTTGGAGAGGGACATGACTCAACCCACAGCACTGAATAAGACTGATTTAGGTGTAGTACTAACTACCTGATTAGCAAATCTGACCTGGTTCCTAATCAAGGGAAAGGATGCCTCATCTCGATATAAGGAATACATATCTCAGGTAGTTCAGCTGCTGGTGAGGATAGTCGCTCACTCTCAAACATTTCTGTTTCCAAATGAAGCAATGAATATCAAATGGCAACATATTTATTTATTTATTTATTCTTCACATAAGCAATCTTGCTGTGAAGGAGCAGTTATTAATCGAGTCATTGCTCTCAATAGATTCCAATTCCAAAAAATAAAAAGATTCCAATTCCACTTCTCTAAACAGTATCTTAACTCTTGGTGATATTTTTATCAAGATATGATGAATCTGGGTGGAAAAAAGTATTGCTTTATCTACATAATTATTATATACTACATATGTATCTATGTAACTATTATTCCACTATATGTAATATTGTTTGTTTGTTCTTTACAAAAATAACACATCACCATTGTGGAAAACACAAAAAGAAATTTGATTACTGTTAAAGAAAAATAAAGCATGATAGTCCATCATTCATACCCAACCTATTAATAATTTTATGAACTTCCTTACAGTCTCCCTGCATAGGTTTTTAAAATAATTATGAACATACTAAAAATATAAATCTGCATGCCATTTTAGTGAGTGGCTATCAATCTGTTATTGAGTTATGACAAAGAGACAAAGCATCTTATTACTCATTAACTCAAAATATTTAAAATGACCAAATATAGGTGACCAACTTTTATTTATAATAGATAAGCAATCATTGGGGTCCAGTTTATCATAGATGACTGTACATCAGATCCTCAAGCAAAGGTGGCTATCTAAATAATGCCACCTTTGATACCTCTTGGATACATACAGATGACGAAAGTCATACGTGATTGAAATAGTTTTGGCTGTGGTTATCAGGTAAACCTAAACAGCAGACTAGCTTACAAGATGTTTCTACTGCCATAATTTTTCTTTGAGAAAAAAAATGCACATTCTCTCTCTCTCTCTCTCTCTCTCTCTCTCTCTCTCTCTCTCTCTCTCTCTATCTCTCGTTCTCTTTCCCCTTATATGTATTATTTCCTTAAACTGGTAAAAATATATGAGAGAAAATACAAGGCAATATCTTTAGGGTTCTCTTTTTGAGACAAGTTCTCAGTGTGTAGCCCAAACAGGCCTCACTCAAGGCAATACTCAGCCTCTTGAGAATTGGAATTATAGGCGTTTACCTCCAGTCTCAGCTAATTTTTATGTTCAACTGGGGAATCAAACTTTCAAGAGTTTTGCACCTGCTAGGCAAGTGCTCTAACCACTGGGCTATGCCCCTAGCTCAGCATCTTTATTTTTTGCCTTGCATTTCCTGTCAGCATTTTCAGTGACATCGGTGCCTCTATTCTGGCGATCCAGCTGACATTTTGACCTTTTCATTTGCTGTCATCCTCAAATACAGTTATTGTACCACTCTTGGGATCTGATAGCCAGTCAGCACTCCACATTTCTCTCAACATTGCCTTCATGACTTCTGTTTCCTTCATGCTCTCTTACTTAAAGACTGTCCAATGTCTGGAAAATAACCTGTTTTCCTTGCTTAGGAAGCTTGTCTTAGCCTCAGATGTTTTAATCTGCTTGGGCTACAATAACAAATACTACCGATTGGGTTACTTAGACAGCATAAATTAATTTCTCAGAGTTCTGGAGGCTGAGAAGTCCAATGTCAAGGTGTCAGCCAGCTTGCTTCTGACAAATGCTGCCTTCCTGGGTTACAGATAGCAGCCTTCTCCCTGTGTCCTCACGCAGTGGGAAGAGAATTCTGGTTATCTCTTCCCTTTTGGGTCACTATTAGACAAAGCCCCCCCCCCCAACCCTGTGCCTCACAATCTCACTTAACTTCAGCTACGTCTTCATATGCCCTCTATCCAAATTCAGATTTTGAGAATTACAGATATCAGCATACTAATTTGGGCATAAAGGGATAGACACGCAATAAAGTGTAGAGTGTTGCGTTTCTGTACAAATGCTCTGCCATTAGTCCCCCATTAACTACTTCCTCTAGTCCTGGTACTGAACAGAAACTTCATGCCCTGTAACCTCAATTAAGCCTTTCTTGTTTAGTATCTCATTCAATATATGAAAAGTCTCACAATAGTTTTTCCAAAATTTTTATTCTTCTAAGTCTCAGGTCCTTAGCAAGATGCACTCCCCAATCCCAGGAAATGACTTCACTTGCAACTTTAAAAAGAAAGTCAAGTCCTTTATGTCCAGGCAGACTTGGGACCTAAACTCACCTAAACTATATAATCCCGGAGATGTCCGTCCAGTGCCCGCCAGTGCCAGGCCTCTTGTCAGGAGGAAACAAAATGAGATCTGTGAAAGGACATCACCCAGTGCGTGGTATGCGGTTGAAGCCCAGTGAAGGTGAGGAGGACCTGAAAGTTGATTATCAGACAATTGGCTGCATTGTTCTTACTCAGTTTGGCACAAGCAGGGTATCCGGTGCCCTGTACACACATGAGGACAGGCAGGATGGAAGGTGGCAGCGAGAGTCAGTGACCGCTGGAGCCCTCCGGCGGGACTCACTTGCTCTCCCCTGCTTTTCCTGGTCTCTTTCCAAGGTGGCTAACCTTAGAAGTAAGCGGACAGCACAGAAGCAGAGGGTCAACCGAGAAACAGGATCTGGTATTATAGAAATTGGCTGTTTTCTGTGTATATTTGCTGAGGCTGAAATCTAAAATTGCATGTTAGCCAGACCTAACTGAGTTAGTTAATGGAGAGAGTTAATTCAGTCTCTCTGAGACTTTCAGAACTGTCTCTGGTGATATCTTTCAGCTTGTATTGTTTCCCGGGACCTTTATGCTCCTGTGCACACTCTTCCTGGCATTTGGTATTGGAGCTAAATCTGCTCTTCTAGCCACTACGTGGACCCTCTACTCATAAAAATTTAGCTTCACTGGTCCCATTCCCTGGTAACTGAGAGTCACTCTCTTTAAGAAAGGAACTCCCCCAGGAAGTTGCTGACATCTTTGTGAGCTGTAACTCTGCATTCTATGCCAGCTAGCACATTTTCTTGTTAACTCAACATTATTGCTCTAACGATGACGATTGTAGCCATTTTGACAGAGCTTCAAGAGGTGGGTTTTTTTTTTTTTTGACATTCAATTCCTTGTGTCCCTGCTGACCGAGATGACTGATTTTATAGTTCCAGTGAAGTTTAGTTTATTACCCACAGCCTAGAAATAACAACAACAACAAAAAAACCTACTGATTGAAAGCAAAATCAGATACTTGAGTAATTTGAGCGTTAATGAATGTTCTGACTTAGACGGACTGGTTGCAGCGAGGCGCAAGGTGCTGTGCCACCAAACCCGACCTCACTCATCTTCCCAAATCAGCGGGCCATTCTAGGAGACACAACATGAGGTCTGCGGAGTGATAGGCACCATGTTACTGTAAAACCCAGAGGAACAACCTAAGCTAAACGTTCTTACCCAAAATGCAAGAGAGGTGGGACATCCATCATAGATGCTGTGTCAGGTGCGTCACATATGCTGCTGCTACTCCCAAAATATTCATAGAGTCTGTATGTACAGGTGTCATTTTAAGCATTATGCATTCAGTAACTTGTTTAGTGCGTGTGAGAACCCTGTGAAGAAGGCGCCACCATTAGCTCCATTTTACATACTTCCAAGCAGAGATGCACAGCCAGCGATAGTGAAACACAGCGCGGGCTGCCTCAGATCCCGACGGCAATCTGTAAGATGCATATTCACTTACAGAAGAGGAAATAAAGTCCCGTAGAATTATGTAGTCGGAGGCAAGTAACGGTTAGGTAGGCTTGATCCCAGATCTCTCTGAAGTCTATTCACACTGTCTGGTGCTCTCGGATGTTCAGAAGTCAAGGCTCTTGCTCCTTATAGAAGTGGCAGCTGACAGCTGAATGGCTTCCTGTCAACAGGCACAAGTGGGACGGATGAGTTCAGGTGTCTTGGCAGATCTCCCCGGTGCATTATGGTCTCAGCAAGGAGGGCTGTAAAACAGGGATAAAATGAAAGGGCTTATGAGTACTAAAAGGGTATGAAATCTTCTTGGATTTGGTTTCCAACAAATCAAATGTAGAAGAAAAGCTGTCCTGTCTCTCTCCAAGCTCTGCAGATGACGTCTATTTGTGAGTTCTTTCCAAATGCTACAGCCCTTGCAACATGAAACTAACTCAAGCCCTGCTTTTAGACTACTGCTATTTTGCGTAGGGCTGGCTTGAAATAAGTTCCTGCTTCTGTTAAGAGCCCTTGATTATTATCAGGTCCAGGGTTGCCTAAGAGGGACCCTCCTCTGTATGTTAGAAGAACACTTGCAACCTGTCTCCATCCCATCTCATGGAAGGACTGCTGACATTGGAAAATATCTTCTGATCCATGTGTCCGCATCCTATGATGGCATAACCAGAACTAAGCGAGGAAGAAGAGAATATTATAACTTATTATAAAGGTTATGTTGACTTGGCCCACAGAGTATTTAGATAAATGCAACAGAAATATAAAAGCAGCATAACTTGTAATGGCATAAACTGTAGCCACGTGACAATTTGAGTAGAAATTATTTTCTGCAAAAGAGAACTTTATAAATGTTGGGGTTTACTTCACTTTTAAAAAAAGTCTTGATATTTATATAGCATTAAAAATAGTACAAACACATAGTAGGGACTCAGCAAATTACTGTGGAAGGCATAGATTATTGTAGCCATTAAAAGGGGATAATGTTGTGGCTAAAATTAAAAAAGATAGAAAATAAAATAGTATAGAATTATTGATCTCATTTTATGTGTTGAGGAAAGCTTCCTTTAAAATATTCATTTCTTTTCACCACTGCTTTTGTAGCCTTTCTCCCCTTATGAATAATGCTAATACATTATGTAAAAGCCACGTGTTGTTAAATATACTTTATTAAGACCGTGACGGCTGAGTTCATGAGGGTTTTCTTTCCCTCCAAATGAAACCCTTTTCATTAGCTTTGGCTGTTTTGATCAGTAGAAAATGCCAAAGCCTCAAGCAAAGAGGCCACGATCCATTTTTTTCAACCTGTTCTCTTTGCCCTGAACCTCATCAAATATGGTCACAACCATGTTACGCGCGCGCGCGCACGTGTGTGTGTGTGTGTGTGTGTGTGTGTGTGTGTGTGTGAATGCACATTGTGGTAACATTGTTGTACATTCTGTTCACGGTTTCTCCCAAAGAAGCCTTGGCTCCCAAGATGAGGCTGGACTGGTGCGCTTCCAGTAGGTGAAAAAAAGATAGAATCTCTGAAATGGGTATATTGGGGAGGAGGAGAAGTTTCCGGTGGTAGCTGGGGTCCTAATATTAATAAGAGGGTAATTTCAATGTCTTTAGTGGTAAAAAGAAATGAGAAAATTAAGGCAGAAATAACAGGCTGTGAATCGTTAATGGAGGAGTGGCAGCCAGCAATGGAGGATAAATTTCAAGTATTCTGGCTAACATGAAAGTCTCCAGTCAATCTATAAGGTAGGGCACATTGAATAGCACAGTAGAGGAAGTGATAGTATAATTATAATTCCTTGTAGATCATATAAATAAACTAAGAAAAAATTCCAGTTAGACTGATTGGAGCCAGACAATGTGAGGAGAGGTGATGATCAGGACCAATGTCCAGAAAGAAAGTGACCTCAGGGTTGGAGGATGCCAGAAGTCTAATGAGGTAGCCAAGAAATTCAGGCGCAAAGCACCCTATACAGAATCTACCCTTCCTTGATAATGTAAATAATTGCAGGCTCAGGTTTCACTTATTTAGTATGAATTTAATCAACATTTCCCACGGCCAACATCCAACATGATTTAGGATTGGGTCACATGCTAAAGTTTAGTTGCAGATACAACAGAGATGGCCCTTCTGATGTGGAACCTACAAGTAAAAGGAGGCTGAGGTAGAGTGGTGCAGCGGTGGTGGCCAAGGGCCTGATGGGAAGGCTGGCGGGGCCTCACCTAGGCTTGGAAGACTCAAGGCTGTTTCCAAGGAGAAGTCCTACACTGGGGATAATGACGGGTTCATTAGATAAATGGATGAATAGAGCAGGAGAAAGGTCAGAAGCTAGGGTATGGAGGCTGCACCTGGCAGTGCAACATAATGAACTATGGGAATTCACTAGTGTTGCAGAACTGAAAAGGAAGGAGGACCAGAGGTGTGGCTGGAGAGGCACCAAGGACCATCTCAGGAAGGGTTTTTTCAGGATGTTACTCTACACATCTCAGTCCACTCCAAGGCTTTCAAATTTAGGATACAGAGGACAGAAATCCTACGCGTGGTAAAGATGTATAAGATGAAAAGTCGAGAAGAGATGGCTTATGTCCTGGCTGGCTCTGCCACTTCCCGAGTGAAGGTAGGTGACTCCTCAAACTCACTAATCTGCAATTTCCTCTTGAATGAAATAGTAGTCCTTTACCTACATTTCACGATTATTTCTAGAATTCTAGTATTTCCCACATGGAAAAGAAAATTGTCTGTTTCGGGAAGAGCATTCAGTAAACGGTAAAAATTCATCCAGATTCCTTTCTATCTTATAATGCTACTCAAATTCTTGATGATTTCAGTAAAAAAGGACAATGGACACAACATTGACATAAAGGACAGATTTAAAGACCCCTTTCCAATGTGCCACTAACACTAAAAGCCAAGTCCCAGAGCGACATGGTTTCCTATCTGTAAAACAGAGGCATTAATACTTGATTCCTCACTTCCGGGCATGTTATAAAGTTTAATTAGGTGTTATCCATAGAGTCCTATGAACTTCTCAGAGAAATGTGACATATAAGTACAACTTATGGAGATCTTAGTATTCATTCTTCTTTTGTGAGTTAGCTACAGAGTAGTTCCTGTAACTCAGAACTTGGGATTTTTTTTTATTATTTATATGTTCTTAATGTTTCTTTAGAAGAGTCAAGATTTACTCTCTCTTTTTTTTTTTCATCTCTTGACTTGAGCCATTCCCTGATCACCCATCTTTTAAATCCTCCACTTGCATTTTAGGCTTTGGTCAAGCCATGTTCCCACTGTGGGGGGAGCTTGATCTTCCTAGGTACTCTGTTGAACTTTTAACCTTAAAATTTTAATGGGCCTAGTCAAAATCTAATCAAGTCAGGGCAGATTATTGATTTATTTGTCCTATCATGTTTGCACAATTCTCAAAATATTTTAGGCCCCTTTGGCTTAAAGGTAATCGGTAAGTCATTACAATGGAGGCAATGCCCTTCTAAACTGAAAAAAAAAAGTTTCTAATGTTTTCCTGTCACTTGTGGCCTCGTGTCCTCAGTGTCCATAAAACTTATTTTTATCTAGTTTTATTTTTCATATGTTATTAACCTAGTCAGTTTTTAGCCCCTGCTTTCTTGCTGTAAGTGGAATTTCCTTTTGCAGAATGAAAAATTATATAATCCTGTAGGACAGGTAAATCTTGTGAATACATCCCCACTTTCCAAATGAAATTCATTGCTTTCATGTTTTCACAAAACAAAAATTAATGTTTTTAATGACAAGTGGAAAGTTTTGAATTTTAATGAAAACAGAAAGGTTTTTCAAGGTTGAACTCAAATATTTTAATCTCTTAGTATTTTGAGTGTCTACAACAAATTCTGCCATATGTCACAAATTACATCTTATAAATGAACCAAACACTTTTTTACTGGAGTAGGAAGAGATCAAACAATTTCAATGCATATTATTAGGAGGTTCAAAAAATAACACTTAATTTTTGAACATTACCCAGTGCATACATATGCTGAATTATCACTTTGTACCCATAAATGATACAATTTTCACAATATCAATTTTTAATTTAGAAATTGCTCTTTAAATAATAATTTGTCTCATCAGAAATAAAATCAGGAGCACAAAAAAAAAAAAAAAACACTTGGACACTCTATAAGTATGATATCTAAGAAAGTTTAATCAGAGCAAAACAAATAATGGGCTCATTCTAAGGTACCAGATAGGGTCAGAAAGGAATTCACAAAAAATTAAAATTATATTCAAAAATGTATAATTTTCTTTTAAAAAGAAGATCCAAAGTAAATAAAATTGTTACTATTAATTGTGATAAAGCAACTTGACTGAAGTCAGAAATATCCTGCAGATGAGTACAGCATACTTCTGCCTATACCTGAGGAGTCCAGACAGTTTTTCATAAGATTGATATACATCCCACTTTTAAACAAAAACAAGTTATGCAGAATAAAGGAAAAAGTCATTGAACATGCCACCTTCCAGAAGTAGACACTGTACTTACACCTTCTCATTCACAAATTGAAATGAAAAGATAAGCAGATATTGTAATGAACAGAAAAAAAAAATCAAGAGTTAACATTAGTTTATTTTAAATATACGATATTAATATTATTTAACATGAAAATATAGTGCAACTAAAAGAATTTCTGACCTGTGAATATGTGGCTCTTTTCCACAACAGGCAACTCTGTACCTGCTCTAACTTAAAAGGCAGGTTGTGAACTTCCAGATTTTGGTTCAACAGGTAAGGAATTTAGAAGTTGCTACGTTACCACAACAAATAAAAAGCTGAACTGAAAAAAAAATCAATAATTATTTTTAGATTATCAAAAAACTAATAATTTTTGAAGAGTGAAAAATCTGAACAGAAAAAAAAAGATTTGAACAGATACCACATCAAAGAATAGATACAACTAGCAAACAAGCACATGAAAGAAGATTCAATATTACGTCATAATTGCAGATTTCTGTAACAATAAGCTACCATTGTTCCCCCTGTGGAATGTCTAAAAACCAAAATACAGACATCACCAAAAGATGGTGAGAATGTAGAGCAACAGGAACTCTTATTCATTTTGACAATCAACCTCCCTGAGAAGATAATAAAGGCAAAACTGTGTTTTGGAAAACATATGAGCTTTGAAGATATAATATAAAAATATCAAGTCAAAATGTTGAGGTCTGGAGTTACCATTAGCTCATTGTGTGTTCTCTGGCAACTTAGACTCTTTGACATGAAAGTTCACTATGATCAAGTGGAGTTTGAGTAACAGTCAACAGAGAAAAAAAGCACCAATAGATAACAGATAGGAGTTCCTTTAATTCTTTTTGTTAAGCAGTAAGTACAACTACTTCTTACAAAAGTCTTCACAACTCTGAATAGATAACAGCAACAATCTTTTTGGAGATTCAAGCTTTCCTGATTTTCAAAACTCCATAAAAACACTCAAACACATGATCATTTGACAATGGTTTCAAGTTTTTAAAAAAGATTTCTTTGCCATTATCACTTTATTTTCTTCTTTTTTGTCCTGGTTCCTTTAGACCTTTTTATTCATAGACCTCATGATAAAATCCTCAACACATTTCTTCAAGAAAAATTTGAAGGATATTCTGCCTCTCAAGGTCTATTTCCCAAGTGAGCATTCCCTCTCTGGTTAAGGCTTTAGAGCTGCTGAAATATACAGGTTACTTTCTACTCTTGAGGGTACTATAAGGATAAAATGTCAAGGCACCCAGGGAAAATAAAATTTACTCAAGAGATATATTATCTCCAGCTAATTTTACACAATCTTCCCAGTTTTCTTACGAGATGAGAGCATTTTGATGACAAGTGACAGAAAAATGCAACTCACATAGTCTAAAATAATAGAGTGCTTATTATCTTATAAAACTAAATGTCACAGTAATTGTACAATTTGGGATAGAAAGGACGTAACAACTCACTGTATCTATTTTATCTTCTCTCCTTCCTCTTTGTCTGCAGGGTCTTCCACTCCATCTCAAGATTCCTCCTACTACCATAGAAAATGGTGGTTAGAGTCACTCAAGGGGTTCTGCTGCCCCCCACCTAAGAGAAGAGGGGCCTATGAGCCCCCCACTCAGGACTTGGGTTCACACATTCTCTTTGGCACTGCTTGGGTCAGTTACTCATCCTTGATCTACAGAAGTTACAAGGAGGAAGCGAATTGGTTGGCTTAAGTGTTTTAGTGTCTATCTGAGGAATTGAAAATCCCATCATTGCATGGGAAGTTCAAGTATGAGAACAAACCCAACAAGCAAACACTGGGAGAAGAGTTACACAGAAGTATATATTCACTACATGAGTCCATTTCCTGTCTCCAAATAAACTGACTGACCTCTTTCCAGCCTCTAGCCTCAGCTTTCCTGAGGTCTTTCCCACGGACTCACACTGCTGGCATGTAGCTCTCTGATTATCTGGTCATTCTCTCTTGTCTACACAAGTTTGTTTCAAAGCCAAGTTTCCTAAATAATTTCTGTGCTACCATATTGAGGTCTATAAGGAATTTTTTCTTTCCTTTCTCAATGAGTTCTTCAGGATTATGTGGTTAACATTACATTTTTGTCTCGGATTCCACAGTATCTTTTATATGTTTACTATATATTCTTCCAAATATCTTTTAAAACACACCTGACTATATTGACAAAAAGAATTGTTTGGGGGGAAACATAATAAGCATATCAGATAACATTATTCCTTTCTTTATATTATCCAAATATTGTACATTTGGTGGTAATGTTACAGAAATTTATCATGGAATTAGGGTTAAAAGAAATCACTGCATTTTCTCTTCTGCTAAGGAAGGAAAATTTATTGAGCAATCTTTAAAGGGGTCTAATCAGAAAAGGCTGACTCCTGACACTATCCTAGAAATACTTCTCCAGATTGTTTCCTAGGCTTACCTATCTAGTGATCTAAGTTTTCTTTCTGTGAGAGTAAAGGAATATTTGTGATGATGAGAAAAGCCCTCAGGCTGATTGGCTGATCATATGCCTTTTGGTGATATCCACAGCCCATTGGCCCAGGTAATTGAAAGTTGACTCTATTTCCCTCTCTTATTGATATTTCTTATTCTTCCCTTTCTCTAGGTTGCTGTCTCTGTCTTTCTACACACACATGCACACCCACGCACACATCAACAGTGTCTTTCTTCAAAACATATGACATGTGGAATAGAAAATATTTCTCTAGAAAGGAATCCCTAGGAAACTCTTATTGTAGTAAAACAGAGATGCAGAGAATGGTAACCAGGTGTGATGAAATGTTGTCTCGATTGCTTTTTTAGGGGCTTAATAAACTGAACTCTATGCGTGCATATTCATCAGGAGCTCATTTATTAATTTTTCATTAGTTGAATTTAAAATAGTTCCAAAACAAAATAGTGAGTTATTCACAATGAGGAAGATATAGAGAAGGTGTTGGCATCTCTCCTGCACATTCAGGAAGATATCAGGGATGTACCTCTGGCTGTCACCTCCCACTCCCACACTCCCACATATCCAAAGCACCTTGACAAGAATTTCTCAGATATGTAATTAGTGTTGTTCCCATACATTATAACACGTTTCTCACAACCCTTAAAACTCAACAAGAGCAAGTGTTTTGCTCTTTTTGTGATACCTGGGATCAAACTAATGACCTTTGCACTGAGCTAAACCCCACCTCCCACCCCCCCACCCCCAGCCTACTTTCATTTTTGATTTTAGCTACATCACTAAGTTGCCCAGTCTGGGGACTAATTTGTGATTGTCCTGCTTCAATCTGCCAGAGGGTCAGCTTTACATGCCTGGGACATTGCGCCTGGATTCAACAAAAGCAATTACAAAATATATATGTTCATCTTCTTCCACCAGTTTTCGATGAAATGTTTGTTAAGAAAATTTTATCCAAGGTTTTAATGGAGCGATTTAGATTTTACAGTTTAACAGTTATTGAATGGGACTTCTCACTAAGAAATTAGTGGGGTTTTTTTTTTTTTTTTTTTAGCTCAGTAGATACTTTATGTCAACAAGACAAAACACTTTCCCATTTTTTTCTTTACAATCTAATCCGTCTGGCTACATACATGGTGTAGGTGGCAAATTTATGTGATTGTACTGGGAGGTTTGATCAAAAGCCAACCATTAACCAAATCTACCTGTAAGTGAATATTAGCTCTTGATACAAAAATACATTTCATATTGCTTATTTATTGATATTTGGACTTTAAAAATAAATGACTGGGTGACAGCCCCATGCATCTCTATTTTAAGACTTAGAAAGTTCTTCTTATTTATTGTTTTCAGATAAAATGTTCTAGGAAAGAGCATTTTCAATAAAAATAAGGACTGCTTTTGTTTGTTGCTTTTTACCACAAGTACTTTCAAAAGGCTGCTTAGAAACAGAAAATAGTTGTACCCCAAGGGAGCCCATGAGGCCTTCCATGTAATAATGTAGCCCAGACAGAGAAACTGGTTGTGGGCGAGCTGGAACTCAGCAGCAAGTCCTTAAACTGAACACTAGCAGAGTTAAAGGGTAACTAGAAATGCTACCAGCGTAAGAAAAAAGTATCCTATCAAGTCACAAAGAAATGAGTTAGACTCCTGGGGACTGATGGGAATTTTGTGGTTTACAATAGAAAAGTCAAATGTAAATTTTTGGAAAGTAAGCTTTGCCAGCTCTTGCATCTGCATTTTGTGCTTCACTGGCTAGTTCATGAGTTTCAACTTCACAAACTAAATTGAAGAAGCTAATATACACTAATAGTTTATTGGTAAGGAGATCATCATCAATGGGTCAAAAATATTTAAAGATTAAGAAAATCTTGCATCCATTCTATCCTCCCTTCACCAAAAAAGAAAAAAAATGTAAAATATATTATCTGTATAAAGTCCAGGAATCACATGAGCTGTGCTAAGCATAATTTTATGGTGAAAGCAATATCTATCTAACTTTCAAAATAATTGAAAAACAATGTAAATTTTTACTGCAGTTTTTAAGGAAAGTATCGAGGAGGAATATGTCCTAAAAAATCCCTCTGGAGATATTATCCTCCCAACCTTACCAACCTCTCCCATGTGTGGCAGCTGCCTTCAGGCCCTGTTCCTCCTCTATGTTCAAATTCCCCAGATATGCTCATTCCCCTCCCTTTCTCCCTAACAGAAGCAGCATCTCCTGTAGTTTTACTCATCTCTTTCTGGTGCAACCTCTTTAACATGGCTGATTTTAACCTGACTTCTTTCAAGTCGCCCATTCCACCTTTACCAAGATTCTGTTCAACAGAAGATCTCGGACCTCATACGGCAAGAAAAAGAAAATCTACTCCCTGTTTCCAACATGGTCTATGGAGAATGGGAAGAAGGTTAGACAACTAGCAATATGTTTCTTTGGTTTTATCTCACCAATAATATAAATGGCAGTTTACTTGGAGCAAAGTTGAACAGGCAAACTAAAGCATTATCTTTGAGGTATAGAATTCAGCAAAGCTTTCATTTGACAGTAAAAACCTTGAATTCTTGACTATGTATATTCACCAAGAAGACTTTGAATCTAACTTTGCAAATTTAAATTGAAAAACTAGGCAAGTCAAAAATAGCTTAAGAGTTCAAGTTCAGGAATAAACCAAGGTTAGCTTTCACAGCAACTTGGAACTGATCTGGATGTTTATTTCAAGACCTGACTTTTAGACATTACTAATTTTATCTCTTATGATAAATTCTCATCTGAGCTAACAGTTAACTTCAATCACTTATCTCAACATTAGCAATGCTTAATATCTTGCTATTTGTAACAAAGACCCTTACCTTTGTACAAAGAGTCAGAATATCATAATTGTAGGTAAAGAGACAGCCAGTGTAGGCATTTGGAGAAGGAGAAACAGTAATCTCAAATCCGATAGATCCCAGGCAAGAGTATGATAAGGAAATTTAGGGAGTAATGAGCTTTAACAAAGACCATTTATTTTGCACTCTACTCTACCCAGTCTAATGAGATCAATGTCTTATTGCAATCATCGCAATTCCTTTCATTAAAAATGATGCTACTTTTCATTAACATCTATAAAATCTCATACAATATCTGTCAACAGGAATTTATTTATGAAGCAGATGGTAGGCTGAGACAGTAGTTCACCGGTTGAATGTACACTCAACATACATGATGCCCTGGGTTCACTCCTCAGGTCCAATATAAATTAATAAATAAGTAAATTAAACAGCTAAAGTGGAATCAGAAGTGATGATAGGTATAGATGAGCACTTCCACAGAGTAAAAAAATATGGTTAAAAATAAGGAGGTGCTCATCAAAGAAGTAGTATTATTAGTTATTGTCTAATTTTCAAACCCAAGAGAAGATAGAAAAATATAGGCAAAAAAGTAGACTGGAATGTATTTTTTCCTTCAAGCCCTCCATGTTGTCATCTCATATCAAAATCAATCCATCCTTCCATACTTCGGGGCATCTTTGCACCACAAATCTTTTACCACTATTGTTAAAATAAGTAAAATAAGGATTACTGGAAGGCAATTTTACTGCAATTTTGTGACAGACATTCTGACAACTGTATCAGCTTCTAAATGACTAGTGAACAGGTAACACAAGCAATGTGCCTCGCGGGCCAGAGGGATGGTTCATGTCCCCAGTGAGATGGAGCGGAAGGCAAGAGCTTTCATGGTACACCTCAGAGTGCCTCACAATTTAAATTATATTAATTATTTATTTTTGAAATTTTGCATCTGGCATTTTTAGATCACAGTGAATTATGGGTAGAACCATAGGAAAGAAAGCTATGAATAAAAGGGACAGTTGTAGCCCAAAACATAGCATTAAAAAAAAAAAAACTTGTAGTACCATTTCTGTAGCTTAGGAACTCAGTGATTAGCTGACAGTTTCTAGCTGAGGAATCCTCTGAGACCACAGTGAAGCTACTGTCCTCTAAAGGCTAAAATAGAGCTGAAGAATCTGCTTCCAAAATAACCATTCTCAGGGCTATTGGAGAGAGGCTTCAACTTCTCAAGGCCGTGCGGGCATATTTACAAACCAGCAAGATGCTTGCTTTGTCCAGAGAGAGCAATGAGGAGAGGAGCAAAGTGGAAGACAATGACCTTTATGACCTAGCCTCAGAAGTCACATGCCATTATTTCTGCCATATACTATCAGAAAGCAGTCCCTGAAAATAGCCCACATCTGAAGAAGTAAAAGCAGGCTTTGCATTGCTTTAGAATAGTCAAGAATTTAATGGATATATTTTTAAAGCACGAAGCTTACAAGAATCAGAAATCTCCCTTCTCTCCCCTAAATAATTCTTGATTCTGTTCTCTATGCACCTGGCTGAACATTTCATCAAAGGTGATATTATAAAAAAGAATACATAGACATATGGTAACTATAAGAATTGTATATATCTAAAGTTGAACTAAAGGAGGGATTATCTTTAAATACTTTATAAATATGTTGGAAACGTGTAGAGTTTATTAACCATTTATTTTCTTATCTAACACTTTTAAAGTGATGTTATACAGTGAGAGCTTTGCTATAGAATCACTTTTTAAATGAATATATTTATAACTGATGAATGAATATGAATTTTTTAACATCAGAAAGATACCATATGTTAGCTATTTTGGGAGCAGTATTTCTGAGGATCGGAGGGAGTCATTAAACTTGTTATAACAAATCATATTGTGGCTATTAAAATACAGTATGTATAGTCAGTGATCCACTGTGGAAAGCCCTCAAACAAACCCTGATGTGCATAAGAATTATGTGTATGATAAAAAGCGGAATTATGAAGGAAAAGTACTAGATAATTTGAGCTGGAAAAATTGCACTGCTTGGGAAAATATTTAAATAAAAATTTTATTTCCTATCATACTCCAAAGTAAAATTAAAAGTAGGTTAAAGATTTATATGAAAACAAGGAAATCATAAAATAATTAGATCAACTCTGTGTCAAAAGAAGACATAGATTTGATAACATAAAAACTAAATATTTCTATATCTAATAAAAGGCAAGCAAAAAGAAAAATGTTTAGCATATAAATATAAAATAACAGATTAGAATCTTTAATATGTATTATGTTTTGGATCTGAAATGTCCTCCAAGAGCCTCCCGTATTTGGAAGGCAATTGGACCATGGAGTTAATCGGATCAGGGGGACTAATTCATGGGTGATCTCATGTGGTGTTAGGAGACAGGACCTGGTTGTGGACACACGTCACTGAGATCCTGACTTGGGAGGGCATATCTCCCTTATCGGCTTTGCATTTTGCCCTCTGCTTCCTGCCTTGAAATGCTATAAGCATCATTTCTCTAGCTACACCCTTTGACAATCTTTCTCCGCCACTGCCAGTTGCCCAGGCATGGACTATGACCTATGAAACGTGAGTTAAAGTAAGGCTTTCTCCCTTTAAGTTGTGGGTGTCGGGCACTCTGTCCCAGGCACAAGAAAGTGACTAAGACAATATTTAAGGAGTTTTTACAATTTCATAAGGAATTAATAACCCATAAAAGTAGACCAAATAAAAAGCAAATTCACAAAAGAAGGATTCTAATGCAAGTAATCAATAAACAATATTACATCTCAAGCTTCTTAAAATGCAAGTTAAAAGTAGTTATATATTTCTCACACGTCCGAATTTTGTTGTCTTTTCTTAAGCTTCAGTAGCCAACCACAACATGTAAAATGAGTAATCTCATGCTCTGTCATAGAGCTATAAATTAATACATTTTGTTCAAGGAAAGTTTGAAGACTTCGAATCTATTTCCTTTGGCAGAATTACTGCAATGGCCTATAAATTCTTTCAGGAAGTTATCATAAATGAAAATATAACTGTGTGCTAAGAGATTTACATGCTGACATATTTATCAAGGTATGCATTATAGTATTTTTAAAATCAGAATCAATGTGTGTGTGTGTGTGTGTGTGCGCGCGCGTGCACACACACACACAAAGCTAGGTGAACAATCATATCTATTATTATAAGTTCCCCTGATGGAATAAAGCACAAACATCAAAGCTTATCTTTTTGTGGACTTTGCAATGATATATAAAAATGAAATAATGTTTAGTGATAAAATCAAGACACAAAACCATATTCAAAAGGAAACATTTTTAAATATTGGAAGTAGCTGCACTGTGCAGCAGGTAATTTTGATTTATTTCTGATACATTGCTGCGGCTTCCAAGCAGTCTACAATATGAATATGTTATTTTTATAGCCAGGAAGTGGGTAGGGACAGTATGGTCAGCATTATGAAAAGGCAAGAGTGATGTAGGGCTTTTTTTTTAACCCTTGTCAGATAATGCAAATGTTAAAAAACAAATACCACAGACAACATAACAATTACGATTTGCAATTGTTTCCTCTTCTTGAAAAGATGAGAAAATTACCACTACATGGTTTACATTATAAAGAATAAAAATACAGTATTTTATTGGTAAGGGAAATGTTCAGTTTAAGTATACACCTGTTTGATTTTATATTGTAACTACTTTGTGGTTGTGGACTTTATTAATGTTATTTTATATTGCAAAATTTTAAAATAACGATCAGTTCCCTATCCTATACTAATCGGAGCTTTCACTACCTCAGAGTTAAAGCACTTAGAGAGAAACAAAGAAAACACATTGCTTATCAGAGGAATCTACAGGCTTCTGATTCAAAATATAAGAAGTTTTCACATATCTGTAGATAAATTTTAAAATAAGTTTATATAAACTAGAGCTGAGAATACATCAGTATGCTCAAAATTGGGGTTGTCATACCAATTAAAGGAAAAACTTTCTCTAAAATGAATTAGAGAGTAAATTTGTCATTTTCTCAGCCTGTTCTTCCAAAGTACTCCAACTCCATTACCTCACCCAAGATGAAGGCAAGATTCAGCCTACATATGCTTTAATCTGGGAGACAGTTTGAACGTCTTTCATTAGTTTGTCAAGAGACACAAAATTGCCTTCACTCTTTACGAGATCTGTGACACACAGGGAATCCAGAATGTCTTCACTGAGCCGGGAAGTAGAACCCTGAGGTAGTGTTTCGCTCTACTTTCTGGCTCTGAAAAGCAGACAATGGAAAGCTGAATGCACAGTTCACCTTTCCTAATTGATGGGTTTATCAATAGTCAAGGAGCAGTTACGTAAGTAAGCGAAATTCCTCTAATTACATCATTAAATGACAAATGCTGGGAAGAAAAAGTATCACTCATAGCATATTAAACATTAAAACTGTTTCAAAGCAGAGAAAATTTGAGCTGCAGTTTGCCCTAATCTCATGCTACAATACTGAACACATTTCTTTTCTCCAAAACCACACTATTTTGAAGTGGTGTTTGTCTGATTTAATGTGTGTAAGCAAAAAGGAGCACCGCCCCCATCATATCTCATTTGAAAATGCTATTTGGGTGGCAGTAACAATGGCATCAATTACAGAAATGTTACTGACAACAAAAACATTCAATTCACCAAGAAAGGTCAGCAGTAAATCTCAGTAAAATACATACAGCTCATAAAAGTAATGGGTCTGCAATGGTGATTGAAGCAGTTGTTCATAAAATCGGCATTTAAACATGAAGAGACTGTAAAATACAGGAAGATGAGATTATTTAACAAGTGAATTCCAAAGCTGAATGGGGAAGAAAATTAAAAGATAGATGATTCAAATAAGTTGCAAAGTTGTAATCAAAGAAAAGAACGTGGCAGAGGGGCTACAGTCCTGGAGCACCTAGGAGGGGCCCCGTGGAAGGACTGTTTTCAGTGGGACGCAAGCTTTTCTTTTATTCTATGTTATTACTGAAAACTCTTGTCGAGTTATTGCTTCCTGCTGGGAATTACTTTGTATTCGCAGGTGATAGCTACATCTACCTGTATAAAGAGAGGTAGGTAGAGGTAGATAAGGATAAAGAACAATGTTTATAGATGATAGACCGATAAACAGATGACAGACAGACAGATGATATAAAAAGATATTTTTCTTTCTTCCTCAGTTGGAAATGGAGGCTTTTTTTTCTGAACTAATTCCAGCCTTACCGAAACTGTCAAGGAAAAGGAGATCCTAGGTCCCCTGGCAGCTATTATTTTGAAATGTCAACTTTGAGGGTCCAAGGGCTGCAGTGCCACCGAAGCAGAAGTCCCCAGAACATCTATGGAGGGCTTCAGAATGGCTCTTGGAAACAGGTGCGGACAATTATCCCAGCCTCATAAACATGTGCGTACAGCCCGGCTGAGAACAGCTTCCCTGTTTGCAGTTTGTTTCTACAAATAAAGGGATGCAGCAGAGGGTCATTTCTGGGGCACGGAGGCCACAAGCTACTTTACATATCCACACACAAAGCGTGCCCCTGAACCCTGAGCCATTTCCCACTGTGCTCCAGGGTGTGAAGTAAATCTTGAAGGACTTCTTAAGTGCGCTCTCACCGCTCCTGAGCAGCGGGGGAAACTGGGTGGCCTTGCTGTGTTCTGGCCTCCTGCTGTTGGCTAGGATTTTTCTTGTAGACACTTATGAGGGGTCTAAGGGCAACACTGGCCTTAAATTTTCATAAAATAAAGACAACTGTGACTGCTTACATAATTGAAAAGGTACAAAGAAACCAGCACTGGGCTGGGGCAAAGGACGTGGCTAGTTAGAGAGTTCTGCTCTCCTTAAAAGTAGTCATAGTTAAAATAATCTGCTCAGTGTTCAAAAACTTACCTTTTGTCAACGGGGCTTCTTAATGTATTGACATACCTCACTATACAGCTCTACGTGACAGGCTCGATTGGCATAGATGCAAACCTTCAGATCAGATGCCTTCTTAAATAAAAACCAGGTCTGTAAGGAGCCCAGTAATTCACCACCCAAACGTCCTCATTCCTTTGTGTTTTATTGACTGTTTTAAGGGCATATTTTGACCGTAAAGTTGACATCATTAAGACTAACAAAAACACCAAACACAATTTTTCATTGTAAAAGTGGAAGTCAACATAGCAGTGTCCTTAGCATGCAGATACTGATTTAGTACTGTGAGATGTCTCTGATAACTGTCAGTAAGGAGAGGCAGGGGAAGTGCAAAGACAAAAGCAGAATATTCTTCTTACCCTCAGGCTGCATGCCACATAACTGCAGAAAAACAAATTCGTAGGAAATGATCAAAAAGCAGGTTTTTAGTAAACATTTGTTAATATTAAAAAATATTTTACATCGAAGTTCCTGTTTAATTTACTTGAAAGTACTCTATACAAGAAATTTATTTATTCAAAGTTCAAATAAAATGTTTTAAGTATATTTAATAATGTGTATGAGGATAGACATATATTTTATGTCTTTTACCCTATTTATTAATTATTTTTGCTCAAATTCTTCCATCATTTCTCACTGGGAGCTCCTTCAGTGGGATCCTACATCCTCCCACCAGTGAAGAATGTTTTCGGTTTTGTTTTTGGACAACGACCTTACTACAGATCTCCCTGCTTTTCCTGTACTCACCCAGCTCCTATCTTAAAGTTAGCTCCAAAAAATCCTGCATTTTAAATTGGAAAATAGTATTAGGACCAACATCTTGATACCAGATGTCCTAATTGTTACTGCAGTCTTTTTCCTTGAGCTCTCAGAGGAAGGAAATACTTATGTGAAGGTACTAAACCGCATATGCACGTATCTAAATTGTCTTTATATGTAACAACTATAAACTGTAAGTTCATAATGGTATTTCCAGCTCTTATCAGCAACCACACAGATGATTCTAGCCTCTTTTCCTTGATTATCTGTAACTTTCCACTCCAACTGTAGGTTTATACAGTGGTACAAGAATTGTTAACCCACACCCTCTTAGGAAAGAATTTTTATCAACGACTGTACAGTAACTATGTACAACTTCTTCAGAATTTAGTCTTGCAGAATTTACTTATTTCCAGGCTTAATTTGGGCAGCACTTCTTCTCCTTATCAAAGTCAGTTGGGTTGTATCATGCATTTGTAATGGTGCTAGTTTGTTTTGTCATACTCCATACTCCAACAGGATCCCCAGACTGTCAGTATGACAGTTTTGATTTGCATTCATTAAATTTTGGTCTCTGAGCTGTAACATTTTCTAGGTTCTTAGAAACAGGAATACGTAGTGTGATGATGTATCTGCCACTCCAGTTTCAGAAGTAGTTGTACTACTCTTAAAAGTTCCCTGTGATATATCAACTCAACTTTCTCTCTTCCCCTTGACCAATTAAATACCACTGATATTTCACAATTTATAATTTGTATTTTCTAATTAAACATTTTAATTGGATTAATACAGGACTTCTCTTTGTATGCTGGCTTCTTCCACTAGGCACTATGTAGTTAAAATTATTGTGCGATGTTGAGGGTGTTAATAATTAATTTTATCATTGAAAATTACTCCGTCATTCAAATATATGACAATTATTTTTATTTTGTAACCCATTCACCTGAGGAGTTAGGCACTCACTTCAGTTGATTCCAGGTTTTGGCAGATATGAATCAATCTACATAAGCATGTACATACAGATTTTCGTTCGATCTAAGTTTTTAAACCAGATTATGAGCATCTTTAATATTCTTATTTAGCATCTTCATGTCGTTTTTGGTAGGAGAATCCTACAAATATTTTTCAGTATTTTTTACCTAGTCTATATGCTTTGCTTTTTTATACAAACTTTATAATCAATTTGTTAGTATCAGTGAAAGAACTCCATTTTCATTGGAATTTCACCTAAATTGGGGGGAAATGGAATCCTAATAATTAGACTTCTAATCCATAAACATGGAATTTCTATTCATTAGAACTTTTCATTTCTTTCAATACAGCAGGACAGTTGGGAAACATAATGTCAAATTGTTTATTTATCATTTTTATTTACTAGATTAATTACTAGGGAGATCTACTCCTTATATACTGGGAAATTCCATCATGCCTTGCTACCTTTAACTTGAACATTGTAGATTTATTGTCCATTGCCTGTTTCTCTGTTAAGATACATATCTCTTACTCACTGATTCATAAGAACTCATTATATATTCATTGACATTTGGTTGCAAAGCTTTTTTATACTTTACATTTATTTTCTTAATTTCATTTATGGTGTGTCTTTATATACACAAGTTTTCATATTTTATGCCATTAAAATTATTTTCTACTTTCCTTTTATGTCTCAAAATGCTTATGTATTTTGAAATATCAAATTGTCATTACTGCTTTTCCTAAATAACTAGTAGTTCCACTTTAACATATAATTCTAATTTATCTGAAATTATTTTGGTAAAATATGAAATTGTAAGGATATAATTTGTTTCCAGTTGCTAATCAAACTTTTAATAATATACTAAATAATATTTCCTTTCTCCCATGATTTCAAATGCTGACTTTTAAATACACTAGCTTCTAATTTATACACTTTGTTTATGTTATATATTCAGTTTTGTAAATCTATGTGTATTCTTGTACTAGGACACATTGTAATTACCTACAAAGTCTTTTTTAACTACTGCATTTTTTAATCCTATTGCCTTAAATTTTTGTTGTTCTTGTTCATTTATTTCTCTATATCAACTTTAAATCAATTTGACCATTTGATTTGACCATTTCATATTTGATTGAAATTATATTCTTAAACTGGGACTCTTGATGATTGAACACTGATGTCTAAGAACATGGAATGTTGCTTCCCTGAACCCCTTTTTTAGGTCTATTGTAAAGTTTTTTGGTTGTTGTTGCTGCTTCCACATATTTCTTCTTGGATTTGTGTCTAAGTAGTTAACGTATCTATTTTTTTGAAAGCCTAGAGTATAATGACTTCTATATATTCCATAGTTATCTGAAAACTATATGCATGACTTCATTTACAAAGTGCAAAAGGAAATATAAATGTATTAAGTTGATCTTTAATTCAACATTCTCAGTTGACTAAGAGCTGTACCATATGCATCTTTTATATAAATGACTGGTTACAAGCAATTTCACAATTTCAGGCCTGGTATTTATACCAAGTGTTTCTCCAAGTTACTCTAAGCAACCATTAAGGTTGAATAGTTCTTAATCAGATATCTGAACCCTGGGTGACATCAAAATCACCTCAGCAACTCTTTAACAGTATGACTGCCCATCACACATTCCAGAATGATTTATAAAAACCTCTGCAAGTAAAGGTTTGAAAGTTTTTAGTAATGAATCTAAACAACCAGAGTTAAAAGCACTAGCCTAAGTAATTAGAATTATCATGTAAATTTTATTAAATAATTTTATAGGAAGTCATGCTGACAGATGTGTGCTAGTCTGAGTGCTCAAAATGTTTGCATATTAAGCCACTAGTAAGGTGGCCTATGTACCTGAAAAGAAAAGACTGATCATTAGGAATCTGAGTTCTAATCTTGCATGTCTAACGGGACCTACATCCATCCTGAATAGCTACTTGTACACTCTTCTAAACCTCATTTTTCTCATTAGTAGTGTAAGTGGGATAAACTAAATTATCCCTGGAGAAACTTAAATTAGGTAAAGTTGTTTAAAAATATTTACACAGTACTGATGCATACAGACAAGTGAAAAAATGATTATATGCAGGTGTACAAATAATAATAGTTCTGTGTGGCTTGGTGGTGAAGTTTAACACAGTTTCAAACTCGGATACTTTTTGGAGCCCAAATATCAACAGCAATTTTTGAAACAGGTCTAAGAAGTATATGATTTATTATTGACTTAAGACTCAGACAATGTCTCAAAGACAATCAAATTCAATTATACAGGAACAATGTCACCAACGCAGGATAAAAACAACTAATCAGAGATACCAAACTATCCTTTAGATTGCAATAAGATAATAGAGCTCCTGAGTATTTAATTGTGTACAGGTAATAATGAGTATATATTGTTTACACACTAAAATTCTATGTGGGTGAAAAATACTCAGACCTCTTTAATTTGATACATGATTTTAAAAGAATGTTTGTACACTACAAATATACCAGCTGCATGTCTTTGAACAAGCTACCGAATTTCTCTGAATGTCACTTTTCTCAATTGTAAAAGGAGAATAAAAACAAAATTCTACTTTCATGACTACGGTTAAATTTAAATGAGACAATACATACAAGTTTCAAACAATGTCAGATGCTATAGTGATCAATTGATATTCAAATTACCTATCCTATGGTCTACAGAAAGCATTTCCCATATTGTCTTCCTGGTCCAAATCATTCTTCTACATTAAGATTGTTAACAGTTATTTCTGTAAAACATAAACAAAACATATCATAATCCTGTTTAACACACTTGTTCATGCACACGTACATACACAAGTACACAAATAACTGGTTATTTCTTCATTTGTCTAGAGAACAAACTTAGTAGTTAACCAAGCAGGCAAGGCCCCCCTCTCAAATTGACCCAAATAGTTTATCTCATTTACCTTTTTAGGGAATTCCTTTCCTCTACTTCCCTATTCCCTCAACCAATCCCACTGTCTGTGCTCACTGGTTATTTAATGTCTCTAGACTTTACCCAGTACAAATAGGAGTGGAAAAGTTAAAATGATTTTGGGATATTATAGAAAATATTAAATATCATGCATTGTACCTAGACAAATGATGAGTTGTTATGAGATGTAAGCTGAGAAAACCACCAAGCCAAAAACCATCCAGGTCTACATGATCGCTATTCAGAGGGCCTGATATTTATTATCAAAACCAGAGGAAGCTAGAACTAACCTCAGAACAAAGGGGCAAATGGAAGGCCAATCAAGTAGAGAAGAGCCACTATGCCTATTAAAATGAAAGGATTGGAAGCTACCCACCGAATAGCCTAGGTCATCTGAGTGATCTACAAGTCACTCAGTAGTTCTTGGTCTTTTCTCCTTTTAAAACTTGTGGAGGCTAAATTTGAAAATATGTAAGATCTAGCTTTCAACATTCCATTATACTCCTTACACAGACATAAAATTCTGAGTTTACATTATGTAGTTCAACACTAATGAGTGTATGGGTGTGGGTGTGTGGGTTTGCATTTTACTCCTAGAATCCAAGGGAAGACTTGGAACATCCTTTATACTTTGGACATAGGAAACTCTCTACCTTGATCTAAATAAGTAAGTACTGAGCCAAGGTCATACCTAAGCAGTCAAAGTGCTTGACTAGCAAACCAAGGCCCTGAGTTCAATTCCCACAGCATACGCCCAGTGTGATGTTTCATGTCTCCAATCCCAGTACTCAGGAGGCTAAGGCCAAAAGGTTGTCATATGTTTGAGACCAGCCTGGGCTACATAGTGAGTTCAAGCCCTACAGTGCAAGTACTTGTCAGGACCAGCCTACACTGCAAAGCAAGAAACTGTCTCAATAAATAAATAAATGAATAAATAAACAAGCAAATATCATACAAACATCTGAGTAAAAGTAGAACAATTGTCCTCACAGTGAAGAAAGAAACATTCCAGATGTTAATTTGTCCTGAATCATTTTCACATCTTCTTTCCGTCGCTGTGGAGGAAGGAAGCTTGAACTCTAATTAGACTTCTTTAGTGTGTGGATATACAGGTGTTTTTTGGTTTACTTTACATTGTGCTGTGTTACTCCTGAGACCATTTGAAAATTACATTTCTATAAGCTAAACCACCTGAAATAAATCGAAAAACATTGGAAAGGAAAACTCTGATAGATTTCACTCTAATAAATTTCTTTGTGAAATAAGGAAAGCTTTGATAACAAAAAGATACTCATCAATGTTGAAACATAAGGATTTTTAAAGCTTAGAGCATCTTGAAATGCATAAGAATAATATAAATTACACATATAAATAAAAATGTACATAAATTATTGTGAAAAACATTAACAGTTCAAAAAATAAGCAATTTAGAGTGGTATGTGTTATCTAATATGGCAGCCACCAGCCTCATAACGCTGTTGAGTCCTGATAGGTGATTAACTAGACATCAGATGTATTGTTAAGTGTAACACAAGATTTAAAAATTTAATGTCAAAGCAAGTAAACTACTTAATTAATAATTTTATATTGAATTTATCTTGAAATGATACTTTGCCATGTTGGGTTAATGAAATACATTAGTAAAATTAATTTTGCCTACTGCTTTTAAATCTAGCTACTAGGAAAAGTAAAATTATGCATATAGCTTAAATGACACTTCTATGGAGATTGGTGATCTATTAAAAGGCCTTAATGGAGTATGGAGTTTACCTAGAGTAATAAATGTGTAAAACCTCTATATGCTTATGCATTATAGGTATAGAAAGATGGAAATTGTGTATTCTAAATGACTAAATTTTCCTATTTGAGTAAAACTTGATTTTTCTTATTGCATTGAACATCTAATTTGGAGTAGATTTTCTGACGACATTTCAAAAATAGCTTTGTTTGTGAATAAGATAAAAATATTGTCAGCAATGTTGAAAGCTTTTCTTCATTAAAAGAGTTCTTTACTTGTACTCTACATGAGCTTTCCACAGCCTGCTTAGGAAAGAAAATGCTTAAAGTAGCAGAACATACAAAAACAAACAAACAAAATGCAAATATGGAAAGCACCGAAGTGGCTTCCATTAACAGGCAATGTTATTCTGCTTCTAAAGTCAAAATTCTCATGCTATGTACTTAATTAGTGACTGAATATCTCAAAGTAAGAGTTTCAATCTGGCTTTTAAAAAGATGTTCTTTTATTGGAAAAAAAAAAACTTTTTCTTGAAAAGTTCAGAGCCTATTGCTTTTAAAAATGATCTGGCTTGACTCAAACATATAAATTATTCAAGGGCATTAATATTCTTTTGTGTAACACCTTGGAAGTGGGACAGATACAACAATATATGAAGCTAAAGTTTTTAAATCCCGGAGAGACATTTTTTCAAGAAGGTCTGGACCTGTAACTAATCATAGAGGAAGTGTGCCTGGGGAGAGCCAGGTTCACAATGAAATTGTCCTAATGGTGAAGACATTTAGGAAGACAAAACTTTGTCTTTTTCCTATCATCTCCTTTAATGGCTCGTAATAAAACAGAAGGAAATACATCTCAGCACTAAAACACATCTGGAAACAATATTTCAAAGAATTCTCCTCTCGGTCTCCCAGAATGGAGCTTCAGCACCCTGTTGACCCACTTCCCTTACCTCTGGAAGCTCTCTAGATGAAATCAGATTCCTGGCAGTACTGTAATATTCTTGGTATCTAGGAAAATAAATAGGCATTCCTCCCAGCTAAACCTCAGCAGTAGCTACATCCATGTTCACAGCAGTACGATTCATGGCAGCCAAGAGGTGGAAGCAAAGCAAGTGTCTATGAATGAATGAATTGGCAAGTAAAGTCCAATATAGACATGCAGTGGCATAGAATTCAGACTTCAAAAAGGTCATCTCCATCCACGCTACACCTAGAATGAACTCGACAGTATCTTCCTAAGTGATGTAAGCCAGTCACTGAAAGACTTGCTAATTCCACTTACAAGATTTGATTAGCAAATATTATAAACAGAAAGTAGAATTGTGGTCACAAGGGTCTGAGGGTGAGAGAAGAAAGAAGAAAGTGATGTTTAGTAGGTACAGTTTCAGTTTTCAAGATGAAAAATCTCTTAAAATGGTTTCTCCTAATATGTGTCTACATTTAACACTACTGAATGGTATGTTTAGAAATAGTCACATAAGCAAATTTTGATATGTATTTTTACCACGATTTTTAATTTTTTAAATAAAAAAATCTTTAGCACTAGTGGCTTCTTCCTTAATCCAACGACTTGGCTATTTGAATCAGTGATAAGGTAGAGCATTCAGGAGAGGGCAAAAGCCACTTTAGCAGGAAAGTTCACAGTGACAGCTGTGGGACTTATGGGCCTGAGAATCAGTTAACTCACAATTGGACAGCAGGTTAAAAGAATGACGTGAGGCAAGGCGACAAGATTTTTACCTCAGGCCATGCAGTTAAATGGCAGTTCAGCCAGGGCAAAAATTAAATTTCTTCTTAACACATACCCTGTTCTCTTACTCACCTCTGTGACCCAGAAGATTATCTTAGGTAACATTTCATTATGGAACTTTTGTGAAAAACTAACTTAGCTGTTAATCAGTGCTGGGGTCTTATTTTGATTAATTGATTATTTCCCAGTTTTCTTTAGAAAACATGAACAAAGTAAAAGTTAGGAAAGATGATGTTTTATCAGCTTATGATTCTCTGAATGTCTGGGCTTCTGTAATTCAAGTTTTATGGTTTTAATCTTCTCCAACACTAATGTGAATTGTTGTGGATTATTAGTTCAGAGAACCCCAAAACTGTCAGGTAGACTATGGGGAGCTCATGTGGCCAGATGAAATGTATAAGGTCAATTTTTTTTTAAGTTTTGTGATTGACCATGACTATTTCTACAAAGTACCTCCCTAAAGAGACTGAGACTAAAGACACAGAAAGAGACAGACAGGAGTATACACCCTTAAATCATCCTCCTCGTCATTTTGCCCCTTCAGATTCTACATTCGTATTCTGTAGGCTTGGCCCACCTGCAGCCCCTTGGGCCGCAGTTGACCCAGGACAGCTTTAAATGTGGCTCAACACAAATTGGTAAACTTCTTAAAACATTCTGAGATTCTTAGTGACTTTTTTGTAGCTCAGCTGCATTAACCTATTAGATATTTTACATGCAGCTGAAGATGGTTTCTCGTCACTCAGTGTGATGTGTGACTTAGGCAAGTCCAGAGGCTGGACATCCTGAAACTGCTAGTGCATCTCTACTGTATTCCCTCTTCCGCTCTCCAGAAAATCAGGCTCTCTGAGCCAACTTCAGATACAATTCCTTCACAATTTCTTTTCGGTCATTGAGAAAAACAAAACTCGGGTACGGAATACAGGTACTGATGCATACACATTTTCTTTGTAATCTAGATGAATTGTCACTGCTTCCTACCATCTGTCTTATAATTTGTGGAAAAGGGGGGGGGGGGAGCTGCGGGAGGCCCTCGAGGGGCAGGAAAGGAGCACAAGAAGTGAATGTGAAATTGTTGTGATATGGATGTACACTGATTCCTCAAAGTCAATGTAACTTCTGTATATTGCAAGTATATACCAATAAAAACAGTAACTCCTGGAAAAATTTAAATGAATTGTGATTTCTGAAAACATACTCAAGATTGGGTTTTATTTTTAACTTGTTCAGTTTTTTTAGTGGAATACTCAATAAAATGTGGAGTTTTTTTGCTCAGAGTTTTTATTTCTGGAATTCTTTTGTGCCCCACTTCCAAATTCATCCACACAGCAACATGTACTGTGTGAGCTTAGAGGCCAACCTGGGATACTTTAAACCACTAAGGAAGCTCTGTAACATCTCGGCATAGGCAACTTGGATGTTATAGAGACCATGATCGTGAGGGATTTGGTAGATTCAATACTAAATCAAGCTTTATTTCTTTAATAATATCAGATTTTTGGGTTGTTGTGACATAAATCAGGTACCGAGGGAAAAAATCAATTTGAACCAAGAAATGCATGTGGCAGTGCCCAATTCGACTCCAAGGTTTAAGTTACACAGTGTGCAACAGGTCCCAGCATCCCGTTAGTAAGAGCTAATTATCAACTGCTTTCCTTCTTGAACCAATATACTTAGAAATTAAGAATAAAATAACAATATTATTATTATTATTTTTTGAAACAAGGTCTCAGTCTGTAGCCCAGGCTGGTCCTGAGTTCACTGTGTGGCCCAGTATGGCCTTGAGCTCATGGCATTCTTCCTGTCTCAGCCTTCCATTTCTCAGCTATTTTGTGCTTCTAATCAGACTATGGCATCGCACATCTTAAGCAAGTGCACTAATCACTGAGCTACACCCTCCAACCCAATAATAGTATTTTTACTTCAATATATGTATATTATTCTTTCAAATGGTTACTAAAGTTATTAGAACATAAGTACATATTAATCTGTTTGGATCTAAGTCCTCAACAAAAAACTTTTAGATGTTTTGTGTTGTTTGTTTTACTCTGAGGACACTACAGAAACAATTTTATCATGAGTAGACAAAATTTGGGAACTTTTGCTCTAAGATTTTGTGGCAATTTAAAATGATTTGAGTTCCCGCAAAGAACTGTTATGGAATGCCTGCTTGTTTTGTGCTCAATTATTAATGCCTCAACACACTTTCTAACAATGATGCCAAAGAAGAATCCTATTACAAGAAAAAGTTGGGCAACAGCAGGGAATGAAAAGCTACTCAGAAATACCACAGCTAAGCAATTGAATACGGGTCCAGTCTGAAACGTGAATAGATTTCCTTGTTTAAATGATAGTCCCAAAACATATCGAAGTCAACTGTCTGCTGCTCTCCTAAAAACAGTGTACTGAGAAATCTTCATTCTATCTTAAGACAAAAGAAAGTGCCAGATACTTTAAACAAATTTCCTCATAGACTTACATCCTTGACCCTGGCAACAGGTATTGAAAATAAGCATTAGTGGTACAGCTGTCATAATCATCTCTCACAGAGTCATGCTTCCAGGCAGGTACTATCGAGTAAGAAGATTCATTACCACCTGATATCAAAGAAGAAAGTAGGAAAAGAGTTGATTGAAAGTAGAAAAAGTAGAGCGAAGGAGGGACAGACAGAGGCTGGACAATAGGTACCGAAACATGGTTAGATTCTAATGTTCACTGTTCTGTAAGGCAGTAGAGAGACCACAGTCTACAAAAAGTTATGAATGATTTCATAAAGAGCTAGAGGAAACAAGACTGAATCACAAAGATCCAACTAATCAATGTTTAGAAAAATATAAATGTTAATTAATGTGATTTGATCATTACACATTGTATGCATGTATCATCATTTGCATCCCACAAATATGTACCATTGTTTTGTATCAATAGAAAAAAAGACTATTTTAAATAAATTTTTGTTATCTTTCATATTTGGTTTCCAGGATACAAAATACGATTACAAGGTTTGGATGAAATCCTTGGAATGAAGTCATATGTAGATTTCATACATTACTATAAAAAGAAAAACTAAGTGCTTTTGACTTTCTGTATAAATTATTACTAATTCTTTTCTTGATTATAGGACAAATGCAAATGCTTGAGATGCCCCTAATTTGATTTTAAATGTCTCCATTACCATCACAATTCTACACCAGTTGGTTGCAATACAAAAACTCCAGCTAATGATCATTGCTGGCCACCTACAGGTTTGGCTTTTCAAGTCCAATTTTACCTACATCATTTGCTAGAAGCCACCTCAAACACAGAAAAAAAAGTAATACATTAGAGTAAAAAAAAATTAGAGTGAAGCTTATTTGTACTTCCTTGAAACAGTTTTGCTAACAAAATTGATTCTTTTTATCATTCAATATGTTCCCATGTGTTCAGCACTACTAGCTGATTTATGGAGCAACTTTTGGAAACTTATCTTAATTATCTTCATCCATAATTAGCTAATGACCAACAGACAAATAAGAATATATCCTAGATGCTTCTTTTTCTGTATCTAGTGTTCATTCATTACACCCTAAGAGATTTTCCTTGCTAAAAGCCATGTGGCTGAAACAGATGGCCTACATGTGCTATCTCCATCTTTATCAGCATCGAGGCCATTTCTGTTGGGGTGACCGGACAGTAACGGAGTCTCCAGGAGCCTCTACTCTACAGCCATCTGGCATTGATTTTTCAACTACAGCCCCTGAGGTTTCATGAATGTCTCAACATGAAGGAAGTAATAAGTCTCTAGACATTGCAATTGCTGAACTGAGTGACCAGAAACATCCTTTCCTAACAATTCAATAGCACAATAATCTTTAAAAAGATGGTATCTCCCTAATAATCAAAACATCATGAAATTAAGCTGAGAAGAGTCTTTGCGTTTGTACAAGATGTAAATCCAATTACCAAAGAATAATCACAGCTCGTGTACTTAGTAGCAATAAAAGTTTGAGTAAGCCACAAATATCCTTAACCTCTGTCCCTACATTTGTTAAATTAGAATAATATTAACACCCAAAATACAAGTGATTGTTTGCCAATCTGCCAAGCTCTCTTCCACTCAATTTGAGATAGAAACCACAAAAAGGCAAAGCACAGCTCTTGTTTTATTTTCATGCATTCTGGGTTTGTTTTCACATTCTCAGCTCTCACTGTCACCAGTTTAGCCTTGAGTTCTCTTTCATAACGAGATGCAAGCATGATGAGTCATGCCTACACACCTGTAATCCAAGCATTACAGGAGACTGAAGTCAGGGGCCTAGCCTAGGCAACTCAACACATGTTATCAAAGTCCTCTCTCAAAGTCAAAAATAGAAAAGACTGGGAATAGAGTTCAGAGTGAAGGCCTGGGTTCAGTCACCAATAGTGAAAAGGAAGGAAGGAAGGAAGGAAGGAAGGAAGGAAGGAAGGAAGGAAGGGAGGGAGGGAGGGGGGAAGGGAGGGAAGGAGGGAGGGAGAGAGGGAGGGAGGGAAGGAGGGAGGGAGGGAGGGAGAAAGGCTTGCTCTTGACACGGTGATACGCTCATGTGTTTTGGATTCATGTGTTCACAAAAGGTGATAAGGGATGCTCATTACCACAACCCAGGACAAACATATCTCAGTCAAGTTCAGGCATACTGTGCCTGTGGAAGTTGTAGGAAGTCTTGGGAGAGTCAGTCCTTAATGAAGTATCATCAGTGGTGCAGACAATTTTATGAAAGTAGTTTGAGTTAGGGCACTTTCTGCTCTGTCTCAGTTAGGAGAGTAAATCCCAAAGTGATATTAAAGTGAGTTGCTGTAATTATATAAGGGGAAAACTGCTATTATCAGCACAGTGTGTTTGAGTAATCTGTTTTATTGTGTTTAAGTCCTGCTAGTATTTATTGATTGTGACTTTCTAGTATTATGGTAACTCAAGAATATTTTTGCAGTAGAAAAGTATCTCCATCAATGGCAGATTTCTTTACTACTGCCTCAATACAACAGGTTAAGTATCCACATCCTTAAAATCGTTAGAATATAACATAAATCAAGTAGATCTTTTTTTTCCCCAAATACTTCATTCTGTATAAGGATTTCAGTAATAATGGTGCTATCGCACCATAACCTTTTCTTTAACCCTTGAAAATTGAGTTCTGAAAAGGAACCTCAATTTAAATTCCAATTTCAATCTTATCTTTTTCTCTCAGAAGCTGTAGGATTTTTCCCTGGATCTGTTCTTTCCTTAGTTGCTCTTAATTTGTTTTCATGGGCACAACATTCTGAAAATCACTTTCTTTATAGACATTAGTAAGCTAAAGCAAAGAGGGAAGCATTCTAAGTGCTCAGAATTTTCCTTTTCCGCTTGCATTCCTATTCCTGTTACACACCACCCAGGGACAAAGGAATCAGCTTAAATAATTTTAGTGGAAAATATCCGATCCTATTTTTTTTAAAGACTATGGATTGTGTTAGTCTGAGGCTGCCTTTTTTGGAGCAATTATTTTGGCCTAACTCTTCCATCCTCAGCATCATGCCTTTCTCAGGGGATCACTTTCATACAGAGCCCCTTTTGTAGACATAAACTGTGTATGAAACAAGTCTGACTTGTTTAGTAGACACTTGAGGTCAGAGAAGTCTTTGCAAGTGTGCCCTTCGTTTATGAAACACACTCTTTTCCCTAATTCCCAGCGGCCTATTTTTATATACTTCCTTGTTGTATCCATTTGTAAGCTTTGGAGGACTTTATGAAATGTGAACATTTGAACTTGGTTTTTATGAATTAACTTGGTTGGTTTTAACTTCAAGTAATCAATTCAAAGAAGAAGAATAAACAATATTTAAAATATTAACTGTTGATTTATCTTACAGTAGAGCTCTGAGTGGTTTTATTTTCTTCTCTAAATCATACTCTGTGTGATTGATTTTTTACAAAACAAAATATTATTTTAAAAATAAATAAACAGCTAGATTGTTTTTTAAGTAAGCTTTGTGATATTTCCCAAAAGAACCTGTTAGAACCTCACAGTTGTTCAGAGGACCACACATGGAAAGTACTCAGATCTTCTGTCCAGAAAGAGACCATGTCAGAAAGGAAGAAAGGTCCAAAAAATGAAATAAAAAATTTGAAAATTGTGACGCATATCAGTCATGTGACATAGACAGACCTGTTGGAGAATGAATGAGATGCAGGAGTAAGTAAGTAGTATTTTAGAAAATGGAAAGTTTTATGAATAAAAATTCTCTAAAAGAGAGTCAGTTTAATAGCATCAGGAAGGCAAAGTAGGATAGGTTGAGGGACAGTAACCTTAAATTACAGAGTGAAGAGTCCTACTAGCAAAAGTTCTTAGAAGGGGCTGAAGATTGCCACTGGGAAACAGTGAATGAAAACAAGGACTTTGTGGAAGTGCCTTGAAATTCATATCTGATTCCAAGGCATATATTCATATGTCTTGGAATAATATCTGATATTTGACCTATAGAATTAGCAGGACAAAAAGGGAATAGTGGGTTAAATCAACTGGATACTGCCCAATTTAGGCCTCTTTACCTTTAAGTGTGTTTGATTTTGCTTCTTTCCTCAGGATAACATGAGGAAGGCAGCAGTGTGAACAATTTCCAGATTTATGACAGGGACCTACTGGAAAGTCATTTTATGCAGAGAAGTGTCATCTAGCCTATTTTTCTATTGTGATGTGGTAGAATATGTATCAATTAGAGCATTCCTAATGGAGCAAACTGATAAGAAAGGTTTCCATATTCAACTTTTTTCTGATATCAAATCTCCCAAAAGTAGTTTTAATGTCTTAATTAATGATTCACTTCTTGTATATATAAATACATTTGCATGCTTTAAAAGTGAATGATAAAATTTAAAAAGATTTGGAATCACATAGATAAATGAAGCCATTAAGCCAATAGCAGCAGGAAAGCCCTTTGGGGAGAATCATTATGTCGCCAGTAACCCAGCATCCTATAATGTATTTAAAGGTTCTATGGTTTTGTAATTCATTCTTGGACTGAGTAAAACTCAGGCCTGCAAAGGGTGCAGAAAGGACATATGTCAACAGGAAGGATGAATGAAAGAAAGCAGAGATGAATGGAATCATAACTACCAACCCTCATGCATTATGAAAACTTAGTCATAGATCCTCTGTTTCTTTTTATTAAGAAAAACTAAGCCTCCCAGAGGATGCACATTCTATAAATTGTACTGTTTAAATATTGCTGTGTTCATTATACGGAGCTTAATTATGGTCATCAGTTAAAGAAAAATCAAAGTCTTGTCAAAGAATTCATAATAATGAATGTTTCTCATTAAAAATTAATGAGCAAGTGGCTTACGCTGAAGGGATGAAGACTATGGAATATCATAATTTTCATTTCTCTTTTAAAAGATCTAATATTCATGCAAATTAGATCCAAATCACTACAGTTTAGGTGGTTACTTAGTATTACAGATTATGGATTTGATTATTATCATCGAAACCAGTTATATTTGTCAGTATAAACTAGATTATGCTGTGGCAAACAAACCTTGAAATCTTGATGTTTTAATAAAACAATCACTTCTTCTTGGTCATGCAAAAAAATGATGTAAGTCAGAGTACCCTACTGCTTTCCTTTCTTCAGTGACTCAGCAAACTGTGGCTTCCACTTTAAATCCCTGTGCTTTCAACTTTCAGGATCACCACAAAACAAAGAAATGTAGAAGATTGCTTTTGTGTGCCTATTAGGTAGATGCTATTAGGATTATTTGCTATTACATGGGGAGAAGGGAGGGAGCAGAATCTTTCAAATTTCAGCCTCAAACAGCTACACGTGTTGAAATAATAAGGAAACTGATGAATCCAGTGAAACAGTTAGTTGCCCCTGTGTCCACGTGATCATAAAGGTGCTATAGTTGCTCACAGTCTATGAGAGACCAAACCATTCCCTAAGGGAAGCCATCTTTCTTGGGAAAATGGAAGGAATTTCTTCCTTTAGCATAGGGTTATAAATATTACCAGCAAAGCCCTACTCCTCAGACGGATGTACTATCCTATTAATGTCTGAGGAATGTTCTTTCTTGTTCAGATTAACGAGGGTAGAGAGTACTTGGTCTGGAAAGGAAAAGCTCGCTGCTCTGAAGTCCTGTTTCAGAATGTTCACAATTTAACTTCACTTTCTTTGTCATCCCTAGGCTAAAATAACAAACATGTGAAGGACGGAGTTAATTAAATGCACATTTTAGCAGCATTTATCTGGCACTGATTGGTTGAGGCCACTTATAGTAAAGCATGGAATAGTTAATACAAGCGTGGGCCATCTCCTAAAGGAGGTGACCTCAAGGTTATATAATTGTAGCAGTAATTTATTTAGCTTGCAGTGAATGTGTTCTCAATTAGGTTGGTAGGCATTATAATAACACAAGTAGGATTTGTATTTGCTCGTGTCTTGGCCGCAAGGGTTTAGTTATTGGATTTGTTTGCCTATGTTTAGGCCTGCAAGTCATGATTCCTCCCAGTAAGGACTGGAGGGTTTGTTCATGGAAACTGGTTCTTCCCCAATACCAACCATGAGGCTCTCAGCTTTTCCCTATAAATAAATATTTCACATAAAACACACCACCATTGGAGCACTCCAGGTTTTATTAGAAGGTTTACCTTGCTAGATTTCATATCTTGCATACAAACTTCAATTCCACTAATCTGCTGGTCAAAAAATGACTGTTAATGCTACTCTAATCTATAACTTGAAACTTGACTTTATTAGTTTAGACAGAAAAACAAGAAGTTTACCATTTCTTGGTTAGATGTTGTTAAAAAAAAATTTAAGGGAACATGTGAATAGTTCTTTGTTTACCAACTCCATTTCCTCTTCTGTGAAGTTCTTAACAATATGCACAAGCCAAGTGTGCAGTCAGTAATTTTAAATAATAACATAATAATTATTATCAAGTTTGCATTTACAACTAGGTACCACATAAAGATGTTTTGGTCAAAGATATACCATATAACAGTGGTCTCATAAGTTTAGCTACCCTAATGATACCATAGCCATTTTAGTTTGTGTCAATACACTCTGTGATGCCCATATGGTGATAAAATTTTCAGAAGATGTCTTTCTCAAAATGTCCCTAAGTGACATATAACTATATTTACAAGCTTTCAGGGGGAGGAGTGATTGGCTGTGGGTATCAGTAGAGGCTGGTCTAGAAGCCCAGAACTCAGCCAGCAGATATCTCTGTTAGGCTCACTACAATGAAGTATTCATGGCCCCTTGAAATGATGCCAGGCTCTCCAGCTGAGTGTCGCCTGCTTGCTTGATGTATATTTACGTCCAGATTTTTCTGTTTAAATCGCCAGCAGGACCCCAGGACCTGTTCGTACTGACAGAGAAGGAGACTCTTCCCACTTTCCCCTAGTGTAACAGACCAGCCTATGTGCAAGCTTCCTTCTGCCAGGAAACTGAAACTAACACTCACTTCCCTGTCAGTTTGGATGCCATCTGCTTTCCTGGCTGGCTTTCACCAGCACAAGTTTTGGACCTCAGGAACAATAGGTATTTATCTATTTATCATTTGTTTGTTTATTCATTTATTTATTTATTTATTTGTATCATAAAGAACAGAGTTGAGAATGTGACCCAAACTACAGAGGATGATAGAGGTGAAACTGTCACCAAAGCAAGAACAGGGCACATCCTTGCTCTGCAAAGCAAAGCACACTTGTCTCTCTCTCTCTCTCTCTCTCTCTCTCTCTCTCTCTCTCTCTCTCTCTCTCTTTCTCTGTGTGTGTGTGTGTGTGTGTGTGTGTGTGTGTGCGCACGCACACGCATGTGAGATGTACGTAAAAGGCTTCTTCTGGTGTATACCAGTATAACAATGGAAGATATGAGAACTTTAAAGGTTGCATAACTATACGTCTTTTGCAAGTATGCTCCTAGTGTCTGGAAACACCATCCAGTAGGTAAAAATTTAAACTGGACATTAGGAGAGCTATTACTACCAAAATCTTCTTTTATTTCCTATATGCTCTTCGTTGGCTTAACTTCTTTGATTTTTACTTCTCTGTGACATGACGATAATAAGATTGACTTATCAAGATTGTGTATATATATATATATATGTGTGTGTGTGTGTGTGTGTGTGTGTGTGTGTGTATTTAATCTTCCTTCATCATACTTGATGTCAAAGATTTTTACTAGGCTCATGCTAGGCTAGGCAACATTTTCTTTCTTTAATATAGGACATGGATTCAAAATTAAAAGAATAATATAGGTCTTCGATTGTGAGATTATTTGTATATTCTTCAGTATAGATGCTATTGATTAATCTATGCCTTATTAGCAATCCAACTGTGGTAGAAGTAGATTTTTGGTACCTCCAAATAAAAGCTATAAGAAACAAAGGACAGATAGCTTGTCTTCCAGCCCTCCATTCACCATTTATTAATTTTCATGTTTATTGAGAGCCAGACTCATGTCTGACATTCTGCTGACAGAAAACTGTCATGCCATGGTCATGTCCCCACCTCCAAGGGATTACTCTATCCTGAGTGGAGCACCACTAAATGAGCATTTCCAAAGCTTATTGTGACAGTTAAGCTTACCTGTCACTTTACTTAAACTAAGAGACTCCTAGAGAAGTGAATGGATCATGTACCAATCAGGAGACTAATCCACTGACATTCTGGCTATTATGCTGTAGGAGGTTGTCCGCATTTGGAGGCGGTATGGGGGACGTGCAGTGGGAGGGCACTTCCTTCACTGACATTCTGCCCTTGTCTGCTTTCAGGACGCCATGAACTAAGTAGCTTTATGCCACTGCGCTCTTCCATCCTGATGGGTCTGCCTTGCATCCAGCTGGCCATTGACTGAACCCTTCGAAACCATGAGCCAAACAAACGTCTTCTCCGTCACACTCTGTTTCAGATATTTCGTCCTAGTAACGCGAACATTGACCAATATAGTAACTCATAATTTGGATGTTAGATAGAACTTAGAAGAGAATCCAAATAAGAAAATTCCACAAGCTTAAGAAAGCAACAAAAGTATAGAGGATGTCCCAAAAATACACTAATGGAACAGATGGCCCCCTGATATTTTATGATTTTTTAGGCACAAAGAATAATAAGAGGGAAGGGAAGCAAATATTTAGAAGTGGGAATTTTCTCCCCTACTTCACTATAAAAAATGTATATGAGAATTGTGAATGAATATGCACAGATGCAGAGCAAATGCAAACCCTTCATTCCATAATGCTGGTGTGATCTTCACAGATAGTAAATGAAGAAATGATTAACCTATAGCCTAGCCACGTCAGCACACACTGGTCTCAACTACTGAATGGGCCGACGCAAGAGGATTAAAAATTTAAGGCCTGTCTGGGCAATTTAGCATGACCTTGTCTTGGAGTACAAATTTTAAAAAGGGCTGAGAATGTGGCTCAGTGGCCAGGCACTTGCCTAGTCTGTGTGATGCCCTTGACTCAATCCCTGGTGCTGCAAAAGGGGGTGGGGGGGACCATAGTGTACTCTGACTTGAAATCTAGCCCAATCCAATACCTCAGCAGCCTCTTTGGATTTTAGCTCAGCATGCGTGTGGTCACTAGTCTTTCAGACTGATCTTGCTTTCTCCAGCTCTTTCTTTTTCAGCTCTCTGATTCAAGACCTTTTACAAAAGTCACAGGGCTTTTGACTTTTATCCAGTGTCCTCCTTCCCCTCCAGGGAAAGCCAGACTTGTCTATGTACACAGTAAGGCTCTAAAGGCAGTGGGACTAGGTCCTGACTTAGTCGCTTTCTTGTCACTGGACCTAGTACCCACACCCGTAACTTAGAAGGAAAGGTTTATTTAGCTCACATTTCTGTGATCTCCGTCTGTACATGGTCAGCTGGCAGTGGAGGTAGGGCTCGTTGAGAGCTTAGGTGCAGGGAAGCCATTCATCCATCCCATCATGACCAAGAAGCAGAGCCAAGGAGAGGTGAGGGGCTGGGTGGGGAGAACATACACTCCCCCGGTGACCCATGCCTCCAACCACGCCCTGCCTCCTCACAGTACACGGACGGAATCAGTGGACTCATCTCTTGATCCAGTTAACCCAATAATTCAATCACTTTCAAATGCATGTGGCTATTGGGGGATATTCCAGATCCAAACTGCTAAGGCACCATCCTCTCTCCCTTCACTACTTCAGTCTCCTCTCTTCCCTTCGTACATCACTAGACCAGGAGAAAAAGTCTTGTCTAAGTTGGTTGTATTCTTCTCTTTTGCAGAATGACGTTGATCTTTCCTTGTTTTCCAAATATATGTGAGATGAAATGGGACAAAATAAATTTACCTAATGAGGAATAATAAATTAAGAGAGCTTTGGTGGGAAGGGGACCAGAGATCAAGCCAAGAGCTTTCACACTGAGCTTCATCCTAAGCCCATTTTTAAAATAACTTTCATTTTGAGAGAGGATCTCACCTAGTTGTCCAGGCTGGGCTCAAACTTGTTACCCTCCAGGCTCAGCCTCTCTGAGTGCTGAGATTACAGTCTTCCACCATACTCCTGTCTAACAGAGCATTTTCAATTTTGTCTATTTCAAAACCATGCCAATGAAAGAGTTCTCCAACATGTATGACTTTGAAGAACTTTTTAAAATTCCTTATTCCACTTTACACAGGGACAGAGGTCAAGTTTACATCTTGCTCATATTTCAGATAATCAGCCTATACACAAGATACTTCTGTTTTCATTGCTTTGTTCTTGACTCCAGAACAGTAGATGGGAAGAAGCTAATGTTATAGCGAAATATTTTCCTCCTCAGCAGTGGTAAGATTACCATATAGAATTCACACCTGACTCAATGAGGATAACACATAACATTTGAATCCATTTCATGCTAAAGCTTCTTCCCCAGTATTTAAATTGTAACGTTTATCCATCAGGTCAAATGGAAACATTGCATAAAAGGTCAGGATACAACTGCCACCACTCAGAGAGGTGCGCAAAGAAAAACAAACACAGTAAAGAAATATGTAGCATTCAAACACAAGGTACCTGTAAAATCTAGAAGCAGGTGGCTTATGTATAACACCATGAAGAACATCTGTAAACTGTAAGAAAAATAAAATAATATGGAAGGATATTAATATATCATAGCAAATGTCAGAAAGGCTAATAATATTAAGTTGTAGTAGCTCTTATATTTACTTTTATGGACAGTTTGTATAATACCATCATAAATCTATTTTTAAGGTGCAAGTAATTTGTGTATATATTTAAAACACCAGAAAAATATGCAGCAAAATTGTAACAATTTCAAAAAAATGAGGTAATGTGTTTTTTTTATTTTCTTCCTTGTTTCTCTGATTTTTCCAATTTTTCTGATATTAGCATATGCTACCCTTGTGTTGAGTAAAGTTCATAAACAACAGAATAAAGACTATACCCACATGCTATAGTATAGTTACTATACAATGTATGGCAGAGAGGTTACACTGTAGGCATATTTAGCTGTTTGGAATAAGGACGTGGAGGCTCATACTTAGAAGATGAATTACATAGTTTAAGAACTTAAGAAGGAAAGAAGTGAAGAGAAAAGAGAAGTACTGAGAAATATCAAAGAGCCACTATCTCTGTCCTAGGACATTTGTAGGAACCTCTGCACATCATTTTCTCCCGAAGATAGAGATTATGAGAAAAAGAGAGAACAGTTTCTTCATCTTTGTTTTTATTTGTTTCGGTTTCCTTTGAACTACCAAAAATGTTCCCAAAAAACAACTACAGCTCCACAGATGGTGTGTTAATGGAACAATTATGTAGACTGTGCTCTTGACGGCTTACTGGAAAGAATGACACATAGGTCTTTTACTGGGTATTTGTAAATAAGAAAAGGGGTTTAAGTTACCTGGTAATGAAAACAAAGAATTAGATTTGTTAGGATTAACAAAAGAAAAAAATGAAAGTGCTTGTCTATAATCAGTTCTAAGAGAACATTCGAACATCTGTGTCAAGTAAGTGTGCTGACCTATACTTACTGTGACAATCTACATCATTGGTTGGATCCAATTTCCTTCATAACAACATTTATTGACTTATGTAATATAATAACCTTAGAAAGAGATCTATGAAACTGAAAGTGTCCAGTGATTTTTATATGGCCAAAGACCACTTAAAGATTATTTCCTGACACAATTTCTATAGCCTTATAAAATTCCATGTTATGTTTCACCTGTAGATATGAAATTCACTAGATGAAAGTCCAGCACTCGCTTCTCCTATAAAGAAGACCGCATGTTCCCATAAACTTTAAAGACAGATATAATTTTTCTATTCTCTACTCTTCATGGAATATTTCTTAAGTGTACAACATGACCCAAGTGTAGCTGAGGTTCATTTGAAAGCTGCCGTTCAAGGGCAGAACTGAAGGCACACCGGGACGCCAGAGCTCGGTGGGCCCATTCTATCACAGAACACTGACTTTATGCCTCACTGGAAGATGTTTCCCTTGCCTTTGTGAAAATGACTTTTCAGTTATTACAAAGCAGAGTTTGCATTCTGTTTGCTCTGGCACTGGCAAATGAAATGCTAACTCCCACACATCCAAACAACCTGAAAAAAAAAAACTCTCCATGTAGAAAACACACCACCACCTTTACCAACCACAGTGTGAACTGTAGGAATATCACAGAGCAGTGTCACGGGAACTGAGAGTGTCACCAGCTATTTCAGTACATTTTTAATAAAAAATTCTTCCACCTTAATCAATCCACGCTCTTCAATTTAGAGCTGAGATTAATTTTCCAAGACATATTATGGTACAGTATTAACACTCGAAATCATCTTATAACTGCTTGCTTTCGTATTTGGCATAACTATTGTACCACCTTAGAAACTGCTTCTATTGACCTTTAGATTAAAAATATGTTGGATTATCATGATTGACACTTTTAAAATGACTCATTCTTGCCAAACACAGCATAACAACTTTTTAACATTCCCTTTTCTTTACAGTTGCCTCCACTTTCGTTATATGAAATATGGCTGTATTATACACTGCCTCTCGTCGCCTAACATGCTTTTTTTCCGTCAGAGTTCAAGATTTACATTTGGAACTAAATGTTTCTGTGAGTGCTCTGTTGGGTTTCATTATACCAGTGTAGTTAATCAAAGCAGGTCTGGCCTTACTACCACGATTCATTGTATGTTTTTTTGAACTTAACCATTTACACAGAACTAATATACACATTATCACCGGGGCTGGATTTCTTTAACAGTCTGCACAACACGGTGCTATAAAGCCTTTGTCAACTGCTGGTTCTCAAGAACTCCACAATTGCCAGTGTTTTTGATAGGACATTTCGTTGATGAGCTTTTGATTAGAATAAAAGACACATAGGAAGCCCCTAGGTGAAGCTGCCGAGAGCAGAGGGAACCGGGCTCACTTAGCTTATCACCAAGTTGGAGATCCTTTCATTCCTGCACAATGTTTCCTTTCATAGTGTGTGTGGTCTTCTCAATTGTAATTAACAAGTAACCTTTCCTCACTTCTCATTCCTAATTCCACCATAAATTATTGGCTGTTGGCGTCTGAGTAGGGCCTGGCAGACCCTTGGATTTTAAGGACAGCCTGAGGGAATTACAGGATTGTTGTTTTTAAACCGAAGAAGCTAATTGTATAAGTATTAACATATGTGAACCAAGCCTAAAAAGCCTAGTTCTGAGCAGACAACAATGATGCTCCTAATGACAGGAGGTTCCTGAACAAGAAAAGCAGATTCCCATTCAACTGGGACTAGCGAACGTGGGAGTCCGTTCTGGGCTAATGTCATCCAATTGTCGATTTTCTAGAAATTTTAGGATCTAGCTGTTAAACACTACCACTTGTCTAAAATCAAAGCACATGAACTTTTAATTAAGTAAATTTTAAAGCCCATTGTGCTACTATATATGCTCTTAGGACTATAACATCTGTAAGGTATGCAGTGCATATCTTATCACTCCTTTTCATCCAGTGAGATTCAGTCGGTAGCCAGAAGTCAACCATAATGTGTTTTATGGGGAAATCACAAATGCCATAGATCAGGGTGCAATTTGCTGTTTTGCCTCTCCTTCATTCAAGAGGAATATATAGTTGGTGCTGTGTCTCCATGACTTCCACAATCACAAGTTTCATATCTGTGGATTTAACCATCTGCCATTATGCAAGATGTAGTTATGTTTACAATGGCTGTATCTGTTCTGGACGCATACAGACTTTTTTGCTTGTCAATATTTCCTAAGCAGCACAGTATAAACACTCTTTATACAGCATTTAAAGTGCATTATGTATTATAATTAATCTAGATATGATTTACAATGTGCCAGAAGATATGTGTAGGTTATTTGCAAGTCCCATGCCACTTTCCACAAGGAACTAGAATGTCTATGGATTTTGGTGTGTGGGGTGGGTTTCTGAAGCAATCATTTGCAGATACTTTAACTATCAGAATTGGATCCTTGATCTCAGCCAAAAGGCCAAGAAGTGACACTTATGATAATTCTACATCTCAGAAGAGTTCAATAAATTTTCTTGTTCTGGTATTCCACTAACAGGGCTTTCTGACTTTAAAATTCATTTTCTTAAGACACATGTTCTATGTCTACTGTTTAATGATCTTTCCTATCACTGTATCATATATACTAATTAGAAATGCTTAGTGGCATTAATTACTGTTTGGTTGGTATTCACTGTGCTCCTTTGAGTAAGGTACAGCTTAAGTACATAGCATCACCCATCTTTTTCCAGAGTCGATTACGCATTTACCAACACTTTCCTCTCCAAAACTCTTCCAACTAAAGCAAACCTATCCTGGAATCGACAGCTCAACTCATCTCTGTGACTGGCTTCCACATGCCCACTGCCTATCTTGCATGCCATCTTAGAACACACAGAAAAACACTTCTTGGAAAAAAAATTATTTCTGTTAATAAGAATGTCCCAAAGGTAGAAATTACCAATTGTCAAACCCCTCACTGCTGTCATCCTACCATTCCTTAAGAGTCAACGTCACCATCACCAAATTTTTCCGACACCTCCCTAAAGTGCTCTCATTTGCTCGCAAAATATGCAACATAAAGAAACCATGGAAAGAAGACACATATATGAAGAAGCTCCAGCCCAAGGACTCCATATTATCAGGCTTCAAAAGAAGCAGGTATTGAGTTCTAAACCTGTCTCCCTTCTCTGCCATTTGGCTTTGCTTTCCACGGGGAAAACCATCTCTCTCTTTGGGAATCCTAATTCTTCAGCCAGGTACTACATTGCTGAATAGGATGAAAGACTTGAGTGACTCATTACCGAGAAAGACTGCCAGCTGATGAAATTAACTGAGCCTCCCTGCTTCATCAGATTTCCTTCGTATTTCTTCTAAGGATACTCAAAGCGCTGTCACTCGTTGTGAGCTGCTAAATCCCTTTCTCTGCATGTGCACACGCACATCTGTGTCTGTGTGTGTTTGTGCGTGTGTGTGTTTAAACATCTCACTAGCCTTGTCTGGTATTCATATTGTGTTTGGGGATGAAAATGAAAAGGACACATGTCCTTCAATGGTGTAATCTTAATGGGCTAGTTTGTCCCCCACCTCTCTCCAGGGCTCTTTCAGTAGTTGTGTAAAATCCTGACCTTAAAACATTTCAGTTTTTCTGTACATTCTTGGTACCATATGCAGCAAGATTACCTCTAACTTTGCCACTGACCCTGGAAGTCAGAGCTTTCTCACAACTTTATCTGCCATGGCATGAAGATTATTTTTTCAAAACCATTAGTCACAGCAAATACTTTTCTTGTATGTGCCATCATCAACACTGTTTCTTGTTTGGTAGCTTCTAATGAGAAAAAAACTGAGCGGTTTCTTCCTCTTTCTTGCTTTAGAAATTGTATGCTATGTTGCAGTTAGATGAAAAGCATACTTTAACTTCCTGAGAAGTTTTGTTACAAAATGCACACACACAAAAAAAAGTGAGGCTGAAGGAATAGCTCAGCAGTTAAAGCACTTGCCTAACATGCACAGTATCTGAGTTCAATTCCCCAGCAGCTTGTAGGTCAGTCTCAGTGGCTCACACCTGTAATTCTAGCATGCGGGAGGCTGAGGTTGGAGAATTGCCATGAGTTTGAGGCCAACCTGAGCTAGATGGTGAGTTCAGAACCAGCCTGGACTGCAGAGTGAGACCTTGTCTCAAAAAAAGCAAAAGTAATATCAAGGAGAGAAAATAATAAAATTCATTTAACTATAAAACCTAAAAAATTAAAGAACTGAAGACAAGCTAGGTGAGGTTGAAGCTGGAAGACCACAAGTTCAAGGCCAGCCTGGGAAACTTTGAGAGGTCCTGTCTCAAAAGTAAAAAAGAAAAATGGTAGGGATGTAGCTCACTAATGGAGTATCTCTGGGTTCTATCCCAGTTACCAGAGAACACCCACCAATAACAATTTATCACAGTTCTGTCAATTGTTGTTTTCATACTCTATTAAAATGTATTCTCCCCCTATATATGTCTATCATTTTCTCTTCAGTTGAACTAAGAATAAAATCTGTGCAAACAGTGTGCAAGTAAAAACACTAGTCTAGTGGTTGACATTAAAAGCTGTGAGATCCTACAAACTGGCCCATTAAGCAGCTGCTCCCACCTTAGAGTTTGCCCCATTAACAGTAAAATGCAAGATTATACCTCTCATAGGTTTGGGAATGATAATCTCACCTGGTGCTTAATTCCAATAAGGCAAAATTCTAGTCAGGTAAGAGTAGGCTAGGAAACAGGTGCAAAGATGTCTGAAGATTTTGCCTTGTGTGCTGCTTCACGAAAAAAAGTCTCTTGCTCATTTACCTTGAGGTTGAGATGGGGAGGGAAATAAAGCAGTGACTGCATGCTGTAAAGCTTAAGGAGAAAAAAAATTAACAATGTGCTTTGGTGTAATTCAATTTATTTGAATGAGCAATTTCCATTCTGGAGTTTGGCTTTGGACCACAGTTCAGTTCTGTGACTTTGGACCATTCACTTTAACTCACCCACTATCATACCAATGAGAAGAGGAAAAGAATGTTCTTACAGTTCCATAAAACGACTATTCTGCACTTGGTATGTGCATGTGCCAGAGGGTGTAGGCCAGGAGATTCTGATGGTAGTGGAGGAAACAAGTCCTTTTGACAAAAAGACACACAGCTGCAGAAAGCAGCTTTCCTCAGCACATAGTGGGATCCCAGCCTCCTGAGTCTCCACATGCAAATGAGCAGGAGGACTACATACATTTGTATATTGATCTGCATCTTGGGGTTTCAAATGTGGCTCATTTTGTACCACTTCCGCTACTATATTCCATCTGGTAAGGTTTTCTTCTGCAATGCAGAAGGAATTTGAAAAATAAATGTGACTTTAACTGAGAAGAGAGTAACAGCATGACATAGTTAGCACCACCTGCACTAAGAAAGATTCAAGATGGTATTTGTCAAATATTGGAAGATGTGTGTCTGCTAGCTGAGGGATAACGGGATGTTTTCAGAGACTACTTTAAAGTTCTATGGCCAAGAAAAAAAAATGCTGCATTTGCTTCTCATAACAGTGGTTATCATTTCTCTTGTGAAATGTTTATCTACTGATGATCACACTATGGCTTCCTTTGGATTGTCTTCTTGTTTTATTTTTTCTCACTAGAAAAAAGCAAACATCTTGGTTCTGATCTCTTTCCATTGTAAGTACTAAACACGTACAAAGTTAAAACAAAGACTGCATGTTTCCAAGGAACTGCATAAGTACAGCCAAATGGGTTCTAACGGAAATGGCACGGGGTGGGCATTTGGTAGCAAATGGTGTTGTTTCTAAGAGAGATGGGGGAGAAGAGCAAAGACAATGAGGAGGAGAGGTGAGGAAACGAGAAGAAAATGTGCATAAGGGTAAAACACACATAGGTGGGTTAAGTAAAACAGTACTCAGGCCAGCTTATAGCGGTCGACCATGCTTGTGTACGTAGCACACCTAAGTGTCATCTGCAGAAGTTAGCTGCTCTTCGACAGGAGTTAGAACAATTACGGGTCATGTAAATATTTAGTCTACTAACTTGTTATCCATAAATAGTGATATACATTAGCATCAAAACATTGTATTTTGATCTTGCTCAAGGTATCTTGTAGCTTCAGTTTTCATTTTATTTATGTTTTGTTTTTTAATTAACATAAAATTAGCATAACTATGTTAGCAAAAATTTGAAAAATGGAGAACAAGCATGTCCCTGATGTGAACCACAACTGTCACAGAATGTTGCTATGTGCCTTTTGCTTGCATTATGCTTCTTCTCTTTTTAATCTGCACTTCTACCTAATTATAATTATTTATTTAAAAATCCAAACACCTTATACAAAATATCGTGCCCCAATCTGTACTTTGAAAACCAAAGACTTTGCCATTTCCTTCTTGTTGAATGGAGAGGTTGTAAGAAATTTTTCACTATAATGAAAAAAGAAGAATTTAACCCCATTTTCAAAGAGATATTACTACATTCTGAATTATTTCTTGAGCATAAAGTCTCAGAAGTCAAAGTAAGAGAGCTGGAGGAATAGCTCAGAGGTTAAAGTGCTTGCCTAGCATACGCTGAGTACCCAAGTTCTATTTCCCAGCACCACGTAAGAGTGGTGTGGTGGCCCTTGCCTGTAATCCTATCACTCAGGAGGCTGAGACAAGAGGATGGCTGTGAGTTTGAGGCCAGTCTGGGCTACATAGTGAGCTCAGAACCTGCCTGGACTGTCTCAAAAAAAAAAAAAAAATCAAAACAATATATAGCAAGAAAAAAATATATTTTTAAGGTCTTTGATACATAATGCCTGATTTCTTTTCAGTTGATTCAGTGGCATTTTAAATATTTTTATGACAAACATAACACCGGTCCAGAGAGTCAGTATGATATTTTGGATAATCACTGCTGATTTTGAGTTTTATTTTGGAGAATAAATCCTATCAATTTCCAAACAGCAATGTATTTTCACACTATACTAGGCACATATGCTACTAGTCTCCTAACGTATACATATATATGAATATATATATTATATTAATTATATACACATACACGTGCTTGTGAGACGTGTGGACCTCCTAATCATCAAAGCAAGTGCTATAGTTTGCTTACGGCTTCAGTTAGTCCCCACATGTTTTTTGTGCTAGAAGTTTGATTTCTAAGCTGAGTACATTGAGATGATTGGCTAGCATTAGGTAGTTGGATAATAGAGTACTTGTCTTCATGGCTGAATTAATACTACTCTTGTAGAATTAATGTTAGTGAATTCTTATACAGCAAGGCCACACCATGCATTTGGTCCTTCTGTCCATGAGTCTTTTCCTTTCGTCTTCTCTGTCATGTTGTGACACAGCCAGGAAATCTTTACCAAAACAGCAACACCATGCTGTTAGGCCCATAGAGCCACCAGAATCATGAGCCAAAATACCCAACCTTGGTATTTTGCCATAAAAACACAAACTACTTACTTTTGACCCTCATATACTCAAATTATAGGCCAATGTTTTACTAGTCATAAAGAGGTTAAAGATTTCAATAGTGTGTTTTTGAGATACATAGAAGAAAAATAACATGTGACATGTATCTGATAATTCTTTACAGAATAAAGGAATGGTTAAGTCTGTGAATACACTTAGACAAAATGTTTCTTTGTCTATCTGGGGATAGCCTTCATTGCACTCATTACCTCCCACCATGTACCTCACCAGGGAGCACTCAGCCAATGCTTTAAACATGCATAATCCAGGGTTGCATGGAACTTTTGTACAGTTGACTGGGGCTTTAGGTTCTTGGAAATGTTGGGAGATGCAAGTCCTCTGTTAGCTCTCTGGCCTCCCTGACTTCTGCAGACTTTAATTTTCTCACATAGCATACAAAGATAACAATATCCTTTCCTGAGCGCCTAGTATTTCAAATAGACATGAAAGAAGTTTTGGAAGTTGCTATCTCCCAAAAAGTATGAAGTATGACTATTACTACTTTTACCAAATTCACAATACCTGTCTCAAATAATAAGAAGACTATAACATGGAGCATTAGCAGGTGTATATTAACAAGAAAAGCAGTGGAGGTTGTAGACACTCACTTTCCCTCAGATGGCGGCCTCAGGGTAACACTAGCAGCTTTCCTAGAGGTGCCCAAGTCTTCTTCACCAGGGTTTCCAGGCTCTTCGGAATCTGCCCAAAGCAGCAAGCCTCAGAGTAATTTGCTAAGTCAAAAAATGATGTTGTTGGCAGCTGGGATTATATGGCATCTCTTTTACCATGGACATTTCCCTAAGACTAGTTTCGTTGAGTTTTAATGATGATTTTGTGAAATTCTCTGAATCTTGATTTAAAAGAAGTATAAATACATATGAAGGAAAAATAAAAGCAGCGTGGTAGACCTACTAAGAAGTGTACGAAATGCAGTGATAATTATATGTAGCTAGATACTTAACATTTATGAAATATACAAAGGCCAGTGCAATCCCCAAATTTGTAAACTCAGAAATAATGTGAGCATTTCTGTTAACAGTCGTACATTTCTTAGACATAACTTCATAAAATTTACAATTATTTAAATTTTTGTAGTTTAGATTTTGTTCAAGTAGTCATTTTGCCAAAGGCTGGTATATTTTTCTCAACAGTTTCATAAATCTATTTTTATGGATTCCATATAATGCCCTCATCTGTGCCATTTTTTTGTCACTGCCAAAAAGTGCACTACCTATTTCCTCAAACTCCCAAGAACCTATTATTCCTTATTTTTACAGGCTTATCAATGTATAATTGATATAAAAAACTTCACATAGTTATCATACACAATTGACAAGTTCAAACATGTGTATACACCATGAACAGGTGCATATACATATGCATGCCCATTATCACATCAAGGCAATCAAAATAACCACATCCTCCAAAAGTAGCCTTGTATCCTTCGCGGTTTAATTTTTGTAATAAGGATATTTAACTTGAGACTTACCTTTCTTATGCTTTCAAGTGCACAAGGCTACATCGTTAATTATAGGCACTATGTTGTACAAAAAATATCTAGAATTTCTTCATTTTGAGTAACTAACCTTGTATCTATTGAAAAACTTCGGTTCTCTTCTTCCGCCCTCCTGGCAATTCAATTGCAATTACTATTTCCTGCCTCTATAAATTTTTCTATTTGCTGTTGTTTCTATATTCTTTCATATTTTATTCCTTTGCTCCCTTCCCCAGCCCCGTATCTGTCTCCTACGGCCCTAAGGAGGTCTCAGAGCTTTGGCATGAACTTAATAAGCGTTTGTTGAATTCTCTCTTATTCTTCTTCATTTCCTTACTAATAGTTGGGTTTGGGGAGACAGCTATTTTGCCATGAAGAAATAAAATGGGTTATCTTTCACCTATTTCATGACAGCGTATGTTATTCCTACATTTCCTTTTCTTTTTCTTTTTCTTTTTTCTTTTTTTTTTTTCTGTACTGGGTATTGAAACACTGAGTTATGTCTCCAGCCCTTGTCATTCTGTTTTATTTTGAGACAGAATCTTGTTTAATTGCCAAGGCTGAGCTTAAACTTGGCATTTTTCTGCCTCAGCCTTCCACGGTGCTGGGATATCAGGAACCTACCAGCATGACTGGCTCATTATTCTGATGTTTCCTTGTATATGGAAAACTCCAGTGAAATAACACATTTTTGTCTTCTTTTTACTTTTGGCAGTGCTTCCTAACCAGGAGTAATTTTTGCCTTGGCAATATTCGCCACCACTAGGCAAAAGGAAGGATGCTATTAGCACCTAGTGAGTAGAGGTCACTAGGTTTGGATCTGGGGTGTCCTGCAAAGGCCTCGTGTATTTGGAACTGTGTGCTCTGGAGGTGAGGCCTGGCTGAAAGAGGCAGATGTTCCGGCTTGACCTGAAAGGATTGCATGAACTTGTTGAGATTGGGAGTTGCCCCAGCAGAGCTTCCAAGTGTTTGTGTTGTTGATTTATGAGCAGGAAGTGGGGGAGGAGTGCTCACCCTGGGTATGGGAGCAACAACTGGTAGCTTGAATTAAATAAAGAAAGGAAGAATCATCGTTCCAGCTCCTTCCTGGGAAGGCGCTGTCCTTGCCCCAGTCTCCAGAGATTGACTTGCTCTCTTATAACTTGGCTTTATGTCTGCTGTGGGGCGAGCAGCTTTTTTTACCACTTGCATATGCTTCCAGTGTCGCCGGCTGCTTACAACTGGACCGTGTAGACCTTTCAAAACGGTGAGCTACAACAAGTCTTTCCACACTTAAGTTGTGGATGTTGGGTATTTTGTCTCAGCAACAGGAAAGTAATTAAAACAATTAAAGAGGTTTTGAAATATCTTACAATACACAGCACACACATACGCTCATTCCAATACTAAAGATTTGATCTGTCAATAGTGCTGTGAGAAACCCTGATCTAGGGGAAACTGGAGCAATATTAAGCTCTGGATTGAGGATGAGTAAACCAATCTCTTGACCTTTCATTTTCTTTTTGAGATAATCAACCTACAAAGTATCGATTTCCATCCATTTGCTCTATTCCATGGGACAAGTATAGTGGGGCAGGACCTGCCACCCCCGGGGGAGACTCCCGGGGAGGGGGACAAGTTCAGCTTAGAAGAGAAATGGCAAGCCCATCCTCTGAGCTACCTCAGCCTTATTAGATAAAAATCGTAACCTCCGTCTGCTTGTCTACTTGCCTACTAACTCTCTGTGTGGCTCTTACCATATTAAGTCAAGGGCAAGAAGGTCCCTCGCTGTGAAGCTGGCAACATGAAGCGTACTGGGCTTAGGGACTTGTTCAGGATCTTCCCTCTTCCCACAAGCTCCACTGGTGAAATGGTGAAAATTCACAGCAACAAATGTTGAAAGTCTAATAGCTGACACGATTGAGATCCCTTGGGGAGAGGGAAATTGCAGCCTTAATTAATTTTAAAATAAAAGCTGAAGGCATAGCTTAGTGGTTCAAGCATTTGCCCGGCATGCACAAGGCCCTGGGTTCAATTCCTCAGCACCACATAAAACTTAGCTATTTATGATGGTACACATATATAATCTCAACACTCAGGAAGCTGAGGCAAGAAGACTGCCATGAGTTCAAGGCCAGCCTGGGCTACAGAGAGTTCAGGGCCAGCCTGGGCCACAAAGGGAGAGCCTGTCTCTAAAATAAAGCATTTATTTTAAAATGAAAGAATAATCATGAAAATAAGTAAAATGTCTACACTGTACCCATTTAATACATGCCTGCTAGTATCCTGGTATTTCTGTCCCTAACATGGATGTTTGTGTGGACATGTGTAGTTCTTATCTGTCCAGAATACACATTTTCAAAACAGAACCTACATGTACACGTTTCTTACACTCTTTGTCCATGAGGTCCAACTCCATCACCTAGCTCCAGGGCCAGACATGAGACACAGACACACCCATGAAAACTTTGACTCCCCTGGTGAGTGATCGGCAGTAGGTACCTGCCCAAATCCAAGCCAAACCAATAGAGAAAGGGGACTTTGGTGGAACAAACTGGAAAGAAACAGTTTGGACTTTTGTTAGACTTAAGGCTACAAAGATGTTCACTTGAATTGCCATTAACAAGATGAGTGAAATAGAAATATACAGAATTCTTGAAAAGCCAAGAGGGGCAAAGAAAGACTTTAGGTTCTAATGACATTATCTTATCAATGAGATCAAGCCACGAAAAGATCTTGGATTTCTTAGTTGCATGAGTTTATGATTTACACCACCATCACGCATTCATTAAAAAAAAGTAAATAAACAAATCTTTACAACAGAAAAAGTCTTAGTAATGGAGAAATGACTCTGGATTTCCCAACCTGGCCCTTAATGAAATAATTTCTTCCAATTCTAGATACTTCATGTAGTGCCCATTATGTCCCTAAACTATGTATTCTTGATTACCATCTTGATTTAATTTCATTAACTGTTTTGGTTTCATTTGAAAACGTTTTTTATTGGCCACTGATTCCATACTAAATTGATACTATAAAGGTCACAGGTAAGACAGCATATAAAAATGGTATCAATGCACTTAAATGATTAAATACACAGAAAGACTCGCCTTAACTAAATACTATGATAATGACTAAAGTAGTAACAAAACTAATTTTATTAGGATCCATCATTGATTAGAATTTTGCTGCTTTTCACATACAGTCATCCTTAAGTATGCATTTAGATACAGGCTCCCCATGGGCTAGAGGAATAGCTGGGTGGTTAAAGTGCTTGCTTGGCAAGATCAAAGCCCTGAGATTGATTCACCAGCACCACATAAGCCAGATGTGGCGGCACACACCTATAATCCCAGCACTCAGGAGCCAAGGCAGAAGTATTGCTATGAGTTTGAGGCCCACCTGAGTTACATAGTGAGTTCAGAAGGAGCCTGGACTATAGAGAAAGACCCTGTCTCAAACAAAATAAAATGGAAAAAAAATCTGCAGCTATACTCATTTCTTATATACAGTGCCATGGTATTTGCTTTTAAACTGTGTATTGCCTCTCACATACTTTGTTCTAAATTATTTAGAATACCTAAAATCATGTAAGCAGCTGCTACACTGCGGTATTTAGGAAATAATGACAGAAGAAAGGGTCTATGCACGTTCATTAGACAGATTTTTTTTTCAAATATTTTCAATCCATGATTGGTTGAATCCAATAGAGAGGAGACAGAGAGGAGGCTATGTTTCTGCTAAGTGCTTCCTATATTCTCCCTGTGAACTTCCCCTCACCGTGTAGCGGAGTCCTCACTTTTACACTTGACAGAGGAGCAAGGTACAACAACTTACCAGAGGTTACACAGCTGCCAAGAAGAGTCAGTACTGAGAACCAGATGGGTCTGTGGACTTCACCATTGCTCCCTCCCACTTCTCAGGAACACTCACTGCTAAGTCTCTCTGCAGAAGGCTTCCCAGCAGTCCAGTGACAAGCATTAAGGGTGGCCACTCTCATCTGTCTCAGGACCACTCTTCATAAAGAGATTTCTGCATGACATTCACAGGGAAAAATTTAGGACAAAAGATGTGCCATGACAAGTGGCATGGACCTACAACCCTAACATTCTGGGAGTCTGAGGCAGGAAGAAAGCTTCTAATCAAACCCAGTGTGGGCAACTTAGCATGTAGCTAAATCTTGTCTCAAAATAAAAAATTCAAAAAGGAAAGTGGACTGAGATATAGCTCATGTGAAAGCCCTAGACACTATCCCTAATAACACACACACACACACACACACACACACACACACACACACACACACTCGATATACAGATGAAATATATAGCAGGACATATGGTATCCATATGAAAGCCATGCATTCCATGCAATTGTGATGATCAGTCTGTAGCCTTTATCAATAACTTAATTCTTTAAGTCTCATTTTCCTCTACTGCAAATAGAAGAATGAAATCTAATAAAGTGCTGTTGTAATAGGGTGTAATGACAACAGTGAAGGACCTACTATGTGACACCAGGCAATCCCTAATGTCCTATTACACCCAAATATTTTGTCATTATGGGTTGGCTATGGATTAAAACTTTTAGGAAAGGACATTTGATAATGTAAAAATACAACTAATTGAACTAGTTTGATTAAAAATTCTGAGCAATACAGCTTCCAGAAAGTTAATTTTTACTTTTGTTCTCCACAGGGCAACATTGTTTATACTCAGCAAGTGTAAACACTGTGGCTATTATCCTTGTTCTGGGGCAGCAACCAAAGGATTTGATGTGACTAAGAAATAAAATGCTTAGAGCTGAGCCCTCTGAGGCCTGCTTAACCTTATGTGTGAGGCCAGCTGCCCTGCTGACACCCAAATGGATGGGGAGAAGCCAGAGCACTTCGTGAATATGCAGGAGTCTCCTCCCTGGGCTATGAAAAGCCTCGATGACTCAAAGAAAATGAGGTTCCTTGGCAGTAAATGGCTCTTTTGGGAAAAGAAAGAGAAATTCCAGAGGAGAAAGAAAGCAGGAAAGCAAGAAAGAAGCAAGAAAGAATTCTAACTACTTCCAATTATAACTAAAACAACAAGGGTAGAGATATCAAGAGCAAATTTTAGATACTCACCTACCTCAGAGTCATCTTCTAACTGGTTTCCTCTGTATGTATTTATTTTTGTTTAAACATCCTGGGAAGTGCAGATGATTATCTTCTGTGGACGTCTTTAGTAAACAGGGGACTTAGGCATGTTTGCATTGTTCTGGCTTGTTGCAGTTGTTGACCTGATTGGATCATGCACTGCTTTGATCACTCAAAAATGAAAGCGGTTTTTACTGCAAATCACACTGGAATGATTTGAGAACTAAACAAACCAAAAGGACATGTTCTATTTATTCTTTATTACTCACATATTTAAAAGGACATGTAGACCTTCCTTCCTTCACTGCCCAAAATGTGAATATGTTTACACCATGCTTTTGAAACCACCTTCTCTTTTTAACATGCTATGAGAAACCCTCTGGAGGATGTTTCTGAAAGTTTACAGTTTGGTGATTTTAGTTCAGAAAAACATATTTCACTATGCACCGCCCTCCCCCATTCAAGCCCTGCATTGCAGGTTTAGCAGTACCCACCTGAACTTCATGCTACCTGGCTAAGTACCTTTGGGTACAATAACTAAAACTTAAGTTTCACTTTTCTCATCTGGAAGATGGAAACAATAGCCCAAAAATCTTATTGATAGTGAAAGAATAAAGTTGTTTAACAGTAGTGTAGATGTTCAAGGAAAATAGAAATGATTTTTATTTGTGGTGGTGGTATTTTCAGTTTTCAAATGAGGGAATTGGATTCTAAAGAAACTAGACACCTTATCCAACTCCTTTACAAAATACCAGTGGTAAATTTCAAAACAAATCCGGTCCTTTTGTTTTAAAGTTCACTTCTTCCTGTCTCTGTAACAGAAACATCTAGGTGAAACCTCTAGGCTTGCTACACACACATGGCTTTGTGATGAGTCCCCTTGTCACCCCAGTAGATTGTCAACACAAAGTCCTTCATATAAAGACATGCTAACACTGTCATTTTCCCTACTTTTTTTTTTTTTTTTTTTACTAAAATGTCCCCTAATTAAAAGATACCATCAGGCAAATGAATTGCCAGGCAATGGTTTTTAAATCACTATTTGCATAATGATGTATCAGTTGCTGTAGTCGCCTTTCCTGTCTTTTTGATCAACAGCTGTGATTGCCTTATCTTCTCAGAGCTACAGTCAGGAAGTTATTAGAAGAGAACCAATACCCTAACAGCCTCAGAGGTTTCGGCCATACTCTCCAAGTTAATGAGTAAGAGGGTCGAGGGAATTTAGTCCTGTGCTTTAGGAAATCTACAAACAATATTAAAAGAGAAGTTGGTGGCAGATTAAGAAACTTTTAATAACCTTGTGCAAACCTTCCAGATACTCATTACTCAGCTTCAGTTAGCACATATAGGTGAGAGAAATATGTCATTTCAAAGTACACTGTGGGAGGTAGGAGAGAGCCAGTGGCTGTCAGAGAGAGGGTTGGGTAAGAGAAACGAGGTGGTAGGGCCAATGAGTTCAATGGAAAAGTCAGCTCTATATTTCTTTCCTTTTCTTCTCTTTTCTTTCTCTTTTGATGTATTTCTAACTAAAATAATGACATAATGAAAATACTGGAAAACTTGGAGGGTCTTGCGTGCATCTTGTTTTGAAACCAACAAACTAAAATGACTTATCTAAAGCATATTTTGGTTTTAAAGGAGAAGTGTTATATATTCTCTCTGTCTCTCTCTCTGTCTCTCTCTCTTTCTTTCTGTATTTCTCCCCTTCTTTCCTCTTCTGTCTTCTCATCTCTCCCTCTTCCCTTTCCATTCTCTTTCTCTTAAGACACTATTTTAGGCAAGTGGTGTCCTAACAGCTTTATGGATTCCAATCTAAGAAAGAGAGGTTCCATGATATTTTCCTAATTCTTCTTTGAACAGGTGTTTATCTTCCTAATGCTGTTTTTCAACATTGACTGTGAATTATTATACAGATCAAGATTACCAGCTCTTGCCTTAGCTCTTTGTGGGAACTGGTACTGGCCACATAAGAGTTTAACACAGAATAAGTCAAGAATTGTATCCTCATGTAGCATATAACAATAGCACACTCAGAAAATTTAAGGGACTTACCCAAGGTCACAAAGGTAGTGAGTGAAGTTTTGAATATTTGACTCAAAGAAAAGCCCTTGATAGGAACTTTATGCTGGTATCAGTTTCCTCTTTTAAAAAATCATAATCCATATCATTGCCTCTACAGGCTCTTTCTTCTCAGAGAATTTTTAATAAGGAGCAATGAACTAATTATCTCTGAAAGTGTTTTATAAGTTCACTATAGCAATAAACAAATGTGAGAGATTACAGGCAGGTCAATTATAGTACAGAAAACCACATGGTAAGAACATGGAGGGAAGAAAGAACATTGTAACCAAACCATAGTCAAGGTCACACTGACCGCATTGGAGAGTCACATGGCCAAAAAGCAGCAGGAAACCTCTTTCTGTTGAGGGCCAGAGAGTAAATAATACAAGCTTTGTGGTCCATCTGCTCTGTCTCAAATGCTCAACTAGGAATGACAGAAGCCTTCAGCAATATATAAATAAAAACATGGCTGAATTCCAATAAAACTTTATTTATGGTCACTGACATTGGAATGTCATATATTTTTATATACACAAGACATTACTTTTCTTTCTATTTCTATTTTCATCATTTAAAAACTTAGGAACCATTTAAAACAAGCCAGATTTCATCCACAAGGCACATTTCATTGATTTCTGCTATAGAAAAATGAAAAATAATAAAATGACTTACTCATTTGGACAATAGTTGATAGACGGTATGAGGTAACTAAAGTTCAATAGCAAGATTATAGCTATATTAGTCTGTAATGTTTGGGACTGCAAGAAGCCTCAGTGGACCATAAGGACATAAAAATTCTGAGCACAGAGATTTCAGGGACCATTTAGGAGCACAAATATCGCTGAAGACCCAAATTCTGCTCATCCTTTTGCACTTCCATTCTCAGTACACAGCCTTCCATATCCATGTGTATTAGAAGACTGCTGCCATGGCTTCCAACATCATACCTCAAGATCAAATTCTCATCCTGGAAGATGGGAAAGACTGTTCACCAACAAACTCTTCCTTTGTACGAAGTCTATTTTGTCAGGAAGCAAATGCTGTCTCACAAGCCCTATTTCCAACTATCCCTTCGTTAAAATTGGACAACATGCTGAAAGACAGGGTTCCTGTCTTCTTTATGAAAGGGCCCCATATTGGACACGTGACTACAATTCTTGAGGCATTGAGAATACTTGACAAGTTGGAATGTAGCCAAGTACAATGATGCGTACCTGTAATCCTGGAATTCTGGGAGGCTTAGATACAGAAGATTGTGACATCAAGCCTGGCCTGAGTAACTCTGTGCTTTAGCAAGACCCTATCTCAAATTAAAAATAACGGGGCTTGGGATATAGTCCAGTGCAAAGGCCCAGGGTTCAACGCTCAGTATGACAGGAAGAAAGAAAGGAAAGAAGGAAGGAAGGAAGGAAGGAAGGAAGGAAGGAAGGATGGGAGGGAGGGAGGGAGGGAGGGAGGGAAAGAAAGACAGACTTGTAGGCAGCATTAAATAAGTTCTCCACTTAAAAAATGAAGCAAAAAAATGAAACAGAGAAAGAAAAAGAAATGGAAAAGAAAAGGAAAGTGGGGAGGAGATTCTGGACTACAAAGAAAAAAAAAAGGAAATGAGAAAGAGATATATTCATGAACTGAAGTATGCATGACCTGAACTCACTTTCCCTACAGGTAGGACGGAAGTTCTCCAGGAGCAATACCTGCTCCTCTCCTGGGCTTCCTGGTACTAATACATCTTCTGTGTGATTGGATGAAAAAGACTCGAGCTGGTCTTTTACACACCTGTAAATCAGTCAAAAATGCACATTTTATCACTCACACACACAAAAAAATTATGTCCTTTCATTCAATACAAAAGTGTACAGAAAATTTGAATGTATACAAAAAATTCCAGTACAAGAGACATGATTCATGAATACTTTATCAATAAACAATCAAAAGCTAGACTGCCAGCTACTGTAAAACCATAAGCTTCACTTCCATTCCCTGTTTTATTGGAGATACATAGCAAAATGCTGCAGTGTCTCTATCTTGTAAGTTGTTCACCTTGAACAACGCATTGTGGCAACAACCAGGAAACAAGGTAAGCAAAGCTTTGTCAGGAGCAACATAGCGAGACCTAAAATGCCCTTTGGTCTAATTTTTGAGAGCATGTTATGAGTTTAATCTTGTCATCAGAGGAAATGTGTAACAAAGTTACATCATTAACAAATGCTTCTTATTGTCGTGCTGCTTGGTCAGGCAAATAGAAGAAGTAGGTCATCCACAGGGCTATAATTATTTTTAATCTTTCATAGGGAAGCCAAACTTTCATGATTTATTTGTTTATCCTTGTCTGTAACTGTGTCAATATATATTTCTTCCCTAACACTTTATACAGTTCTATGTCTACCATACATAAGAACACATGTACCTACACAGCGCAACACATAGCAAGAGTCACGTACTCATTACAGACACCCCTGTGAGGTCTGCATCCTCCATGGCTGGAGTTGTCCCTGTGTTTCCCCCTCTTGGCCTCAGAGACTGAGCCCTTGTTGCATTCACCCCTCTCCTTGTTAGTTAATTCTTCCACCCTTCCCATTCCTTCCCATTTCCTGCTACCTCAGATGGGATACAAATTCAATTGACACAACTCAATTTTTTAACTGAATTGTTCTGGTTTCTGGGGGGACAGGGGGCTGCTTTGCAGAAAAAGGGTGAGCAGTGTCTTCTGTGGATCAGGGATGTAAAGAGAGTGGGTGTTTCTTAGAAGCTGTTGTTTGATCCTCCTGAGATCTGAAGTGACCAGACTCAGTGTCGCTACCAGTGAAGGACAGCAAAAGGCAAGAAGCAACAGTGGTTCAGACCACCAAAGCATTCTTTCAATGAAAGAGATAGAGGGAGAAACTAAAAAGCATACTGGCAGCAAAAAGTGTGGGTAAAAGAACAGACAATTAAAAGAATGAGAAGGGAACAGACAAAAAGATAGAATGAGGAACCATTTAAAGTAGGTAAACAGTTTCTGGGCGTGATGTCTTTTGTCCATGACCATTACAGAAAACAGCTCTTGAATCTGCTAGATGTTAGGAAGTAAATACCACGTACAGACACATCAAGGTACACACCAGCTCACCAAAAGACCCACAGACACCACGGTCTCTTATGGACCACTCAAGTTCCCTCAGCCTGGATCTTCACGCCTCCTTGAAGCAGCAATCTTTTCACTGATTCTTCCTTCTGTCACCTTGAAGGTTTTGCTCATGCAGTCCAGAGTCAAAAGCTTGGACTCTATTCCTATGTCTACGCTGTACTGGCCTAGAGGAATATTTTCATTTGAGGAGCCAGTGACTCCAGGAGAACAAAGTGGGCAGCAGACGACAAATGGAGGCCTCAGGCAGTGGTAATTGCAGGTTAGTGCAACTGAGAGTGGCTCGCAGCTTGCAGGGATAGTGCTCTGACTGGGGATGAGAAGCTAGACATTCGCTGGGGGAAGTAGGAAGCTCAGACAATGGCCAATGATTCCAAACAACATTTATTGAAATTTCTGGGAAATATCTGCAGGACTGTATTCAAGTGTAAAGTCTTCTTCTTGAAATGAATCCCATAAGAACTTATCCTAATGAAGCTAATACACATTAAAAAATTCATAGCAAGTTTCCTAAGATTATTTTAAAGGCCACCCTCTCTCCTTACATCCTTTCAGTACTGCTGCATTCACTGATTCCTGGACTTCTTGAAGCAAAACCTAAAATTTTATTCTGTAGCTCACTTCATGTCCATGGCTGGGTCACATGATATGCACTGGGTCTTTGGAGAGAAACTGACTTGCCGCAAAGAGTTTACAATCTATAGAATTACAGAAAAAGAAAGCAGTTAAATTAGAAAGAAAAGTGACATCCTGGCTTAAATTGCACTGAAGTGCTTATCTCTGTCATCATCAAAACTGTCCTCTTTGGGGGAAAAAAAATTGCCCACAAAAGAGCCTAAGATGAGGAGAATGAACACATGTGGTCCAACACCATCACAAAACAGTTTTTGAAAGTATCGGGTCTTATATTAGTGGGTTTTAAGCAAGTATAATTTTGCATTTCTCCTTTCTCACCCAGAAGACATTTGGTAATGTCAGAGACATTTTTGGTTGTTACAACTGGAAGCATACATCTACTAGGTAGAGGCCACTCTGCTGCTAGGTTTTCCACAAAGCACAAAGGACAGCCCCTTGCAGCAAAGAAGCAGCCAGCTCAAAACACCAAGTGCTGAGGTTGAGAACTTCTGCTTTAAAAACTCATGCCGGTTTTGCATTCTACCCAGGGTTCAATATTTTTCCATGTCTCTTTTGTTGAATAAAAATGACAGTATAAGAAAATAAGTCACATTTATCTGATGATCTGGCCTGATGGCCAGCCAATAGCTGGATACTAGATGTTAGAAAGGATGGCCCTTCACTCTCCATTGATACCACTCATCCCATAACACGGTTACCACCTTCCCTGGAAGACACCCCAGAGGTTCACAGCTCAGGAAGTCAATATTCAGCAAATACAAGTACAGATGCCTGATTAAATCTGAATTTCAAACTATAGACAAAATAATGTATTGAAGAAGTATATTTTATGCAAAGTTTGAGATAATTAACATTCAGTATTTACATTTGAATTTGGGGCTTTCATTTCAGATAAACATCAGATATTTTAAATGTAAGTATTTGATAAAATATAAATTTTAAAATATAATCTTAAAATATTACCTTATGATATTTGGGATAGAGTTAAACAAAAAATTAGTTTTTAAACTAAAATTCAATTTTAATTTGGTATCCTACCTTTTATCTGGCAATTTTACTTCAGTTTTAAATGTTATCTGCCTCCTCTCAACACCTAGATTACAGTAACATAGTCCTCCTGCTGTACTTGTGTTTAATGATTCTATGTGTTACTGGGATTAAGCTTTGAGTTTTGTATTTCTGAGATATATCTCCAGATCTCCCTCCTCCACCCACCCACCCCCTCCCCTTTTTTTCTTAGAAGAATCTCACTAAGTTGACCATGTAAGACTCAAGTTTGTGATCACTCTGACTCAGCCTCCCAAGTTTTGGGATTATAGATATGAGCCACAACTCCTGGATGCAAATATGTTTTAATTCTCCAAGTAAAGTCTATGTTTACTTGTTTACTGAGGGCAGGTTTAGCTCTCATAGCTGTTTGTTAAAGAATGAGTAAAAAGCTAGGAAAATTTCCTGAATATTGCAAGAACTCATTGTTTTGTGGACTATGCATCCTGTCATTTTAGTGTTATCCCAGGAAGCTAGAAAGTTTATTAGATATTGTCACATAATGGGCACTCAGAAGACCAAGACTATACTAGTAGGTAAAAACTATAATGGTTGGAATGTTTTGGCTGTAAATACCAGAGCAACAACAACAACAAAAAAAGTCATTGCTAAAACAAGTCAAGCATTTATTTATTTCTTACTTGCTGAAAACAAAAGAACAAAAAACAGGCTGGAGAAGATAGAAGCCAAAAGAACAGAGCTGGTGTAGAGAGTCTGTGACCAGAGGCCCAAATTTTTCTAGCTTCTCACTCTTCTTTCTAGAACACGGCCTTTATGGTCCAGTTGGTGGCTTGAGTTCTAGCCTTGATGTCCATAAGCCAAAGGGGCAGAAGAGGAAAAGAAAGGCTAACCTTCTGCATAAAATAAATCCTTCCACTGGCATCGTGTTGACAGGCAGTAGATAGATGGCCGTACACAACTGCCAGGGTGGCTGACAAATGCGGTCATTATTCAGGAGAGAAGTGTGCCAGCTAACTGCCAAGTGGATTTGAGAATGGATATTTGATGGAGAAGGAGGAAGGTTTGACACAGGACTCTGCTGGCCTTAGTCACTAATTCCATGATTGCTTTTGACTTATTGTGTTGCTCATTCTGAAAGTAACTGGGACATAGCCACTGGAGGACTTTCTGACTCCCCATGATAACTGTTCGAATCCTCGTTGATTTGCAAATGCCGCCCACCTCCTTCTTCCAGGCTCTCTAAGGGCTCACTCTTGCTTATTAATTTTTCCTCTTATGGACGATCTACACACTAAGGTAGTCATCATGTTCACTTTGCATCCTTGCGACCTTGTATGAATTGGCATTTTCTCCACTAGACTACAGACATCTTGAGGACATGGTCAGTTTTGAAATCGAGTCTTCTTTCTGTGGAGGTCGTATGCACACAAGGTGTTTAATATTTGTTTTGTGGCTGAACGACTGCCTCAGACTCAGAAACAGGAATGACAGCTCGCTGCAAGCACACAGCTACACAAGGGAGACGTGTTATCTTTAATGGCTGCAAAGATAATGCATTGTGGAGATTATTTCATTTTGTTAAGCGGATTTGGTAGAGGGGAAAATGAGTTTGTTTGGGGACTGTGGGGACCTTTTTAATATAACTGATGTGAGTGTCTCAAGATTTGGGATAAAAATCCTACCCCAGCCTGCTCAGGAAAACCAGGCGTCTGCAAAACTCGCCCTTACTGAATGACATGGTGCAGAAAGGCTGTTTAGGGACAGCTGATGCCTATACAGCTGGTGTAATGAAGAAATGGGAGGCTTAGGCATGGGAAACCGCAGCTTCAACAGAAGGAGCTGAAAAGATATAGATAAGATTAGTGACACATGTAAAGGCCCAGATACTGTGTGACAAAGTCTACCCAGCTGAATAGGCTGAATCCAGAAGTAATAGGAAGGCCATGTTCTCCCTAATCCTCCAAGATAAGCTGTTCCATCCAGAATTATCAGCCAACAATCTTCAGGGTATCAGGCTGAAAATGAAGTTTCAGACTGCTTTGATTCCTCATCCATAAATGAGAAAGTGCCTGAAGGATCTTTATTTATTCTCGCTCCCACCGAAACACTCTTCAAAAAGTGCCAATATACTAGCAACAGATGCATAAAGCCTCCCTCCCTTTGATTGACAGAACATGATATAAAGCAACCCTCACTTGACATTTCAGTTTCATAAGGCTCCTAGCAGGGGGAGAAGAAAAAAAAAATCTTGAAAAAAAATCACTAGAAAATAAAGAGGATTTATGCAAACTCACACGAATGTTTTCAGAATCAAATTTAACAGTTTTATTTCACTGCAGCCCTTATTTGATATTTGGGGCTGCAGATGAAGAATTTCAGCAGGAGCAATTTCAGCCTTATGCTTATTAATGTTTATGGCTTATTAAAATAAAGTATTTACATGTTAATGTGTGTTGATTACTGGATGTTTAAGTTGCTTAGATGTTAATGATTGGGATATTCACTCTAGGGAGGAGATGTTTAATTTGGTGTCGCGTGCACGTTAATTTAGACATCAAAATAAGTAATTGAAAGAGAAAATGTCATCAATACCTTTGCATTTCAGTTTTGAAAGGTCATCCTGTGGTTAGTTTTTACATTTTCAAATTCTCATCACATTGCTCAACAAGATATTAAAGTCAACTGCACCCCCCCCTTATATTTCTTGCAATTGGTATATAAATGTTCTGCTTGAAATAAGAACTGAATTTCATGCCTGCATCTCTCTCAAGAAGAAGAGTTGAAAAATCTTCCAGATTACCCTTTTAGAAAGATACTAATTCTTTTTGTTTTATCAAAGGTGTTTCTTTATATTTAATCTCTGAGTTCTTTCAAAGGTTCTCTGGAGTTGGAGTTGTTCATGTTCCATGGAAACCATAGTGTACTAGACATCCAGCATCTTCCTGGAAAACATCAAAGCTACTTTGATCCTAGGATTGACTGCACATCACTCCAAAAGCATTTCAAATGGTAATCTTCAGACGGCAAAGAAAACTTGGAATGAGTAAGAGCAAGAGAAAGAATATGCCACACGTGGCTAATATAACAAACTTTGACTAGATGAAAGCCAGACAGATTTCAAAAATAATTTCCTTATCTGCATTCTTTCCTGCTCACCCCACTTTCCAGCAAGTTGGCCAGTAGAGGAAAAACAAATGTTATTAATAATTGCATTCCTTTTTGCTGTAGTATGGGTAGATTGGAGGGAGTAGGGCTTACTAGGAGGAAATAGAAACTTGAGGAAAGTAAACAGAACATCATTGTTCCCAATACAGTGTTTTTTATGAGAAGCCAGAGATTGGTTACTGAATTGTTCCTCTCCCTAATATCTTTTCTTGATTGGATGAGAGGTTGCTGAAACATTTCCAGATTTCAGCCAACAACTCAGGGTCTCTCGGGACTCTGTAATAAAGAACAATCTTCACTTGTGTGTTTGCCAGCTTTCTGTTAATGTAACCAAATACCAAAGGGGGAAAAATCAAAGTAGGAAAGGTTTATTTTGGCCCACAGTTTCAAAGATTTCAGTCCATAGTGTACTGGCTCCATTAATTTGCACCTGAGATTAGACAGAACATCATGTCAGTGGGAAAAAGTTGAAGGAGGAGGAGACGACTGACCTCACACAGCCAGGAAAACAGACAACCAGAGAAGAAATGGCTGGGAATAAAACATAGCTCCCCTCCCCCACCAAAGGAACACCCCAATGATCCACTCTTTTTAATTATATACCATCTTCTAAGTTTCCATCACCACCCAAAAATCTCATCAGATTACAGATCCATCCATGGGTTTCTCCATTGATGAAGTTAAAACCCTTGTCATCCAATCACTTCCCAAGAGGTCCACCTCTGACACTGTTGCACTGGGGACCAGGCCTACACCAAAAACCCTAAAGGGGACATTCAGATCCAAACCATCGTGCTTTAGAAGAAAAAGCTTTGTTCAAATTCTTGCTGCAAGAAAGGGGGAACAAGGTTGAAAAACAAAAAGTATATAAATATTTGCATAAATATAGAATGATTTTCATGATATATTTCTACTCCTCCTTTCATTTAGCATTGGAATATTCATCTTAGGCACATAATACAAATAACACATGCCAAAGGGATGGAAGGCTATGGGCTGGGGTGGACTATTAAGCTCTAAAATTAAGACACAAGAAAAAGAAAATTTAAATGAATTTTACAGATATGTTCAACTAAAGACCTTGAATCAAAGACAAGTGATTACACTTTAAAGTATATAAAAATTAATTCCTAAAAAGTCCAAGACTCAACTACCAAAAACATCAATGGGAAGTATATTTTGATTAATTGTAGTTTCAAGCGCCTCTATCTCTTTCAAATCCTATCATCAGTTCTCCTTGGAGATTCAATAAACTGTTTTCTGGCACAGATAGTCTCATCTCTTCATTTAAACCTCACTAAGGAAACTAAGATGACAGAGGCCAAGAAGAGGGATGTGGTAGCAGAAGCCTCCACACTCTCTGGGAAAGACATACACGTCCTGTAGTGTTTCAGAACTATTTTATCATAACAAGCCTGTAAGTGTGGAAACACACTTAAAATCAGCAGATAGTATTAAAATGAAGCTGGTTGGTATAGAAGTGTCTCCCTGACAATTAATAGTTCTCTTTTTAATGCTTCTATAAAGTTCTATATATTTTACCTCACTGAAGCTTCCCAGTGACCCCAAGAGATAGTAATATTTTATATAGAAGAAAACGAAGGCTTCTTTCTAAACCTAAATGAGCAAGGCTAGGTAAATTGCCTAGGCCACAAAGCTAATAAGTAGCTGAAAACAGTTGAACATTTTGGCTAGTCCAACTGCAAGCCCAGACTGTGGTCACCACTTTATAATAGTAGTTTTTGACTCTTGTTGTTGGGAGACCCTTCTCGACATCTTTGCACACACACATACTTACCTTATATTGTAATTTTAAAAAGCAAAGCCTATATTTTCCTTGTAAGATTACCAGATCTTCAGAATGAAAACATTTCAGAGTATGCAATGTGCCCAGGATTGCTATAATATGATTATATGATATCAATTAGTGTGGTGTGTGTGTGTGTGCGTGTGCATCTTTAACAAAGTCATTCCATCATTCTAAAATACACTTTCCGTGCATGAGAATACATGCTTCACTAAAAGCAGCATGTCAGAATGACAATTATAAAATTTAACGATAAGCACAAATTAAGTCTACCACTTAAAATACAAAAATTTCAAATATACAGACTAGATTCCAAAAATGGCCATTTAACAGAGAACTGTTGAATAATTCGTGCCGTACTATATAGGCAAAGCTTGCACTCAGTTGGCATTGGTACAAGTCACGTATAAGCTTATGCGCTCCTGGTTACTATTTGTAGCCTTCTTTTTTTTTCTTTTTTTACAAATACATAATGCTGCTTGCAGAGGGACTAGACAGAAATGTGGATGAATCAGTCATGACTCCCTGAATCTCTTACCAGGCTGCCTGTAACAGTCAGCAATAGATGATGTTTACAAATGCTATTTTTAAAAGTAAGTATATGCAAGCCTTCATTAGCACAGGAAATACATTCTTGAATGTAAAGCAAAATCAGTCCCATATACGTTTGCTGAGACATAGCCCCTGTGAGGCTGTGTCCATGCAAGGTATCTGCTCAGTCACTGACAGTGCCTAATGCTCGCCCCTCCCCCGTTCACGAGCAAGCCACTTAGTAAATATGTGTTAAATAAATGAATAGATTATCCACCTCTGTCCACTCCCCAGAAGTCATAGTATCTCTACTCTGTACATCACACACATCTTTGTGGTGTGTTCCCTTTCTGCGGGGAAGTCTGTCTTCCACCTATCACTGCATGATCCTTGTCTTTACCCTTTATTTCTCCGCCTACAAGTTTTCTCCTTGAGACAGCTCGAGCCACCATCACCCTTAAATTATAAAATCCTGCTTGATAGTCTTCCTTGTAGAGTTGCCCCATCTCTGGCATCTCTAGCCTGGTTTTTAATCCACAACTGGGAGTAAAGGTTCAGCTAAACACGAAGCCACAGTTGCACTCACAAGATGCAAGAGAGTCTAAAACCCCCCCCGGAAACACGCCACGTTGAGGAACGTGCCCTGTGATCTGCTCACGCTCACAGGAGACACAGGATTCCAGAGCTCACTTCTTCTGCACTGGTTCCTACCCTCCCTTTATCATGTGAGACCAGCGCATTAACTTTATTATTAAGTACATTAATCTTTAATAAAATTACTTCTGAGACACAGATTCAGTTACTAAAACTATAGCTGGGAAGAAATCCTAAACATATACCTGTGTTCTAATTAAATAATAACAGAGTTTTCTTTACTCTCTTATTAAAGTATGCTGTGCTTAACAGCGAGTGCATAAATCTAATATATATATATATATATATATATATTGATGAACTTCACAAAAGTGATACAACTGGCACATAACCCAGGTATAGACAACCACCAGCTGTAGCCTCTTTCACCTCCCCTTCTTAGTAACACTCAACCAGGCATTTCTAATCTTTAAAAAGCTCCATGATTAAAGGAGGCTATGAAAAAATATTCTGGGTATTTGAGTGAATATCAGTAGGAGGTTCATGGTCAAAAATGTTCTCTTCCAATTACTTGGTGTCCCCTGGACCTAGACTGAGAATTTTCCATTTTAATTGGAAAATTCTGTAGCTTCTTGTTTAGAGCACAAGGGATAGAAAACGTGGCATCTTTAGGTGAAATAAAAATAGGACGAACTCCTCTATTTTAACTTCCACAATCTCTTCCTCGAAATGTTGCCTACAGGCCTCTCCACCCAATTATTTTGCACCAGAACTGTTCGGCCACTGTCTAAGATGATCAAGCCCAGACAAGACACCATAAAATATTCAATAACTCCCCACCTTGGCCAGCTTCAGCACCGGGCACAGCTGCTCCATCATTCTTTAGTCTAATTTTCACTCTCATTGACAAAAGTAAAAATAAAGAGGATGCCAAGCAGTTATGGAGGAAATGTTTTCCTATAGTTTAAAAAACATTATTTTTCTATACCATTCCCTCCATTTACAAATCATTCATTTCTAAAGTAAAAATAGCCTTTTCTACTAAAAAATCAACAATAACAGAAAACGAATTTCACTAAATTTTATTTAATTTATTTTTAAATCAAAATGAGTCAGATATTTTTTAAATAGATTGCTATGGAAAGTCTTAAAACCTTGTTGAAAGTAGTATACTCCAAGAAATATTTGCATTTCCACTATATTTTACAAGAAGAAATGCTCATATTACTTTGAGAATCCTTCTGTTTGAATTTAACCTTTTGCAAGATTTGAGTCTACTCTTCCTATGGCAAATACGCCCGTGCAGATTCACATAGTAATGTATATGAAAGTACTTTACACTACAAGTTTATATACTGTTATTAATGTAGGTACAGAAAGCAAAGTAAAATATGATCTCTTTAAATAAAAACTATTGACAGTATTTCTAGCTATTCCCCTCCATCAACCTGTAAGATTGTCTTAGTGAATCAGAGTTTCTGTGCTTTTTACTAACGCTTCACGTTTAGACTGACTCTTTCAAGTACGTATGTCATCAAGTAACCAACATGTAATCGGGAACCTTTTCATTTCAAAGATTTCCTCATGCTTTTTGGGTACTAATTAGTCTATTTCAGAAAGATTCTTTATCAGCAAAGTTCTGTAACATTTATCCCCCTACATACTAGAGTTTTGAAATAAAAATAATAGATTATGAATATTATAAGAGACAATGATCCAAATGTATCATTATGATTATAATTACACTAATTTCTCTGAGTGCAATGATATATTTTCTGGATCTATATTTTATGATTTCTGTAGTTGATGGGTTTTCAGGCTTTTAGGGAAAATTTTATCGCATAGAAAATCAACATTGAAATAACAAATTCACAATAATGGCCATTTCTGTTCTAAGGACTCAATTTACTTGAGTATATTTGGCTGAAAAAATAGTATTCAAAGATTCAATAAAAATGAAGATGTGAGGTCATGACCGAAGTAGATTATTGATAGTTAAAAGGGCATCTTGACACTGTATGGTGAAACTATCTTAATCTAATTATTTTTGTTAAAGATTATGAACATATTAACACAAACTTCGCACAGAATTTTGTAAAGTCTTTCATTTAGTTGCAGATCCTTCCTGATCCTGTCACTTCAGGGATCTTAAGCTCCTCAGCACAGTGCATCTTGATCTGGAAGTGGGGGAAGGTCTACAAATTTGCTTGTGCATGATACATTTCTTTCATTATGAAAGCTTTCATATCCCAGCTGCCTTTCCCTAATAATATCATTTTAAGATGAGGAAATTGAAAGGAAAGATATAAAAATGTTTTTTCTTCCTAAATATTCTACTCTCCTCAGCCAACACTTGAGAACTTCGCCCTTGGGAAGAGGAAAGAGAAGGGGAAGGGAGAGGAGGAGTTGACTGCATCATGTTTCAGGCACCAATACCACGCTGGGAGGCATTCCTATCCTCAGGTGTTTGGTGTTTAGGAAGAAAGACATCTTGCTGAGGAAAAGCATATGGAAGGATGGAATGTCAAGTTTCAGTTTTGTAAGTACCACTGCTTCAGAGAAGAAAACAATGTCAACAGAACTTACACATTCCTGGGAAGAAGTGCAAAGTGGCATGCCCATGAACGCCAGTTCCCATAATCACTACAATGAACACAGAACTATTGTCCCAAAATAACTCATTTGTCACCATGCAGGACAAATTGGATTATTAAATAATTAGAACAGAGTGAAAATTATTTAAATTGTCATTTCTATCGCTGATGGAGTTATAAAATATATACTAGTACAAAACATTATATAAAAGAGAAAAATAGTGCTTAGCATAAGCCAAAAAAAAAAAAAAAAACACTTGGAGTCTCATGTGTGCATTATTTGAGGCATTTCATTGTTTTTCATGACATTTCAGATTCTTCTTTCTCCATCTTAGTTCAAGCTAATGTTGCTAGTGAACAACGTGAGAATAAAAAGTATCTGACCTCCTCCCCCTTCCCCTTGGTTGGACCCAAGCAATCAGTTGTCACATTCAGTGGAGTAGCAGCAAAAACTTCTGTGAGGTCTAGATACTGGCTACTTCTATCTAACCAACAAACAAATTAATTAATTAATTAAAATAATGGGAAGTAGATTTCAGTGTAGCAGAAGGACCTACAAATATGGAAATAATCAATGTTAACTGTATTCCTGCTGTACTGAACTGGAATTGGAAGTATCAGTGTGGAATCATGATTTTTAACCATATGGAAATGAAATGGAGTCGTAGGTGTGCCTGTAAAGGTATGTATATTCCTGCATAGTATTCATATTATTTCCAAGATCTATCTGCAATAAGGGCCTGGATGTGACAGCACCATGATGTCAACAATTATCCAAAGTATCCAGGTCTTGATTTCTAAGTAACATGCCCATAAGTTACTTCATTAGTCATTAATTTATAGGAATAATACACCCAATAAGTAACTTAAAAAGTGAAATACTTGAAAAATATCTAAACTAAGTGATAAGAAATGAGTAGCATCATGACTGAAACATCTCGACATGAAGTCCCTCCAGAAACGGTGCCTTGAGAACAAATCATTTCTGAAAGTACAAAAATCCCCCAGAAACATAAGACGACATTAAATGTTAGGAAATTATACAAAATACAATAATTGACCAGTAGTTTTCAAAAGTATCAAAGTTGTAAACACAAGAAAATCCTAAGAAACCGTTTCATTTTGAAGAGGACTGAAGAAATATGACAACCACATGCAATATGTGATCTTGGACTGGATCCTGGACTTCACGGAAGATAGTACTATTAAGATCATTATTATTAAGATTATTATTAAGCAAAATCTGAAAAAATTAAATGTGGGTTAAATGGTCCTATTTTATCACTGTCAATTTTTAGTTTTTGAAATATACTGTAATTATGTAAGAGAATGTCCTTGATTTGAGGAGATGCACATTGAAGAATTAAGAGACAATGAGACTGAAATTAATTTTCTTATGCTTTAGAAAAATACACAGTAATGTGTATATGGTACATGTATATAGTACCTATATTACATTAATACACTATATATATATATATATATATATATATATATATATATAGTGTGTGTGTGTGTGTGTGTGTGTGTGTGTGTTTGAGAAAAAACAGAGCAGCAATACATAGCTACTAAAATGTCAGCAATTTGGAAAACAAATTGAAGGATTCTACGGTTTGGATATAGCCTACCTCCTGTGAAACTCAAGTTCGAATTCATTTGCTCTTTTAGCAGTACTGGACAACAAGACTACGAAGTAGTGACTAAGTCATTAAGTGGGATTGATGTCTTTATCGTGCAACTGGATCAGTTTCCCCCAGAGAAGTTTGTCATAACGCAAAGCTGCCTCTTGAGTCTGTCTCTTTCCCCATGCACTTGCCTGTAATGGACCTTTTCTGCCACAATATGATGTCGCATGAGGCCCTAGCCAGATGGAGCCAGCTCATCTTGAAATTCCAGCCTCCAGAACAATAAACTAAAGAACTCTCTATCCTTTATAAATTACCAAGTTTATAAGGTACTTCTTCATAGTAGCAAAAAAACAGGCTCAGTAAAGGCTCTACCAGAGACGTTTGCATTGCTAGGTGCCTTTACTGTAAATGTAAAATCAATTTGAAAACTTAATTTTCCCTATATCTCAATAAAAGAGCCAATAAGTACGAGTTTTAAAAAATGAAACACACACACACACACACACACACACACACACACACACACACACGAAACAGTTTCCTAGAGACCACAAAAAATTCCCAGTTGTATTAAATTATCAAAATATAACAAAGAAATATACTTGTCTTTTTCACATAGCTATGTCTCCCAATAGATGGATTTCAAAATTTGGGTTCCAAATTTATGTCCACTTTTCTCTATTTCAATTTATGGATTTCCAGTTTCTCAGAGAATCATTTTCACAGATTGAATTTTCCCCCAATATTTCTTGCTGAGGCCACAGTCCAAATATCCTGTCTAGGGCTTTATAGATGTTCACAGTATGACCACATATATCTCTCCCATATGGGAAAACAAAGAGATTTTTTAAAATTCTGGACAATTTTTAGACAATACCTCATATTTTTATTTGAGTTATTTTCCCTAAAAATTCTCTTTTCTAACCTCTCTCATTTGGACTTAAAGAAAGGAGCCTTGAACAGTAAAGAGAGAAAAGTGGTGTTTCTTTTCACAACAGGAACTTAATAATACAAGCTTGCGTTCTCTCGAGTTCTACATACTGAGTTCCATGACTAAAGTTTAAGTAAGGTTCTTTTCTAGATATGATTTGTTAAGAACCACCTTGGTCTCAGTATTTATTAGAGTTATAAACTGCAATAAACAATCCTCTGTCATAGTCTTCTAATTTTTACTATCCTTGATAAATTAACAAGTGTTTTAGGAAGTTGAAATGTGCTCCCCGACCACTACTGCAATAAAAGAACTCTGTGTGGAGAAGGTAAATGAGTGAGTCTGGGTAGAAATCTAGGGTTTGGACAAATCTCATCTAGACTCAAAATAATGACAATGATGCTACTGGTGGTAATGGCAATAATCACAAAAAAAGAAGGAGGAAGGAGATAAAATAATATTAATGAGCACGTGTTAAATTTTGCAAACTTCTTTCAGCTCTACTTTGAGAGTTCCACATTCTCTTAATGTATTTAATTATTAATTCTACGAGGTAGATATTATCGTTATGACCATTTTAAAAATGAAAGGAACTGCCTTCCAGAGAGAAGAGGTGGGTCACGAAAGGTCACAGAAGAAATAAATGGTACAGCCAAGCTCCCAATCCAGGTCTGCATGCCTTTCTCACTAATTTGCTGAGTTAAGAGTTGCCCCTGTTTGCCCTGTCTGCACAAACCAACGAGATACCCTGAACTCTCACAGAATCCAGACTTGCACGGAAAAGAATTTTGATCTTGTTTCCTGTTACAGTTCAGACATATGCAAGCCTGACTGACATACTTTCGGGGAGAGGGATTAAGGAAGCAGGATTCCAGACAGGCAACCAAGAAGCTCCTGTGTGGGGAAGGGGTTGAGGGTGGAGGACAGACAGAAAAACAGACATTGAGCTCTCAGCCCTAGAAAGATGAAACTTTAATTGACAAACTGAAAGAAACATTGACGAAGGCACGAGTAACTCTGAATGGACTTATCTTCCTCTCGCCTTCCTCCAGGGACACTGGAGAGAGAAGGCACTCCGCAGAGCGCACCAGGGGGAGCAGCCAACTTACTCAATTATGTTCACGGGGGAGACTAATCTGCAGCAGGGTCTGAGTATTCTGAGATGACATGAGCCGCCAGCTGGCATCAGACCACCCGGTACTCAGCTACCAAAAGGACAAACTGAACAAGAACTGGAGCCAAGGCAGGCAGAACCACACAGAATGCATTTTATACCAGGAATCTTTTCTGGAAACCTGAACTGAGACCCAAGAAAACTCCAAGACTGAGTGTCTTTGTGGAAAGGTGGAAAATCTGGAGTTCTGCAATTCAGAAATAAAATCTTAAAGAGCTCTTTTACCAGATTTACACATTCAGTCCCCAAGGTCACTTGGGATCACTGATACTGGAGAGGCTACTTCGTTTTAAATAAACATCTAGATTTTATTTTCTCTTATTGAGTTCTTACGAACCTTGTTTTTACATCACAACTTTCTGCTCTAAAAGATGAGTCAAGGAAAAATAAACTGATTCTGTGTGTTTCCCCGACAAACCACCAAGCATCCAAATGTGAAAATGGATGATTTGCTATCTCTCATGCCGCTCTTCCCACTCACTGGTAAGAGCTTGTTTAGACATTTAAACAGATCTGGTGCCCTACCATGAGTTCACTCATTCACTCATTCAGCAAATATTTGTTGAGTGCTAATTCCATGCCAAGTACTTGATAAACACACAGCGAACAAAGCAAAGATTCCCCTCCTTGAGAATTTTAGAGTGTGGGAAAACAGATCATTAACATAATACATAATTAATAACTTAATTACTTGAGATGTTAGAAGGTACAAGTGCTATGTAGAAAAGAAAAGAAAGAAAAAATAAATCAAAAGGCATCAGGAATGGCAGATGAGGGTTGGATTATTGAGGTTGAAATATTAAGTGGTACAAATAGTTGTAATGTTTTGTAATGGGAATCAGTTTGAACTGTTTCATCTACCCCCTTCCCAGGCTGCCTTCAAACACACTGCCCATAAGTCATTGTAATGTTGTCCAAATGAATTTTTCCAGTAGAAATAATTTAACCAGAATAATTTAAATTATTAAATCTAATCATGTAACCTTGTAGATGATGACCTAATTCAGAGTGATACATTAAAGAACTGCATAGTTTTAGAAATAAAGAATGCCTAATTAGAAAACTGCTAGCTTCTCACCCCACAGATAAGAGAGTTTAAGTGACCTGCTGGCAAATGGAATGAAGAGAAATAACACACAGTTTCACCAAAAAAGTCCCTTTGTAAACACAATTTTCAATTTTTTTATGACAAGTCTACTCTTCTTTTTCCTGCTTCCTTTCTATTCCTTATTCCCATTCCATTCCCAATTCACCGTATTTCTCCCTGCCCTGTTCCTTAAGCTGTGTGAGTGTGTGTGTGTGTGTGTGTGTGTGTGTGTGTGTGTGTGTGTGTGTGTGGTGTTCTCTGGTGCTTTTTTTTACACAGGTATAAATAGGATATATTGCTTAATCCCTTTCAAACACAAAGGTAACATGTAGACACTGCTCTCTGTACTTTTGTTTGCTTAGTTGCCTTTTGAAAGAAATCCCTCACCGAGTCCCCCGAATTCTCCAGTTTCTAGGATGCAGTAAAGGACATAACATTAACAATGATCTTTTCTTAGTGGAGATTGGGACTACAGAACAGAGTCCTTTAATCAGGGTTTCAGCTAGAAGGATACAGTTTGCAGATAACAGAAAACTTGGCTTACAGAGACTCACACAAATAGGCATTTTATTTTTCTCTAACAGAGCACCAGAGGAAGGTGGTTGCTGGCAGTGAGTCAGCAGTTCAGTGATGAATCAGGGACCTGGATCGTGTTTTTTCATGCTACCATTCTTGAAAGTTGGCATTTGTCCTCTTACTGTTGCCTTGTAACTGTGAAAGGCTATTGTGCTGTTAGGTATTATCTGCTTTGGATAAGTAGTGTTAAAAGGGGTGGTGTTGGAGGAGTGATATTACAAGATCCCATCCTCCAGCAGGTTTATATCAGTCTTCAGAAAGGAAGGCCCTGCTCCCAACCCTCCCTTATATCTGGGAAGAACTGCATCACATGCTCACACCTAGACTAATCACAGGCCAAGAGGATTTGAATGCAGCCAGGCCCAGTGGCACACAGGTCTATAATTCCAGCACTCTGGGAAGCTGAAGAGGGAGGATCAGTTTAAGCATGGGAGGAAAAAGAAAAGAAAGAGGAAAGGTTGGGAATTTAGCTCAGTGTGAAAGGCCCAAGCTAAATTCCCACTACCACTGAAGGGAAAAAAAAAAAAAATCAATCAACCCTAGGAACTGAGGACAAGATCTCATGCTAAGATCCAGGAATAGTAGCCAACTTCACCCGCTAAGTTTAATTTTATGAAACTGTGCATACTGAGGCTTTAAGGGCTATACTCGCTGCAAAGGTGTATTTTCACATTTAGATAACTAACATATTGCATCATTAGTATGTGAGGCAGCTTCCTATATCTGAGACAATTAACTTGAAAGGTTTATTTTAGCTCACAGTTTCAGAAGTTCCAGTCAATGACCTACCTGCTGGCCCTGTTGCTTTGGGCGTATAGTGAAGTAGCATGGTAGGGAGCACACAGTGGAGCAAACTGCTCACCTCCTGACAGTCAGGAACCAATGAGGGGAAAAGGAGGAACCAGGGTCCCACTGTTCCCCGCAAGGTTACTACCCCCATATGATCCAATGACTTCCAACAGGGCCCATTTCTTAAAGATTCCAACACATCCCAGTAGTATCACAGCCTGGAGACCGAGCCTTTAACACACAAGCTTTTTGAGAACCACTTATCCAAACAAAAATGAAGATACCTTTGTTTTAGTATATAATTTTAAGGATACAGATTAAATGGAGATTATATGAAATGAGAAAGTTTTGGGGCTTGCTATAATCCCTCAGATACTGCACAGGAGAGAAAGGAAGGAGAGCTTCTACACCTAACCCAACTTCTGAATTAAGCCAGAACACATCAAGACTATCCCAAGTAACACCACAGATAAACATATTCCTCATTGTGTTCTTCTGAATATTTACCATTTTTCAAAGGAGAAAAGAAAAAAATTTACAGTGGATAAACCCAGCAGACTTCACTTTAATCAAGGGATCAAATTTAATATGACTCCCAATGGGATAAATTTAAACCATGTGCCAGTGCATAAAGTGCAAGAGAATATTTTGCCAAATATGAAAAACCTATATCTAATCATAAGGCAACATAAGGCAAGCCCAAACGAGGGGCATTCTACAAATTAAATGGTCTGCAATCATCAAAACATGAAAGTCATAAAACTTGAGAAGACAGAACAATTCTGTTGTGAGCAAGAAGGCAATTCAAGACTGCTAAATGCAATGCACGATTCCGGACTAGGTGCAGAACATCAGTAAAATAATTAACAAAACTTGGCAGGTGTCTCCTAATGGTTGACAAGGACACACTGATGTTAATTTCCTGATTGTGATATCTGCATGTTTGTTTTGGTGCTAGGTAGGAGAATGCCCTTTTTAAAGGAGACACACTAAAATACTCAGAGGTAATGAGGCAACATAACGAATTACTGTCAAGTGAGTTGGAGCAGCAAGGGGAGCTACATTAATCCTGTAAATTTTCCATAAGTTTGAGTCTGTTTCAAAATGAAAACACTTTTTAGCTGTTTTCCTGTAATGGCCACATAGTATACCACTGTGCATAAATAAGTAGCTGTCTACTGACAGATTGCTTTCAACCTTATGCTATTAAAATCTATACCATAATCAATATTTAAGAATACTCTTTGGCACACATACTAGTTTATCTATAAAGTAAATAGCTCTCCGTGAAAATAGTTATAATTGATTTTAAATAGAAAATCTCTACAATTTAAAAGTGCTCCTCTAAGTCCACGTTAATGTTGAAGTTTGGTCTCCAATAAGGCTTATAAGGGAGAGAGACCCAAATGGAGGTGCTTGAGCCAAGGGGATTGTCCTCCTTAATGAATTAATGCCATCAGAGACATGGGTTTGTTATGGCAAGAGTGGGGTCTTTATAAAAGAACAAGCCAGCCCTCTTTTGGTCTTATGCCTTCTCTTCGTCTTTCTGCCATAGGATGATCCTGAAAGAAAACTCTGGCCAAACTGTGGCCCTTCAGTCTTAGACTTCCCACTCAACACACCATGAGCCAATACATTCCTATTCATTATAAATTACCTGATCTGTAGTATTCTGTTATAAGAGCAAAAATGAATTCAGACAGACAAGATATATGGTACACATTGCTCCATAATAATATATTTACTAACACTATTTTTAGGTTGATTGATGTGGTTTAATAATGTTTTCATTCATTGATTCAAAAAATATTTTTTGTTTGCTACTGTAAAGAAAGTTCTGTATTCATTCCAGGAATATGACTATAACCTTTGCCTTCAAAGGACAAATAAAAGTTTAAGAAATTAAGCAGGTTAAAATTAACATGTTTATTTTTTCTAATGTAAGATATTTCTTAATATTGATGATGTTTAATTGGAAGGAAAATATGTAATAGGCTTTTTTGGCATAAAGCAAATACAAACATTTTTCAATATGGAATGAAAACTGTTAAATATTTTCCTAAACACTTATCAGGTGTTAGTTAGTGTGGCTATTAGCATATTAAATTTGTCATTGTCATGGTGATTTCAAGTAGGTATGGGTTTTTCCCTTTAACATACTGATTCCTCTGTTTTTTTATCCTACCCTCTAAAGCTTCACTGTGTTTCCTTGAATGCAAGTTCCCTCAACTAGCTTCCAAACGATCGAGAACCATCTTCCACCTCTTAATAAAACATTATTTTTGAAGTTGTTTTATTCTACATATTTGCCAAAAAGAATTCAGAAGCAAAACCATTCATAAAAATATTTTAAACGTAAGTGGAGGCCACTAAAGACACTCATTCCAGGAAATTGATACTTAGAGAGCTGACAAATTGCATGAATGACCTTTATGGATATTGATACCAGCTGTGCAGACAGAGGCAGCTCTCCACCAATAATTTATCAAGGAGATTTACAAAATAAATAATTGTGAAAATCTCCAACATTCTTAGCCAGCGTTGTCCAAGAATAAATAATAGCAAATAATTAAGACACCAATTATGGGGAATAATTCTCTTCAGGTTTAAAAAAAACCCTTTATGGACCTTTATGAAAAGGTTTTGAATTAGATATAAAGCTATTGTTCAAGTTTGAAGTCAGTTTCTGGTCTCTACAGGGTCAGGCATGGCCTCAGGTGCAGAACAGTGTAGGGACTAGGAGATTATCAAGGGCTTTGAATCTCAGCTTCAGTAATGTATAGTGGAGACATCCCTCTAGTCAGAGATTTATCACTTCAGAATCACAACGTTTCCAGCTATTTGATGGAATTATGTACTTCCTTGTATCTTAGACCTGAACACAAAGAACTGCAGGTAACTCTTGAGCAGTTGGTAATGTGTGGCAATTTGTATGTAGCATGCAGGTTGACTTTTGTAGGGCTCCTTCGGTATTATTCCCATTAAAGACTTTTGCGGACTACCTGAGCCTGTTTTTCAAACTTCACCTTTCTTCACACCTTGGCTTGTCAATAACGCTCTAGGAAAAGTGCCCAAAACACTCCATTGCAGTTCTGTGCTCTTTCACATCTCTGTTCCTTTAGTCTCTCAGATCTTTCTATTTTCGTCATAATCAGCTCGATGTTGGCATCTGCTGAGAAGCTCCTCTCACTCACCGCGACTGTCCTGCACAAGTGCCTGTGTGCTTTGGGAGTGGGAGATAATGCAGAGACGATTGCATGTGGGAAGTGGAAAATGAGTCCTTTGGAGTCAGATTAAGAAGGGCTTTCCATGCTTGGAAGTAATCTTTGTACAAAATTTTGTAGAGGTTTGGGCTGGTGACTAGTAGAGAAGAGAGAGAATCAGATACTTTCACGTGGGAAGGTGATCTGCTGTAGTAAGTTTAGATTACAGAAGGTGACAGTGTTAGAAATCCAGATGGGAACAGCCTTGCTGAGAAAATTTTCTTGGACTCTTCCTTCTCTTATTTGGGGTTTCCGGAATTGACCATTTGTTGCATGGGTCAGTGAGGGTGGTTCTATCAAGAATCCAGGAGATTTACAAAGCATCTGGGAATGTGTGTCAAGGTCCCTGAAACGTGAGTCTGACTGCAGCATCCTGGCTTCTCCCCAAGGTAGGTCTCAGCTCCTTTTACCTCATAACAGGGAACAGAAAACAAAGGACACCAGCAATACTGTCTAATAATGAAAAAAAAATTAGGAAAGAGTTGGACAAGATAGCAAATGAAGAAGCACGCTATCAAGGTAGTTACCGCTTTTGCATATTGTCTTGAGGCCAGGGACCTGTTCTGTCTCAATGATTCTCAAATGTCAGTATGCAGTCATCCTCTGGAAAGCTCATTAAGCCACAGAATCATTGGTTCTGATTTTTCGACATGTGGAGTTGGGCCAGTCATTTGCATTCCTAACAATAAATCTAGAGAAGCTGATGCTGCTGGGCCACAGATCACACTTTCAGAAGAGCTGTCTTTTTGTGTGTGTCTCTGTGGGTTTTGTTGTTCTGATTGGTTTTGTCTCATTTTGTTTTGTTTTGTTTGATTTTGAAGCAGGGTCTTGCTAAGCCACTAAATTGCTCAGGCTGGGCCTCCGTCTCCCAGAATGCCAGAATCTCAGGTCTATTTGAGCTTTTCAATCACCTGGCAAGATGCTATTGTTGCAACAAAGGAAGAAAGTTATTAGAAAATTAAATGACTTTCCCTGTGGCACAAGTTGACTAATAAATAGGAAACAAAACAGCTCCAGGTTGTGTTGGGCTCAAAAACTCATGATTTCATTTCATTTCCCCCTTCTTTTCGCTATGAATGTCCTGTAAAACCCTATTTCTAATTTTGGATTATTTATTTGTCTTCATTTACTGTTATTTATTTTGGGAAAGAAAGAACGAAAGAAGGAAAGAAAGAGAAGGGAGACAAAACAGGAAAAGCATTCATTTTGTTATAACTGTGCTTTGAAATTATTTTCTCTACAGGTAATAAGCATGTAAAAAGCCATAATTCCTATTTTTAACCAAAAGAAATACTCAATGTTTCATTATGTTGTTTTCAGAAAGTAATATTCAGTCTGCAAAGCAGGAAGGGTTCGCTGAGTCTCATAAATTTTGTGTTATTTACAATATCGATGTTCTCATATTACAATAATCAGCAGAATGTTAGTGTTTTGGTTCCGTTTCTGTCACTAATAACACCACAACACACTCCAGGTAAGAAAAGAGGTTTGTTTTGGCTCATGTTCTATTTTTTAAGAGGTTTGTTTTGGCTCTTGGCTCTGTTCTGAGCTCGAGGAGCTACATTTGTTGATGGCCTCCTGGCTGGCAGGATCTAGAAGGCACAGGGCATCACCAGTGAGAGACATGGATCTAGCCAGATGGCTTCTATGGAAGACTCCTTCCACCGATAACACATAAAACCATTAACCCATTCATCACCTGTGGGAAGGGCCTAATTATCTTTTAAAGGTTCCATCCGTTCTCACCTCTTAATATTTCATAATAGGGATTAAACTTCAACTTGAGTCTGGAGTAGCGAAACCACATTCAAACTACAGTAGCTAGTTCTCTTGAGATTTGTTTTCTGCATATGAGTTGTTTTTATTTTGTTCTGGTGTCTAAATAGGGTGGTAATAAATTCTAATAATAAACTTTAACAATGTAATGTCTCTCAAAGCAAGACTACTGATAATTCCTTTCAACTTTCCTGTATTTTTACTTTATAAAACATCTGATTTCTAATTGATAACTGCATATATTTATGGAGAACATTGTGATGTTTTGATATATATTTATAATAAAACAATGATTAAGTCAGGCCAATTAACAAATCTGTTACATCATATTACTAGGATCATTTTTGTGGTAAAATTTTTAAATCAGATATTTCAGCAATTTTGAAATATGCCATGAATTACTGTTTCTGCTAGCCCTCATTCTGAGCAGTAGATGCCTCCAGCTTACTCCTTCTGTTTAGCTGAAATGCTATTTCTTCATTCAGCATCTCAACTTCCTGCAACTATCCCTTTCCCGTGATCTTAGGACCACTTCTGTGAGTTCACTGTTTTTGGCAACACATGTTAGTCAGATTACATAATATTTGTCTTTATGTCCCTGCTGATTTTCTTTAGCACAATGTCCTCCAGGTTCACTCGTGTCATTGTAAGTGGCAGGTTTCTCTCTTTTAAAAAAATCTGAATAGAATTTCCTTGTGCATATATACCACATTTTCTTTATCCCCTCACCCACTGAGGGCACTTAGGCTATTTCCATATATTAGCTACTATGACTAACTTACTTTTCCTAATATTTCCATTGGTATTTGTAAAGTTTTATGCCGCACACTCATATTACCTGCACTAGAAATATATAATTTTAAATACTTAGGAATAGAGGAATGAATCAGCTGTTAAAGTATTTGCCTAGCAAGCTCAAGGCCTTGAGTTTGATTCCTCACCACCAAATAAGCTGAACATGGTGGCATAAACCTGTAATCCCAGCACTCAGAAGGCTGAGGCAGGAGGATTACCTGAGATTGAGGCCAGCCTTGGCTGCATAGTGAGTTCAGGACCAGTCTGAAGTACAGAGCAAGACCTTATCTCAATTAATAAACAAACAAACAGATACTTAAACATTTGAAAAAATAGAATTGGCTTCATTTCAAATCTGAACATTAAAAGTGGCAGGAATCCCAGAGAACTCCTGGGACAAATTCTTGAATTTAAGATAATATAGGTAAAAACTAGAGGACCATCAAGTTCACAAAATCAAGTGGCATGTTACAATGGTAAGAGGATGAAATCTGGATTCAAATCCTTATTCCATGAAAGAAAGAGAGGTGCCACTGGGCTTAGTCATTTGCCTCATGAGCCCCACTTTCTCTCACTATGATGGGGAGCACATAGCAAAGACTCTGGATTTGGCTCACTTGGGGACAAGTCTTGTCCTGTGGGGGTCCTGGCCTTGCTCACCAGAACAAAGAAATGAGCCAGCATGGCCTTATCAGTGTGAAGGCAGCAATCAATAATAAAGCCCAAGCTCATTTTAGCACTACCTCTAACTTCAAGCACCACCCTGTAACTTAGATTATAACTTCAGTGTTACTGCATGACAGTTTTAGAGTACCCGATCACAGTTACCTTTTCCATATAGGGAGACAAAGAGGTCTCCCATTGTTCTGGCCCAGCCTCTGGATATTAATCCTCTGGGTTGCAGGGCAGCACTAATAAAGCTGCTTCCTGAATAAAGCTTGCTGTCCTGCTTCTCTGTCCATCTTGGAACATTGCTGGTGTATTGGCTGGGAAGAAGGTCAGAGTATTCTTGCCTCCCTTGTTGCTAGGGAGCAACCCTGGGGTGCTGGGAGAGGTGCTGTCACCTGGTGCCAGCAGACCAATTGATCCATAGAGGTTTAGCTCTCTAGGCGTTACCAGGGCAAGGACCTTGAAAACACAATGGAACCCAGTGAGGCCGGGAACTAACCACAGGAGCCCTGCCCAGCAGACTAGTGACAACCCAGGTTCCTTGTGGCAGACTAATGTGTGGGAGCCAGATCACTCCCAGAGTTGCCCTGGAAATCTCACAGAGGAGGTGGGACAGTAACTCTAAGGCTCTGGGTGGAGCATTGGAATTGTTGCTTGAATGCGCTTGAATGGTGAGTGAAGGATACATCATCAGTCATCCCATTCCTTTTTGTGTCTGATTGCCGCCTTCTCCAGGGAAAAAGGTGTAAGCCTTGGTGTCCCACTTCCACTTCTCTATCCATCCTGCCACAGTCCAGCTCTACCTGTGCTAATGCAAGATCTTGACAAAGGCAGCGGACCGCTCTCAATTGCAGACTCTTTTCTTATGTTCATACAAACTATTTCATCAGGCCTAACACCACCAAGGATCCTTAAAATGCACAATTACTTTATGTTCTAACAAATATGTTAAATTCGACAATTAATTGTAAGATGGCAATCACTGTGAGATAAATGCTTATTTCAGAGATATGAAAATGTGAAATATGTACATATTAGAATCAATGTAATATAGTGCTCATCAAAGGGGAAAAATGCATGCAACGTAAAAAGAGGTAGGATGGTAATCGAGAAATTAGCACTCATAAATGGAGAAAATCAGGCTGTCATCAAGACATCATTATGGACGGGGAGAAAAAAAGAAAGGGGATATATAATGGGAAGTAAATACTTCAATTTTGTGTGCAATTTACAACACAATTTACACACACCTGTGAGTAAACAAAAAAAAAAAAAAAGAACTGGAGTTATTTCTCAAAACGGTTGCACTAGCATCAAATAATGTGGCCAAGAACTGAAATCCATTTGATGGGTTGTAATGGCATGGTAATAAGATTCAGTAGAAATGTAATTCCATGCTGGGCAGGAAAGCAGACCATACTGGGACCAGCTGGGGAGAGGGGCAGACTACCGCTGGATTAGCACCTTAGTGAAGCCAAACCAGGCAACAAAAGAAAAATTTAGAGAAGTCTAGAAAATATTTCAACCTAAGCATAAATATCTGGGAACTGAGGGGGCGGGGGATGGGGGGGGCAACCATCAGCTTGTTTAATTGTCCTTTTGACCCTGTGAGTTATTGAATTTTTTTTTCCAAATGCGGTTGTTGCCCAGGTGGCCTGTACCCTTCCACCACCTAGTCAGCACCACATACTGGAACTGAGATCTGGACAGAGAAAACCACATTCTGGAAGGAGAGAAGCATTCTGAAATGAAACAGTGCACATCAGATGGCCCTTGTCATCACCCAGAAGGACCAGGATGGGAAGTGTGCTGCTGAAGAGGGTGCAAACAGCCCCAGAGGTGTTCTAAGAATTAAGGACATCACCACGTCTGGTACACGGTAAGTGCTCAGTAAATGCTAACGATTATTACATAGAAAAAAAATGCTTTGTCAGCCATAAAAAAGCTATGCGAATATTTATATTGTATAATTTTCAAGTACTATATAATTAGATCCTAGTTCTTGGGTCTCACCATCTAGACTGTTTTGCAAACATGCCACACTATTCTTATTTCATGCTCTATTACATTAAATTGAACTCTTTTTCAATAAACTGCTATATATATTCATACATCTTCATAAACAACATTTTTGTGCATGGGTGCTGTGTGTTTTTCAGATGTTTCCATAATACATACACACAAAGTAACATGGAAACAGATTTTTCTTTTAAAGAGCAAAGCTTCAACAGTTTCTCTTGAATTTTATTCTGTCATTTGACTATATTATATTTCCAATGTTCAACTTGCACTGAGTACATTATGGACTTCTCTAGGGAACAGGAAGAATTTTTTAAAGTAAACATAAAATGCTTGGATAAATCAAAACATGTGAATGAGATTTCTTTTAAAAATGTTTCAGTTTTCAGAATTGAAATTAAGCTCAGTCTTTAACATAATAATCCCTGCTAAGCTAAAGGCAACGACAAAAGCATACCATTTCCTATAGAGGTACTACATAGAACATATTTTAAAAGGTTTGTGAAATAAAATACCAAAAGAATCTTGCTACAAAGTAATTTTTTAGAAAACACTTAAAAACTGTTAAAATCTGTTACTTGGTTTAAACTAGCAAAGCATGTAAATTACTTAAAATCTACACATAACATCTTCTATTATAAACTTTCCATTTTTTTTTCATACTGAAAAGTCAATTAACTTCTAAAGACACAGATTCCCTTCATGTTTCACTCTGGAAAGGCAGGGACGTTGCCTAACCCATTTGGGGCTGTCTTCTCAGCAACTAGACTACTTTCTCGCCTATTAGGGGGAAATAAATACTTCATAAATAAATGAGCAATGTACATATAAACATTTAGTGACTTTAAAAATCCCAATAATCACAATTCCAAAAAATTCCCAGGTAGTTGGGAAATGATTATTGAAAATACAAAACAGTCCTGGTCTTGAGTTTGATCCAGGTCACAGCGCAGGGAATTGAAGAGCACAACCTCTTATCTCAGCTAATTAATTAGGACTTATTAGTAAGCCACATTGCTAAGCTGTTTAGCCTCTCCAAGGTTCAGGTTTGTCACCTAAAATGACTCAGGGCAACGGAGGTGGCTGCAATTAATGATTCGAAAAGGCTGCCCCTCCTTAAGGCACTTAGGCTTACAGTTACTCAGTTTTAAGATGAAAACAGAGAAACCTGTAGATAACTTGTCATCAAGACTGGTAATGTGGTAGACGCTGTTGGGTGCCCTCCTAAACCTTTTCTCTCTTCTTGTGTACACAGCTAGTCTACATTTCCCTTTCTCCTTTGCGGCTAGATTTAGTCATGTGTCTCTTATGTTCTATGGAGTGAAGCGTTAGCAAGTGGTGCACACCACTTCCAAGCGTGGCTCACTAAACTCTCTT
>PVKB01001781.1:0-185132 GCA_004027205.1 Ctenodactylus gundi
ACCCGGTGCTGAGGTCGGCACTCTTCCCCCAGGGGAGCCGGGGCGAGAGCGTGCCGGGTGCAGAGAGCAGGAACACGCATTAATAATAAAAGCAATACCACTGCCTGTCGCTTTTTTTCCCCCTCAAAAAAACCCACGTGGGATGTTCAATGGGGCTGGGGCAGGTGGCATAAATAGCAAGCCTCCTGCCCTGAATTAAATCTGCCCCCACCGCTGCCTGTGACCCGAGCAGGGGCACCAGCCTCCTCCAGACACTGCCTGTCCTCGGGGTGGAAGCCATGCTCTGGGCGCCTGTCCCTTGCAGCCAGGTGGCCTCCAGCTGCAATGCCCTTCCCCGCGGGGGTGGGCTGGCTCCAGCGACGGCATCCCCCACCCCACTCACCGGTACTTCTTGAAGGACAGTCCCATGTGCTGCTTCATCTGCTGCAGGCCGTGGTAGTCGGTATAGATGAGGTCAAAGGGCAGGGGCGCGGTGAGCGGACAGCTGCCCCGGCCTGGCGGCACCCCTAGGTTACTAAGAGAGGAGACTGTCAGTCGAAGACCCTTCCCCGGGCCCTGTCCCCAGCGAGCGGGAGCTCACCCCACAGCCAAGGGACACGTTCATGGTGTCCACTCCAAGCGTCTAAGCCAGGCAGGGAGGGGCCACCGCTGCAGGGCCCCATCGTCCCAGCCCGAGTTCAAGTCCCCAGCACCACTTATGCCAGGTGTGGTGGCACATGCCTAAAATCCCAGCACGGGGGAGGCTGAGGCAGGAGGATTGCCGTGAGTGGGCTACATAGTGAATTCAGGACCAGCCTGAACTACAGAGTGAGACCTTGTCTCAAAACAAACAAACAAAAAAAACCTTTTTTTTTTTTTTTGGTGGTACTGGGGATTGAATTCCCAGTGAGTAAGATCTCCATTTTTTTTTTTTTTTTACTTTTGATTGTGGGACAGCATCTTGCTAAGTCACAGTGTTGCCCAGGCTGGGCTTGAATTTACAATCTTCCTGCCTCAGCCTCCCAGACAGCTGGGAGCAGCTCTACAACAATTCTTGAGTGCATGTGGGGTGGCAGAGCTTATGCCCCAGGGAGACACAGAGGACAACCCAGTGGACAGCATGCACCCTGCAGGTGACAGGGACAAGGGGATAGTCCGCACGAGGAGCAGAGACAGGGACGAGGCCACCACTGCAGGGCCCCGCTCCACACAGAGATAGCAGGGGCCACGCAGTGGGCCCCGCCCCGTCTCCACCTCCCTGCGGCTGGCCTAGCGCCCAGTCACTCCCCGGGATGCCATGTGCCTTGGATTACAGGTCAGATGCCAGCACCAGAGGAGGTCCTGCGGGCCACCCCGTGACAGGGAAACTCAGGCCAGGCAGGTGACGTGCTTTGATTGACAAGAACACTGAAGTCACAGAAAAGGGCCACAGCAGGTCAGTTGTCTGGCTGTGTCTGGGGCTCCTGGATTCACCGAAGCCCATGGAAAAGTACTGGCCCCGAATCTCAGCACTGTGTGCTCAGCACATCTGGGGCAGGCGCAGGGGAGGGGGCCGTGCCAGCCATCACCTAAGCTCGGCACTCAGGGCTGCTCTTTTCTGATGATGCTTATGGTCACCCGATCACCTCCCAAGGTAATGGGGGGGGGGGGGCAGCGTGGGGGGAGGTGGAGCAAGCAGCATGGGGGCCCTGCAGAGAAGGTGGCCTGAAGGAGCAGCCTTTCTCCCTGCCCCCACCAGCCAGGGCACCCCCACCTCTCTGAGCTGCCCACACTCACTCCCCTACCAGGTCAGAGGCTTAGCTTCAATCTTTATCTATTTATTTTGGTACTGGGGATCAAGCCCAGGGCCTTTGCACAGAGCTCCGTTCCCAGCCCATTTTAATTTTTGTTTGAGACGAGGGCCCTCCCCACCCCTCAGAATTGTCCATTCCACCTGCCCCCCACAGGCTTCTCAGAATGACGGTGGCCTCTAAAGCCTTTCCGTTATGGTTGAAAGACCCCCGAAGAGAAAGAGCTCCGACCCCAGCGGCCTGGCGCCTTCCCCAGCAGCAGGTCCCCTAAGCCGGCGACTTCATGGAATGTCTGGTGGGGTCTTCACCCGTGGGGGGACATTCTGCTCCCCTGGGGTGGGGTCTCTGGGCTTTCTTTGCAAAGCCTTGGCTTCTTCATTCCTTCAAATTCCTCCAGTTAAACTGACAGCCTAGAAACAGGCCTCGGCCAGAGCCTGATGACTCAGGCCTGTCATCCCAGCACTCTGGGAAACTGAGGCAGGAGGGTCCCAAGTTCACGCCCAGCCAGGACAGCTTAGCAACTTAGTGAGACCCTGTCTCAAAAATAAAAAGTTAAAAAATGCGTTGGGGGTGTAGCTCAGTGCAAAGGGTCTGTGTTCAATCTCCAGCACCCCAAGAAAGAAAAAGAGAGAGAGAGAGAGAATTGGAAAGAAGAGAGGGAGGGGCCTGGCTTTGCTGGCTCTGTCCTGGGCTCCAGAACCACCAGGTGAAGGACAGAGCCTGGCTTCACCCTCCACGCCAAGCCACGCCCACAGGGCGGAAGGATGAATCCTCCGTCTTCCTGGCAGAGCGAGGGAGTGGGTGGTGGCTCCTTACCCGTGGAATCTGAGTTTGGCAAAAGATACAAACTGTACGTTGGCGGGTCTGGGACGACGGCTCCCACGCCAGGAAAATCATGCCTTTCCCACGCGCCTGCGGTCTGTTTCTAGGCAACGAGCACCCCTGTGTCCCTCCTTCTGCTAACCCCCTCCCGCACAGCACCAGGGCCCCAGACCCCGGTTGTACACGGGTGCTCTCCCCTGGGCCCCACGGAGGACCCGGGCACGTGCCAAGGACGTCACCACCCCTGTGGCTGTGGTGCTGTGTGCCACATGCCCCTCCAGGTCTCCCAAGCACCGACATCCAGGCTTCCAGGACCCCAGGCTGCTGCCCGCGGAGAGGGGCTCCAGTCCTTGTTCTGCTGCCAGCCTCAAGCAGGTCAGAACTCTGGGAGTCTAATTTTTCTCACCAGCAAAAGACAAATAAAAATGTTCGCATCCCTGTGTGGCAGGTCAGGGCGGCACCGCGGGGCAGGGCGCTGGCCACCACTGCGGACAGCTGCTGGGCCTCGCTGGTGTCCCCTGCCCAGTGTCCTCCCTGGGCTCTGGCCTCTGCCGGGACCCTCCCATTCCTGACCCAGCTGGAGCTCCCAGCCTCCGCTCCACAGCCTGTGTCCCCAGGTTCTGCAGTAGCCTCTGCTGGTGGCACGGGACCCCATGGGCACGGAGTGAGCAAGGGGCAGGCCGGGTGGGGGCGCAGGACCCTGTGCTTGTCACCCAGTGCCACCCTGTGCCCACTCCAACTCCGCGAGGCCCCCGGGAGCGCGAAGGCGGAGTGCACGTGTGGCTGCTCGGTGTGAGGGCAGCCGGGAGGACTCAAGAAAGGGGGGGAAGAACCCTCAAATAGGGAGTCACCCCCCATGAATCACAGCCACCGGGAACGGAGCTCACGGAAGACGATTCTTCCACGGACAGGAACGTGGGGGCGGGGATGGCGCTAGCATCACCGCCTCGGGCCCACCTCAGGCCACTAGGCACTAGGTTCTCACCAGGAGAATGCCACCCCGAAACCCAGCACGCACAGTGCATGGAAGGATTCATGTTCCCGTGAGAATCTCATGCCACTGCTGATCTGAGAGGAGGTGGAGCTCAGGCGGTCACACAAGGGATGGAGAAATACAGATGAAGCTTCATATGCCAGCCCGACACTCACCTCCAGCTGTGTGGCCCGACTCCTAACAGGCCATGATCTAGCACCCATTCCCCAGTCCCAGCGTTTCAGAGCCACGGTCACTCACAGCCCTCCCCTGTGGCCCATGGGGTCATGCCCTGCTGGGCAGAAACGGTTCTCTGGACCCAGAAAGCATGCTCTCATCTCCTGATCTGAGCGCAAACACTGCCTCCTCCTCCAGGAAGGCCTCCCAGAACCCCCAGGGTGTCCCTCCCCATCCCCCATTCTTCCCTCTTTGGCTCATCTACACCTGGACACAATGGGTGACTATCTCATGAGCCACTTCTTTCCTGGATGGGGGGCAGTCCTTAAAGGCACAGACTGGTCATCTTTGAAATCTCAGGGCAGGCTGGGGGTGTAGCTCAGTGGTTAGTGTTTGCCTAGCGAGAATAAGGCCCTAAGTCTGACTCTCCAGCACCACATAAACTGGGCATGGTATACACACCTGTAATCCTACCACTCAGGAGGCTGAGGCAGGAGGATTGCTGAGTTTGAGGCCAGCCTGGGCTACATAGTAAATTCAAGTCTAGCCTGGACTAACTACAGAGCAAGACCCTGTCTCAAAAAAAAAAAAAAATTATTGAACAGGACTGAGCTCGATATGTATCTGCTATGTTCATGAAAGAACAAACAGACAGGTCCGCAGGGCCCAGAGGAACTGGCCTGACCCCGTGCAGTGGGCCCAGCAGCATCAGCATAGACTTCCTGGTCCTCTTCCTGCCACTGGACACAGTCCTGGCACGCCCTGACAGAGGTCTCACGTGGGGAGTCGGGTCCAAAGCACACAGGCAGTGGCGGAAGGTCCCGGCCAGGTCAGCGGCCGCCGGGCAGCCGGGCAGCAGGGAGAAGCTGAGAGGAGCCGGGACTGCAACACAGCTCCCAGGTCACACTCAGTGGCCTCCCCAGCCAGGCCAACCCTCTAACAGCAGGCACCCTGTTAACCCTTGCTGAGCACGGCATCCCAGGATCCGGTCACCTTCCACGCATGGGGACCCTGGAGGGACGTTTTATATCTGAGCCATCACAGTGGGCTGGGAGAGTCTGAGGCTGTGGGCGCTCCCGAGCAGAGTGTGGGCACTTCCACGGGTGGCAAGCCCACAGGATACAGGGACCCTTCACGTGGCCACAAGGACGTGAGAACAGGAAGGAGAGCCGGAGCCAGGCTGGCCCGGGGACGCTGTTCCCCCTTCCCAGAACACCCATGGGAAGCCCAGGGTCTCCCAGGCCAGAGGCCAGGGCCTTTCCACGTCAGGTGGCCTCCCTGGGGAGCACCTGCAGCACCTACCTGCCCTGCTCTCGTCGCAGGGAACCAGTGGAGAGCCGAGGGGTTGGCGAGGGAACAGTGGCTGCGGGTTTATGGCCTGTAAGCCAAGCTCACTTTTATGGGCAATTTTACGCTAAGCGGTTAGTGGGAACAGTGGTAGGAATGAAGAACGCGGCTCCGAGGAGCTCCTGGCAAAGGTGGGGGTGCAGGGGAGATGGGAAAGGGTGGGGTGAAGGTCCCCAGAGCTGCCTCTTGTCTCTCAGGCTGAATTCTTCCTCCCACTGCAGGGATGGCTAAGGCTGGGCCGAAGGGAGAGTCTCACTCCCAGAGGCTGAGGCAGGAGGATCACAAGTTTGAGTCCTGCCTCAGAAATTTAGTAACTTAGTGAGATTCTATCTCATAATCAAACATAAAAAACAACTGGGACACAGCTCAGTGTGAAGACCCTGGACTCGAACCCAAGTGCCACAGACAGGGAGGGTCCCAGAGCCCAAGAGCAAGCCCCTCCATCGGCCCACCAGAAGGACAGGGCATTTGGACACAATACTGTCAATGCTCGGTGTGGCCCTGACACAGGCCTGTCATCCCAGCACTCTGGGAGACCACAGCAGGGGGCTCACAAGTTCAAGCCTAGCCAGGGACAACTTAGTGACTTAGTGTGACCTTGTCTCAAAATTTAAAAGAATTTTTTTTTTTTAAAGGACTGGGTTGTAGCAAAATGTGAAGGTCCTGGCTCCAATCTCCAGTGCCAAATCGGATGGTCAGCACAAGGTGCATTTCTAAACGCCCCCCGGCCACTCAAGCAGGAGTTTCTAACACCCCAAATCAGGGAGGAGCGGGGGATGACCCAAGGAAGTGGGCATTCCTGCAGGTCACCTGGTCACGTGTCCCACCCAAGCCCGCTGCCTTTGGAATTTGTGTTTCATGAGGAAAGAGGAGTCTCTTTGCAAGGACAGAGGGTGGTGCCAAGCACTAAACCAGAAACAGTTAAGATGGCAACATTTGTGTCAGGTATATCTTACTACAATTTTAAAAGCCACTGCTGAGACTACCGGCGCAAACCCACCATCTGAACACTCTGGGAAGCTGAGGCAGGAGGATCGCAAGTTCAAGCCAAACCTGGACAACTTAGCAACTTAGTGAAACCCTGTCTCAAAATAAAAAAACGAGAAAAAGAAAGGGTTGGGGTGTAACTCAATGCAAAGGCTCTGGGGAGAGTCCCCAGTACCCCCATCAACACCTTACAGAGTCCACATTCCTGGCTCTAGGGTCCAGCACTCCACCTCCCAGAGGCACGGAGGTTCCCCACCCACCCAGGGCTTCCAGCTGGCCGCCGACAATGCAGAGCTCAGTCAATACCAGGGGGAGAACCAACTCAGCCACTTTCTGTTAAATGATCAAAGAAGAGGACGCATAAGTGAGATGAGAGAAGAGAAAAAACCTCCACTCAACAGAGAAAAAAGAAGAAGCCCCTGGCCGGGCATTTCCCCGCTGGATTCTGGGGCTAAGGGAAATGTCCCCAGGTTGGAGCTCTGGCCCCAGTGCTAGATGGCCGCAAGCGAGTCACCAAACCTTCTAGTGCCTGCCTCTCTGCCGTAAGGCATTGCTCAGACAACCTCCCCCATCTTGGCTAAGCTAAAAATTCCCCGCTTTTATTTCTCCCTGTGCCTTTGGTCTGTGGCTAGAAATAACCTCGTCAGGTAGCGCGCAGATCCGGAATGAACGATCCTCTCTCCGTTTCTCTCCTGCGTGGGAAGAAGAGAATTAAAAAGAATTCCTACGAAGGGCTCAGGGCACAGGGACCCTCAGCGGCGCTGGCGGGACGCGTCCGAGCATGGTTGGATGGCTTCACCGCGGATGCGTCAGTGTCCCCAGAGGCTCATTTGGCACCCAAACCCTGAGCATTATGGGCCCTGGCCCCTCTCTCTGACACACCCTATTTACTAGTTGAGGCACCGGCTCCTACCCAGAGTGCCAAAGGGCATAAACCAGGCCTCATGGTGCAGCCTGTCATCCCAGCACTCTAGGAAGCTGAGGCAGGAGGACTGCAAGTTCAAGCCCAGCCTGGGCAACTTAGTTGCTTAGCAAGACCTTGTCTCTAAAACAACCAAGAGATAGATCTATGGGTGGGTGGCTCGAACCCAGAGTGTCACGGGCCATCCACTAAGCTACCTTGGAAGCCGAGGGTGGGTGGCTAGCGAGGAAGGAATTACACTCCTGGCAAAGCTTTCTTCCCTTGGTTCGGCCATCTGCCTTCCTTTGCCCAACAGAAGAAGCCATGATGTCATCATCACGGGTCCACCCTGGTGTCCTGACTACCGAGAAGGCATCCCCTGCCTTTGCGCTGGAGCCCCGAGGCCCAGGCTCCCAGCGAAGGACGGCCTGCAGGCAGCCTCCCACCCCATGGATGGTGGCGTGGGCCACACCGGCAGATCGGAGCCCATCCGGCCACCCCGAGCCACAAGGACCGGGGTCAGAGAGGCCCCGAAGGGCAAGCGGAGCCTCAGTGGCCTGCTAGCCCCTCTCCCGGTCCGCCACAGAGCTGGCCATCACCACAGCTGGGGCTTTCATCCCGGGCTCTTTCCTTCTCGCCAGCTCAGGGCTAAGAATAGGGCCTCGCTCCCCGGAGACAGGAAACCGCAACTCATCCCTCAGCCGCTCCGGGAGGAAGGGAGCGCGGCCCCCAGGTTGCTCCCTCTGCAGCTGGCAGGCTTATGTAACCAACGCCATGAGGGCTGCCCGCGCTCCTGCGGGCCAGGCCGGGGCACCTGCCGGGCTTCTCAGCCCCACGGAGGCGAAATCACCAAAAACCCCGCATCGTTGGCTGTGGTGAAGAGTCCCGTGACCCGCCCCACACGGGGTGGGGTGTCAGCACCCCAGAAGAGCCAGCTTCTGAATGCGTTTGGAGGGTGTGGATATCTGGGGCTGGGGTTCTCGGGAAAGGAGGTGGGACCCCAGGTGCTCCCTCGCCCAGGATAAAGGAAGCGGAAGCCAAGTCGGATGGCAGCCGGGACTGAGTGCGGCAGCACAGGCCTGTCACCCCGGCACTTGGGAAGGCTGAGGCCGTCTGAGGCAGGAAGTTTGAGCCCAGCATGGGAAATATAGCAACTGGGCAGACTCTGTGTCAAAATAAAAGATCAGGGGCTGGAGGAATGGCTCAGTGGTTAAAGCGCTTGCCTAGCCAGCACTAAGTCAGGCGCTAAGGGCCCAAGTTTGATTCCCCAGCATCACATACGCTGGGCATGGTGGTGCACGCCTGTAATCCCAGCACTCGGGAGGCTGAGGCAGGATGATAGCCCTGAGTCCAAGGCCAGCCTGGCTACAGGTGAGCTCAGGACCAGCCTGGGCTACAGAGTGAGACCCTGTCTCATAATAAAAATAGAAATAAAACAAAATGTCCCCCAAGGTCTCCTGTGTGAGGAAGGCGGCTGGATCATGAAGCACTGTGCTCACTGGCGGATTTGCCCATGGTGGAGTTCAGGGCTGACGGTGCTGTCAGGAGGTGCAGCCTGGTTGGGGGGGTGGGTCACTGGAGAGGGACTTGGGAGGGTGTGTCCTGTCCCCTCTCTGGCTCCTCCCCTCCCTCTGCTTCCTGGCCACCATGGGTGAGCAGCTGTCCTCCTCTGGGCCTTTCCACCACTCCTGCCCTGGAGCCAGCCTGTCATGGACTGAACCCCTGGAGCCTGCTGAGCCAGCCTGAACTTCTCCTTTCACTTGTGGGTCAGGTATTGTGCCCCGGCTATGAGAACGCAACACTTCTCCTCCATCCCTGTGTCCCCACGCTTCTGGTCTGCCTCTCGGCATCACCTCCCCAGTCTTCTGGGCTAGCGCCTCTCCTCTAAGGGGCCTCAACAGGTGGGATTTGTTCAGCCTCTGTCCTCCCTGTCACCCAGACACCTCATTCATGCCCTGCCCGATGCCCCTGACTGCCAGGCTCTGTCCTCTCCCCACACCCACCCTGACTCATGCTGGTGCCTCTAAACAGTGTGCGTGAGCCCCACTCAAGGTCTTTCCCAAGTCACCTTCCAGCTCAGGGCTTTTCTCTTCTGCCCTCTCTCTGTCTTAGCCTATACTTCCTTGCTATATCTGAATACCACAGGCTGGGCAACTTACAAAGACAAAAGGTTTATTTAGCTCCTGGATCTAGAGCCTAAGAGTGCAGTGCCAGCATTGGGGATCTCTTGCTACCTTCTTTTACATGAATATACACAGATACATATATGTGTAGTGGAGAGTGAGCCTAAGGCCTTTGCACTAAGCCATATCCCCAGCTTGTATTTAATTTTTTATTTTAGACAGGGTCTTGTGAAATCATTAAATTGCCCAGACTAAGCATTAACTTGCAATCCTCCTGCCTCAGCCTCCCAGAGCACCAGAACGACAGGCCCACATCACCATGCCAGGCTCTCACCCTCTTCTTGTAATGCCACTAATGCCCGCCGGGGGGCCCACCCTCCCAACCTCATCCATCCCAACCACCTCCCCAAAGGTCACACCTCCAAATACCATTAGTAATTGACTTCAATAATGAAGTCTCCAACGGGTGAATTCCAGGGACTTTCAAACCCCAGCCCCACTAAGACTGGCAGGACCTGCCCCACAAGCTGCTGGGAGCTGCCACCTGGCCCCATCCCCTCAACCTGGTGAGAAGCAACTGGGCCAGACCTGTGAGGCTGCAGCCCTGAGGCGTGCCTACGGCCTGAGAGGACCAGGACAGGGTTCCTGCCTCCGTCACTCCTTGGGGTCCCTCCCTGCAATTTTCCTCCAAATAACACCCCCAGGTTGGAGCGAATTCCCAGCCTGGCTGCACACTTGCCAGCCTTCCTCCTCCTCCTCCTCCTCGGCCGCCTCACTTAAACATTCTCCTCTCTGCTTTCATCATTTGCCAGTTAAGTCAACTAATTTTCTACTAAACCCAATTTCACTCATGGATGGAGGGAGAGCGCTGTCATCCTCCCCCTGCCATGTACTATTAATGATGCTTGAAATTATGCAAATAAAATTGATGAGCGCAGCACACTCTCGGCAGGCGGGAGGGAGGGAGAGGCACTGCTCCCCGAGGCCATGGCGGACCGGGGCATCTGCGAGGACAACTCGGGACACAGCAGAGGGACACGGGGCTCCGGATTCCCGTCCCCCTCCCTGCCTGCTGGGCGGAAGGGAGGTGGGTGAGGAAGGAGACATTCTTCGTTTTTAATTTTGAGACAAGGTCTCGCTAAGCTGCTAAGTTGTCCAGACTGGGCTTGAACTTGAGATCCTCCTGTCTCAGCCTCCCAGAACGCTGGGATGACAGGCCTGGCCACAGTCCCATCGCTCTCACTCCGGCCCTTCCTGAGGCAGCCGGGAAGCCAGAGCCAGATTCTGCACGTTGCCGTGATATCTCTCCACCAAGCCGGTAAATTAAAATGCCAAAACGCGAGGACAAGAGAAAAAGCAGCTCGTCTGTCCAGGCTCGTTGCTTCATCAGCGGCCAAGCCAGCTGCCAGGAGCATCTGCGAATGAGCTACAACAAGTGTACACGCTGCGCCTTTGTCCTGCCGCCTCCCTACATGGGGCACTTGGCAGCCCGGGGAGACGCCGCTGTCACAGGAGCACAGCTGAGACTGTCATAATTCCAATTACTCTCACCTCCCGCAGAATCCTTTCCTTTTCTTCTTTTCAGAACGGAGGATTACCCAGGGCCTTTGCAGTGAGCTACATCCTTAGTCCATTTTTCTAGTTTTAATTTTGAGATGGGGGTCTCACTAAGTCACTAAGTTCCCCAGGCTGGGCTCAAACTTGTGACCCTCCTGCCTCAGCCTCCCAGGGTACTGAGATGATGGATCTGTGTTGCCAGATCTGGCACCACTCCCAGACTGAGGAGTGAGGCCTGCACTCCTACCGGCCCCAAGGGTGGTCTGTGGTCTCTCTGCCCAGGACCCCATGCAGGTTGCCATAGCCACCAGCTTGTTAGGGTAACTATGTGCCCCCCATATGTTAAAGTCCTAACCCCCAGTTCCCCGGCATGTGACTTAGTCATGAGATGGGGTCTTTATAGATGATGTCATGGGGCAGGCCCTAAGCCGGTGTGAGTGGGGTCGCTGTCACAGGGAATGTGTGGACACGAATGTCTGGGGGGAAAGGCGAGGCAGAAACGAAGGCCAGGACGACAGGGGTGACGCACCCACGCCAGGGGCCCCAACCTTTCTGACACCAGTTTAGTTGAAGATCGTTCTCCCAGGGGTGGGGAACGGGCTTGTCAGGCAGTGGGCTGCCGGAGGACAGCTTTAAAAATGGCGGAAACACTCAGAGTCAGCCTGGAATACAGAGCGAGACCCTGCCTCAAAATAAATAAAATACAATAAACAGGCAGCAACAGCAGGACGGTGGGTGGGAGAAGTCCCGCCTCCTGTCAATCAGTAGCCACATTAGAACCTGATAGGAGCACACTGTCAGGAGGCGGGGCTTCATCTTGGCTCACCTCCTGCTGGCAAGACAGAACTTCCGGAAGAGCTCAGAAAGCCACCAGGAGCCAGGAGGATCCTCAGAAGGGGCCAGGAAACACCTAGATCTCCGGCCCCCACCCTCCAGAGCAGCGACAGGTCTCTGGGCCTTTGGTGGCAGAACCCAGGGAACCTCACTCCTGCCTCCTGCTGTATTCCCATCTCCCCTTTCAGACAGGCGCTGTGGTGCAAGCCTGCTATCCCAGCACTCTGGGAGGCTGAGGCAGGAGGGTCACAAGTTCTGAGCCCAGCTGGGCAAATTAGCAACTAAGCAAGACCCTGTCTCAAAAAAAAAAAAAAATAGATAAATCAAATGGGCCGGGTGGTAACTCAGTGTGAAGGCCCTCGGCTCACCCCCACTAATGCACACACGTGCACACGTGCACGCCCACACCTTCCAGGAAAGGTCTGCCTGCAAGCAGCGTCTGGCAGGGCGCAGCCGAGAACACACTGAGAACCAGCGCTTACACCGCCACCCAGCTCGCACCTGCCGCGCTGCCCTCCAGCTTTGGTGGCAGCCACCCCTGCCTCCCAGAGGAAGAAAGCCCAGAGAGTCGGGACAGAGGGAGTGAAGTAGATTCTGTCCCAGCAGCTCCGCTCCCGGCCTGGGCAGGACTGCGGGGCTTCGCCCTCCGGGCCCTCCCCAGCCCACTCTCCTGCACACGCTGGGACCACAGGCGGGACTGTGCCCCTGAGCCTCGGCCTACCAACGTTCTCCGTCCTGCGGACCCACACCAGGCCCTAGTCCCATTTCCCCAGGCTGTCCCTCGGGACACTGCGGACAGCGCCTGGGCACAGACTCACAAATCAGCTCACGGTCCACACCGTCCCACCCTGCAGACCCCGGACTGTGTACGGAGCCAGGGACAGCCAGGCCGATGACATCAGAAACATCAGGAGTAGGGTCGCAGACAGGTGGAGCCGGGCGGGAGAGGAGGGCTCTGCCGGGACCCCAGCTCTCCTGACCACACACTCGCCTCACGGGCCTGGCCGCCCGGAGGCAGCTTTGTTCTGATGTGTCTCTTCTCTGGTGTCACCTGTATCTGATTAACAGACTGAGGAAGCGTGTTCCCGGGCTGTGCACACCTTCCCCCCCCCACACACACACACCCTGTCTGTACAAGGTCGCCAGTTCGCGGATGTCCCGCAGGGGACCGGGCCAGGCACCAAGCAGAGCCCTAGGCCTGCCAGATTAGGGAACCGCAGGCCAGAGGCCGGGCGGCCGGGAGCCCAGCAGAGAGTGAGGGCGGGGAGGCTGCAAGTAGACACAGGCAGATTCTGTGAGGCCCAGGGCGGGGGTGTGTGCGGGTGCAGGGACGCACAGGAACCTGTGTGTGGGGGTACACGTGCGCGCGTGTCCGTGAGATGGGGGAAGAGTGTGGCAGGGCTCTGAGGTAGCAAGCAGAGGGACAGGGACGCAGGCAGCGACACCAGGGCTGCAATACATCCAGCTGCCAATTAAAGGAGCAAGTGAGCACCGGCTCCCATGCGATGAGAAGACAGGACACAGGGACACACTGGGGGACTGTGGGCAGGGGCTGGGGGCAAAGACCATGAAGGACACGGCCGGGCACCAACCCCAAACCGTTATCTTCACTACAACTCATTTCCCTTCAAAAAAAATTCTCCCAGAGGAGAGGCAGGACACATTTTTAAATACATTTCAGACAGATAAACTCCACCTGAGGGGCTGGAGGAATGGCACAGTGGCTAAGATGCTTGTCTAGCAAGCGCAAGGCGCTGGGTTCAATTCCCCAGCACCACATTCCTGGGCGCAGTGGTGCATGCCTGTAATCCCAGCACTAGGGAGCCTGAGGCAGGAGGATTGCCAAATCTCAGGCTAGCTTGGGCTACATAGTGAGTTCAGGACCAGCCTGAGCTAAAGAGTGAGGCCTGTCTCAAAAAAAAAAAGAAAAAGAAAAAAAAAAGAAAGAAAGGAAAAAGAAAAGAAGGAAAAAATAAACTCCATCCTGTTCCAGAGACCCTTTCTCCTTTTGAAAAAGAAAATGGCTGTCTGATGACCTTCCTTTGGGGTCCCACAAAAGTAGGGTGTGTCCTTTGTCAGCGGCTTCTCTGTCTAGGGAGGAGCCAGCTCTCTCTGTGGAGGAGCCAATGGCTCTGATGCCTCTGTCCTGGGCTGCCTAGGAACCATGGCTTTGTGTTATTTTGTTCCTGTGGTATGGGGATCAAACCCAGGGCCTTCACACTGAGCTAATCCCCAGCTTCTTTTTAGTTTTGATTTTGAGACAGGCAGGGTCTTGGCCAGTTGCTAAGTTGCTCAGGGTGGGCTTGCACTTGTGACCCTCCTGCCTCAGCCTCCCAGTGTGCTACAATATGAGACCTGTGCTACTGGGCCCACCTTGTAGCCTTGTTTTTAATTTCCACTAACTCTGAAGCAAGGACCCATGCTCGCCAGTGACACAGCAAGTCTGCAAATAAGAGCCCACGTGAGTCAGAGGACAGGGCAGCAGGTCTGGTCACCTTCTGGTCTTGGTGCCGCCCATCATCAAGGCCTCCCAAGTGCAGTCACCCCACGGTCACCGCTCTGGGCCGTGGATGGCTGACAGCAGCCATGCTGAGCACAGGCTCAGTGCCTGGCTCCTGGAGTGGCCAGGGGAGGGCCAGGACCCTGGAGGAGGGGCTGGAGGCTGAGGAGTCCCGGCACAGGCTGAGTTAAATTCCTGCCTCCCAAGGAGACCTGTCAGCTCTCCGTTCCTCCCTGGTTGGGCTTCTGTGGGAAAGACCTCCATGTGCTTCCAGGAGCAGTAACGGAAGGACAGTCTCACCTCTCTGTCCTGGATCCTGGCTGGTCAGAAGGGAAGAATCAAGATGAGTATGCTATTTGATATACTTGACTTCATCTAAACTGGAGGGGCAGATGATCCTAAGAGCTGGGTGCTCCTCCTCGCCTGGCTCTGGGTGACAGAGCCTAGACTTAGGGCTCCCTGAAACCTCGGTGTCTTTCATGACCCCCAGACCATCAGGTGTGCTCTTCCTGCAGTGAGCCTGGCTCAGGCTTAGCCACACATCAGCTGCACCATCTACAAGCATCCCTGGTCCTTTTCCCTGGTCCTCCCCCCATCCTTGCTCCATCTGACTTTCCTGCAGGAAGCCTCCCAGGGGCAAAGTTAGAACAATCTCATCAAAATGCCAATACAATATTTCCACTAAGTTAAAGTTAAGCCCTTTGGTTCCTTGGGTGCAAAAATTCATAAAGAAATTTAAAAGGCAAGCCACAAATTAGAAGATGTTTAACATATACAGTACTTATGGGATTCATACACATTATCCATAAAAAAATCCCATCCCCACAACTGAAAATATTTTTGGGAGGGTCTCGCTCTGTAGCCTAGGCCGGTCTTAAACTCACTATGGAGCCCAGGCTGGCCTTGGACTTGTGGCAATCCTCCTGCCTCAGCCTCCCAAGGGCTAGGATTACAGACATGTGCCACCACGCTCAGCTTATGTGGTGTTGGGGAATCAAACGCAGGGCCTTGTGATTGCTAGACAAGTTCTTCAACTGCTGTGCCACTGCTCCAGCCCCCTGCACCTCAATTTTAAAAACTAGCAGGGAGGTGGGTCAGTGATACGAATGGGAATTAAATGGGTGCTTTATCAAGAAGAAACAACAAGTGCACCTAGGATGGGATGCTTACCCATTCACTGTCATGATGTCAGCTATACGCTCACTGGGAGGTCTGGTCATCCCAAAGATGGTGGGGAATGTGGCCACTGGGAACACGCTCCTGGGACCATGTGAAAAGACAGCCTCTTTGCATCTGTGTAAACGCTGGCTGCCTCTGCAGCCTTCCACTGCACAGAGGCAGTGTTGACGCATCCCCGTGTTCTCTGCTCGGAGGAGCTGGGGTGGCACAGCGTGGGCAAAGCGGCGGGCACTGGCAACGGTTGAGCAGGCAGGCTTGCCACAGTTCTGAGCGTGAACAGTCATCTGCCCACAAGATGCCACCGGGTGAGAGTCAGAGTGAGGGATGTGCCAGTTGTGTTTTCCAACACCTGGAGCGCCTCGTGGGTTCAGCACCAGCTCTCGGGACAGTTCCCACCAGGCGCTCACACCCAGCCCCTCCCAGCACCTGGAGCCCCTCTGCCGACTCAGCACCAGCAGTGAACGACGGTTCCCACCCAGATCCTTGGACCCAGAGTTCTCAATATGAGCTCTGGCCTCCTAGCATCTGGAGCTCCTCTGTAACTCCTTCTGCTGGGGTGACAATCAGCAACCGGGATGGGGGAACTGCCACAGTGCGCATCAAATATGAAAATGGGCTGGGGCTGTAACGTATTGCGAAGGCCCTGGGTTCAATCCTCAAGGTGGGGGGAGGGGAGAGAAGAGAAAGGAGACTGAATCTCCCTATGGTTTAGTGACCCACGATTATTACTGGCTCTGTCCCCATCAGTGGCTCTGAAAGGGACTCACGCTTCCAGTTGAAAACCACCGGAGATTAATTTAATGAGTTGATGGGGAAAGTCCATTGACGTGCTAACGTCCCTGGGGCCTCTATGCCCTGGGGCAAACAAGTCAGAACAGTCTCATCCGAATGCCAAGGAGAAGAGAGAGTAGAATGACACTGAGCATGAAATCCCCACCGCAAAGAAAAGCTGGGTAACCCTCACTAAGCCTACGGCACATCTTTCTGACCCTTGGCATGGGTACGGGTGGGCGAGCAGCCACGAGGAAACGAAAGAGACAAGCTGCACATTAGCAGGCTTTTAACATGCGCAGCTCTGGTGGGGTGCAGACATACAGAGCCACGACGACTTGATTAAAAGTCCTCTCTCCGAGCATAACGTATTAAATGGATTTTTGGAGCTAGAAGATGGAACGGAAGTATGCTCCATCCACTCCACGCTTGGACCCACACTGCGGTACTTCCGGGAATGGTGCAACTGAAACGCAAACCCCAGCAGGAAGGCAGGCAGGCAACGAGAACGGGCACTGGATGGGCACTTTGTCCAGCAGAACCAATGGCAACAGAACCCACAGCAGGTTGCTTATCCTTACGGTCTCCGCCAGGAAACACAGGATGCTATGAAACCAGTTACACTTTCACACAGGAGGCCTGAGAACGTGAGTTCTCCCGGCAAGTGGGAGCCCAGGAATTCGGGTTAACACCCTGGAACCCCAGCAGGGCTGCGGCAGAAGTCTATTCCAAGAGAAATTGGATCCACTGAACAGTTTGTCTCTCAGATGCCCCCAGCTGAGACTTTGCCCTGGAAGATTGTATTTAAAACACTGTGAGTTCAGCAGCAGTGTTCAGACACAGCTCTGGGGCCAACTGTTCCATTAGTTGAGAAACGCTTTGCAAGTGGCTTGGGTACCAGCTACATGGGTGTCCACGACAGTATTCATTTCAGAAAAAAAAAATTTGTGGCATGGGGGATTGATCCCAGGGCTTTCACATTGAACTACACCCTCAGCCTAATGTGTCATATTTCAATTTTGAGACAGGGTCTTACCAAGTTGCTAGTTACTCAGGCGAGGCTCATACTTGCAATCCTTCTGCCTCAGCCTCCCAAGCAGCTGGGATCACAAGGTTTTCACCACCACACCTGACAGTAGATGTCTTTTTTTTTTTTACAAAGCTCAAACCGAATCCAAAACAACACAAAATTAAGCTATATATTGTTTATGGCTACACAGAGATGGGAAAAACTAATTAATAACAATAAAAAGCGAGAGATAAATGCAAAATTAGACACAGAAGTTTAAATATCATATGGTTTCTCTAACATGAGAAAATCAAATCATAAAAAAAGGAAAAGAGAGATGGAAGGAAGGAAGAATGTGTACAGGAACAGGGGACGTGGGGAAGTTTCAGGGGTGGGAAGGAGAAAGCAACGCGAAATGTAATACAAAATTAAATTTAAAACAATTGCAAACCACCAAGCAAAAAAAAATCCAAGTGGCGGGGGGCCCCGGCCCGGGGTAACAATCTCTCCATCTTGAGGGCAGCCACACCATGGAAGATCACCTGATGTGTGTGTGCGCCATCACATGCTGAACACAGACTTTTGCACATATCAGATATCAGATAACAAATATAAAAACAAAGAAAAATCTTATGTACAAGGTGTGATCTAAAAATCACGGTGAAAGTACACATTTTTAAAAATTGACCGGAGCAATAATAATACAGAAGTTAGAGCGCTTGCCTAGCAAGCAGAGGCCTTGAGTTCGATTCCCCAGCACTACCTAAGCCACGTGTGGTAGCGCACACCTATAATGTCAGTCCTCAGGAGGCTGAGGCAGGAGGATTGCTGTGAGTTTGAGGCCAGCCTGGGCTACATAGTGAGTTCGTCATCAGCCTGAACTACAAAGTAAGACCCTGTCTCAAAAATTAAAAAAAATAAATTTTAAAAATTCATTACAGTAAGAGAGACACTGCCAAATCTCCCACATCCTCCTCACGTCAGGCACACTCACCCAGCCCACGTGCCATCTCCTTCCTGCGGCAGTGCTGGCAGGACCTTCTCATCTCCTTGGCTGCCCTGATATCCTGAATCCATTCAAAATGCCGACTTTTCATGGTCATTTTGGCTTTTAGAAAAAGCCAGAAGTCACATGGTGCCACGTCTGATGACTAGGCGGGCGAGGACGCACTGCCACGATTCCACGAGCCCGCCTTCCCGTCCTATGGCACTCCACACCAGTAATCACTGCATTTTTTAATCACATCTCAAAGACCCAAAAGGACTTCCGGAGTTGCTTCAGGAAGTGGCAATAATAGTACTATAATCCCAGCACTCCGGGACGCTGAGGCAGGATCACAAGTTTGAGCCCAGGCTGGGTTCTTTAGCTACTTAATGAGACCCTGTCTCTAAACACGAAACAAAATTAAACAAAAAGAAGTCTGGGGATGGAGCTCAGTGTGAAAGCCATGAGTTCAATTCCAAGAGAAAAAAATAGAGAAGAAATATAGTGGTAAGAATACCAGCACAGGCGGGTCTGAAGGGGGGGGTCATTTTGAGGGGAATTTATAGCTTGTGCTTTTTACTGCAATATGTTTTTAAAACTTGATCATTCACCATATATTTTGATCATCCCTTGTATTCCTGCATCCCACATAATGATTAAAAATAAATCCAACCCCACAGTCCTGCCCCCTCCGTGTCCCACACGCTCACAGCCTAGTGGCATCCTCCTGCCTGCAACCACGGGGCAGGGAGGGGCCCTGCAGAGTCCAGCTCTAGGGAAACACAAGCATTGCCTATGCACCCCAGGCCCCCGGGGCTGCTGGTCACCAGCCCCCAGGACAGGCCCACAAGGGAGTTAACTTCCAGAATAGAAACTCCTGCAGCTATGTTCAGCAACCTGGAAGGCAGCAGAGAGAACCCCCACCTGCCCAGGGTGCCCCAATCCCACAAACTGCTGCCAGGCTCCTAATTTCAGCATTCTGGGAGGCTGAAGCAGGAGGATTGCAAATTTGAGCTTTGTCTGGGCAATTTAGTGATTTAGCGAGATCTCAAAAATTAAAAATGAGCCCAGGATGTAGATCAGTCTGAAGACCCTAGGCTCAATCTCCAATACCACCCCCAAAAAATATCAATCTCTCAAGCCAAGATCTGTCATCCTAGAGCATACACACCTCACCCCGCACTGTGGCCCAGAGGTAAACTCTGCCAGGCCAACTGGCTCCCTGGGTGCACCCCAAACCTGAGCAGGGGGCGGCACGGAGGAGTAGGTAGGGCACACAGGGCAGGCTGAGGAGGGAACAAGGGATCGCCGGTATGTGGGGAACCCTGGAGGGACACCAAGGGCCCCCCAGGAAAAGCAGGAGCTTCTGGGAACAGCGACGGTCCCCTTCCTCCTTCCTCCCCCCACCACGGCCACAGGTGCCTGTCACGTGCCTGTCACGCGGCTCTCCCCAGCACTCACCTCTGAAGCTCCTTAAGGGACACTGTGACCCGCAGGCTGTGGCCCAGGACGTAGAGAGCTGCCAGAATGTCAGCCCACTGCACCATCTCCCCGAGCGGCCCGCCCTTCAGCACCCGCGGGGTGAACACGTCCCCAGACTCCTCGGTCAGGAAGCCAATGTGGACAAGGATCTGGGTCAGGGGACACAGAGGGTCAGCAGGGTGGAACGTCAGCTCTCGGGCTTGTCCCTCCATCCGCAGGGCACCAGCTAGGACCCCCGCCACAGCAGACACTGTCTCCAGACCGGGCCTGGCTGGGTACTTTGGGACACTGGAGTGTCTCTGCTGCATGCTGGGGACACAGGTGGACTCAACAGTCCCATGCATGCCTCACAGGGTTACACACCAGATGGGAGAGGTGGACAACAGAGGACACAGACAAGAAACAGTTCCGTGGAAGGACAGGGACCCTGTAGGAAGCAGACGGGGTGGAGTTGTCCATCACACACTCCATGAATCCAGCCATCAAGGCAAAAGCCCAGGCTGCTCCTCCAGGCAGTACCAAGAGGTCTGCAGAAGGTTGTGGCCTCCTCTGGGGTTGTTGGCGCTGTCCCAGCCTGGCAAAGGACCAAGGGTCCCGGCTTATGCTACCCTGACTCTGCCGTCTCCACCCTGCCTCTCCCTCTGGATCAAATTCAAAGCAATTCAGGGCCTCTAGAAAGCCCCAGGCTCTTGGGCTCGCTTGCCCGGAGGGTGGCACACCTGCTTCTGGTCTCTCCGGATGTCCCCCAGCTTCCGGCCCAGGCGCTGGGCAGCCGTGGCCCACTGCGCCGTGAGCCGCTTAGCCCGCTTCTTCATGAAGATTAGTGACTCCTTCCCGCTGCCCATCAGCTCCAGGAGGAGGGCCAGGTTGCTCCGAAGCACGGCCTGGGGTGGAGAGGTGCGTACCTCAGCCGTCAGCCCAGCCCACTGCAGCCAGGGCACCACCGCGCTGGGGACACAGCCGACGCCTGCATGAGGTTGGGCCTGCCCCAGCTTCTCTCCCCTGTGAAGGGACCAAGTGGCCCCCATGGTCCAGGCACTCTGCGCTGGCTTGCTTCTCCCCCCAGCCTGGTCACCCCCTCAGCTCCTGTCAATCACATGGTCTGAGCCATCCTCGGGAGCACCAGCTGTGACAGTGCCCAGGGTTCAGAGCCCTCCCGGGACACAGCAAAGGCAGTGAGTGGCCAGAGCTGGCACTGGGCTGCCACCGCCACTGTCACCCATTAAATCTTTGGGATGCAGATTTGTTATCTGGTAAATATAGTCACCTAAGCACAGCCAGGAGACTCGAGTATAAATCAAAGGTTCGGCACACAGAAAGCCCTCAGCCCACGGCAGCTATTATTACTGCCATTAAGGGGTACCTCCTGGGCCCGGCCAGCGCCTCAGGCACGCCTCAGTGTGCAGCAGCCCTCGGGAGGAGGGTGGGCACTCTTGGGCTGGCTTGCTGTGTGCCCAGTACCTCTGAGCTGGCAGCCTCCCTCCTCCCCAGGACGAGGCTTTCTCCTGAGTCCCTGAGGAGGCCTGGGTGGGGAGAACATCTCAGTAGGGAGAATTCTGGGGGCTGGGGGGCTGCCCAGGTGAAGCCTGCCCACCTCCACACCTACCTGGACCCTGGGGAGGGCCTTGGGAGCCTTGGGGGTCACCGTCTGGTTCCTCCAGGGCAGTGGGGGGCAGAACCACTCAACCTCACTGAGGTAGATGAGGAAGGAGCACTCGGTGCCGTCCACCCCGAAGAAGGCATAGCAGGGGTCCGAGGTCCAGCGGGCTCGCATCCACTGTGGTTAGGGTCAGACGTGGGTTGGCAGCCAGTGACTCCCGCCCCAGTCCTCCTTGGCAGGCTCCCCCCACACGCGCATCCCCAGGGGCCCCAAGATCCCCCAGAATGGGGCTTGTCAGCATGCCCCAACCTAAAGGCGTAGCAAGGAGGAGGAGAGAAGAGAAACTGAGACAGGAAGATGGCCCCAGGGCCCAGCCTCTGCCCAGGCCACCAAGGTCTCGGTGACCGAGCCAAGACACAGAAGGACCCCGGGAGATGCAGCTAGGTCAGGATATACTAGGGGACAGCCAGGAGGGACTGCAGCACAGGCTGGGCTGTCCCCTTTGCCCTCTGTTCTCACTCCCGTCACCATGGTTGGAGGACAAGGTCATGGGGCAGCTTCCCAGCAGGCCAGGGCTGAGTCCAGGGAAGGTCCTGCACTGCCCCCAAAGCAAGGGTCTCACCCCACAGCCCGCGGGGCTCAGGACCAGTGAGAACCCGGCTTTGTGGGTGCGAACAGGCTTCTCCACACACGCACGTCACACACACGTCATATCCCTGGGCACCGAGGGACGGAAGCCCAGCTCTGAGTCTGCAGGACTCGGGAGACAGGCAATGGGGCACCCGTCTGCAGCTTGCTTGCTATGAAAAGCATGGAAGCCCCTGAGGGCGACATTTAGGGCTGGGATCTGGAATGCCTCCCCCCAAGAAATCCACCTGCCACCCACCACCCCAACCTCAGCCCCTAGGCCTCACCTCCACCTTCCCCGAGCAGTCAGGAAACTTGGGGTCACTAGGCGCCTCGCACTGGTCCCGCCGGCCCTCAGATACTGAAGAGAGGCAAGAGAGGTCAGCTGGCCAAGGACCGGGGTCTCGGCAGGACGGGGGCAGGGCGAGAGGCCGAAGGGTCTGTAGCCCCATGCTGGCTTTCCATCTAAGGGCCACTAGCTGGACAGCTACCCCCGGGTCCCTGGGAGCAGCTCTCCGGACGGGCAGGCGGCAGCACCCACCCAAACGCGCCTCTTCATTTATGTGGCCCTGCGGATAGAACCTGGGCCTTCACGCTGAACTACAGGCCAGCCCATCTTCACTTCTGACTGTGAGGCAGGGCCTTCATAAGTTGCTAGCTGCCTCGGTTGGGCTTGAATTTGGGATCCTCATGCCTCAGCCTCCCGGAGTGTTAGAATTAGAGGCAGGTAATGCTCTTTCTGAGGAGGATAGGGATGGGCCTTCCCCTCTGCCTATTTCCAACATCTAAGGGAACAGAGAGGTCCTTCCTCAGGTGGCCTCACTCGTGGAATTGCCAACTCCCCCTGCGGCTGGGATGCCAGGCACCTTCCGCTGTCTCAGCATCCCTGGGCAGGTCAGGTGGACAGACTCAGGATCGCCCACTTAGAACCTGCTGTGGAGGCCCAGGAGCCGGGTGAGCTCCGATTGGGAGAAGTCGCCCCCCGCGGGTGCCCCCCAAGCGCCCCCTCCCGGCGACCACCCGTGGGAGTGGGGGCCCGCCCCGCCCGCCTCCCCCCACCCACCCTTGCTGTGCAGGATCAGGCTGTGGCGCAGGATCTGGTCCACCTTCGCGGCTATGTCAGAGACGTTCTGGGCGATGGCCTGGATGCGTTCCATGAGGCCGGCCCCCGGGGGCAGCCTGGTGGTGAGGGGACAGGGGTGAGTCACAGAACCCGCCAGGGGGCTTCCGCGGGCCTCAGGCATCAGCCACGGCGGCAGGCACCCAAGTCCCACACAGAGACCCCATACAGCCAGGGATAAAGCCAGCGGGGACGGAGGCCCCTTGTCCAGGCACACACGGCACACGCGTGGAAAGCCATGCTACATGTGCCGGGTGTGTGCTGCCGTGTGGCAAAGGGCAATGCCCAGGGCTGACGGGACAGTGCCAGAGACTACGGTCGCTAAAACCACAGACGCTTTGCTTGGCCTACAGGGGCCCGAGGGGGCAGCTCAGAGCGTCTGCCCTCTCGGCTGGGCGCCTGGCTCCGCCCGAACTTGGTGCTTGATTCCTGCTCAGTCCACACACAGACACGCTGCTGACCTAAGGAGGACCCTGTGCGCTGGTCAGCCTCCCGTCCAGGCTACAGGTGCCAAGACAAGAGCCACGGAGGTAGCTGGGCCAGTGGCACAACCCCGTCATCCAACACTCCCAGAGGCTGAGGCAGGAGGAACCCAAGTTCAAGCCCAACCTGGACAATTTAGTGAGGCCCCTCCCAAAATTGAAAAGAAGAAAAAAGGCTGGCAGTGTGGCTCGGGGTAAGCACCGATGGATCGATCCCAGAATTACAAAAGAGAGGGGGAGAGAGGGAGAGAGAGAGAGAGAGAGAGAGAGAGAGAGAGAGAGAGAGAGACTTGGAGGGATGTCATAATCAGCACCAATAAAGGGACTTGGCCAAGGTCATCTAGTGAGTTGGGGACAGGAGGAGGACACAGAGGTGGCATTTGGGCCTCCTGCTCTCCCTGTGCTGCTCTGTGACACTCGGGCCTGCCTCTATCCCTGCATGCTTGCCAAGCACCCAACGGCCACCAACATGACCTGCTTGTACTTGGGAGATGACAGAGGTCAAGCAAGGCCTCCAGGACCCGCCTTCCCCACTGCCCACAGCAGACCAGTGCAGCCGGCCTCTGGGCACTGTCTGAGGCCAGGCAGAGTGACGGTCACACCACAGGCCACTGCGGGTCTCAGGGGCTCAGCCCCTCCACTCCCAGCATCCAGGGCACAACCAGGGACCCACAGGGACCTCTGTTACCCCACCCCCAAGGCGGCACTGCTCCTGGCTGCCATCCTTTTCTCTCTTCCCCACAGAGTAATCACTGATGCCAGGCGGGCTCCCTGCCACAGCGCCGGAGCTCCGGGACGTTTCCTCCGCCACCTCCCGTGACTCAGGCGGCCGCGTTCCATTAACAGGTATTGATTTCCCTGCGCCAGGCCAGCACACTTGCTGCCAGTTATTTTATTATGAAATGGATCGCTTTCCTGTTAAACCGCAGAGACGTGGGGACAGGCACCCGCAGAGACAACAGGACGCACGGCCAGGAGCTGAGTGCATGGGGTGTGTGTGTTTTGGGCTTCTGTCTCTGGGTCTTACACACCTCACAGGATGTGGGACACCCCAGATACTGTCCCTGCTGTCCCCCTCTGCCTCCAGCCTTCATTGTCCCATCAGAAAAGAGGGTACGGCCCCTCAGTTAACACAAGGGTGCAGAGGAGGGAAGTTCCTCGCAGATGACCAACGGCCCTCCCTGCCCCACTGAGCTCCCAGCCCTCAAAATAAACACACCAACACACGTACCATTTGTCCTGTGTGTGTGGTACTGGGGGGTGAGACCAGGACCCTCACACTGAGCGACACCCCCAGCCTATTTTTATTTTTGATTTTTGAGACAGGTCTTGCTAAGTGGCCCAGGCTGGGGTCCAACTGATGATTCTCCTGCCTCAGCCTCCTAGAGCACTGGGATTACAAGCCTATGCCACCATGCCCAGCTAACGTACACATCATTAAAATGGCAAAGCTGGGGTTGTGTTGGGTATCGTTACTTGGGATGGGGATGGGTGTTCTACAGGGCAGCAAGGCTGGGGACACTGAGCTTCCTGCCCTACCACAAGCTCCACCCCCACTCAGGCCCCGCCCCACTCAGGCCCCACCCCCACTCCTCTGGCCCCCCCCGACCCTAGCACCTGAGAGAACTCTGTAATGGCAACCCACAGGCCTCGGGCCTGTATTCCAGCACGGGGGGGGCTGAGGCAGGATGATTACAAGTTCAAACACAACCTGGGCAATCTGGTGAGCGCCTGTCTCAAAATCGAAAAGAGCTGGGAAGTGGGAAGGCCCTGGGTTCAATCTCCAGCACCGCAAAAACAAAAACAAAAAAATGAAATTGAGCTGGAGGTTGGCTTACCAGGGAAAGTGTCCCCTGCCCACCCCGCGACACCCCCTCTACCGCATATCCAAGGGAGAAGGGCCGGAAGTTGAAGTTTTTTTAAAAAACACTGGATTCTTAGCTTAGAAATCCTCATCTCATTTCCCAAAGGCCAGAGTGTTGGCCGATCCCGTCCCTGCCATGTCTCCTGCATGGCTACTGCATTTATACGGAATGTTATGCATGCGGCCCCGGCCCCTTTTATAACTGTGTGACCTGCTTTTCCCCCTCTGCTTCATGTAACAGGAAACCCGTCAGCTCTGCTCCCTTTCAGAGGAAAGCCACCGGCTCCCGTGGGGCCGTGTCCCACGGCTGAGCTGTACCAAGGAGTGACTCAGTCCCCAGCTCACCCGCCCAGCCACCCAGGGCAGAGGGGAGGCTGAGGCCTGGCTTACATGGGTGGAGATGCCCAGAAGCAGAGCCTGATGCCACCTCTCTCCACCCCCGGCCCCTTGAATCTGTAGGGGGGTTCCATCCCCGCCAGGCCCTTCTGCCCTGCCGCTTCGTGGCCTTACCCTGCTGCAACGGTGAGCCAAATAAACCACCCCTCCTTTATGCATTGGGACTTCCAGTGTTCTGTCCCAGCACCACGAGGTCCCTGGGGCTGCGGCACAGGTGGGAAACAGCCTCTGGGCTATCACACCGCAGCAAGGGACACAGACAATAACAAATCAATAATGAAAACACGGCGTGAGATGATCGTAAAAAGAGAGATGGGGGAGCCGGGTGCATCCTAAACAGGCCTTGCTCAGGGAAGGCCTCGCAGGAGCCATTTGAGCAAGAACTATAAGAAGGGAGGGAGAGAACTTGGTTTTGCGCACAGCAGGACCTAGGAAAGAGTAGTCCAATTACAGGGAACAGTCAGTGCAAAAGGCCTGTGGTCAGCAGACCATCCTGCTCCAGGAACAGCAGAAAGACTGGGAAGGAACAGGAAGAGCCAGAGAGACATGGGGCCAGGAAGACTGGGGCCACCAGGAGGACTGCGCCTCTTACCTGACAGAGAAGGGGAGCCACGGAGTGGGGAGCAAGGGACTAATCTGACCTAACTGATGTTTTTGTGTGTGCATTTTTTGTTTGTTTTCTGGTCCTGGGGATCCAATGCAGGGCCCTCATACCGAGCTCCACCCCCAACCCATATTTTTATTTGATTTTGAGACAGAGTCTCAATAAATTGCTAAGTCGTCCAGACTGGGATCAACTTGCGAACTTCCTGCCCCGGCTTCCCAGAGTGTTGGGATGACAGGCCTGTGCCCCCACACCCAGCTGGAGTGACTTCTGGCACTGCCACATTAGGACCTGTCCCCAGGCTCCTCTCTTCCCTATGTGGGTCATCTGCTCCAATGCCACCTCCTCGTGGCCCTCCCCCCTCCCCTAGGCTCCGGCTCCCAGCCGACAACGGACAAATCCAGATGAGTGTGGACACAGCCAGGCCTGTGTCCGTGGCTCTGCCCCGCAGAGACGCCACGTGAAATCTCCGGAGATCATTACTGTTTGGCTTTAGGATACATAAATGAGGCTGCTTGCAGCAAATCCGCCTCCCTAATTATGTTTTCCCGGGCCAAAATAGCAAATGTGCCTCCTGGAGGACACCAGCCGCGGTAGCAGGCGGCAGCCTGGACGCTCCCAGAAGGGCAGGAGAGGGGACAGTGGAGGTTGATCCTAAGCTCAGGCCCTTTTCAAGGTGGGGACACAGCACAGGCGTCGGGGTCACGCAACAGCTGCCTGGCGGGAAGCTGGCTCCCTGAGCTCCCTGCTGGTACCCGGGCTGGGGGCGCTGGGAGGTGGGTAGCTGGAGGGGAGTGCCTGCCCCACCCACACTCACCCACCACAAGTCCCGGGGCACACCCACCACACCTCCCCAGCCCTGAAGCTACAGCGTCCCCCTGCCTGCAGGCCCTGGTGGGCTGGCCAGCCATTATGGGTGGCTGCTACTTTCCTGCATGGGGCTAGCACTCCCCTTCTTTCTCCCAGCCTCCCCTGGAGAGCCGAAGGCAGAGAAGGGAGGGACAGGCCAGGGCCGCAAGAGCCGAGGCTGCACATGAGCCAGCAGTGGGCCTGCCACCCCGGGCCAGAGTCCCCGCCAGGGGACCCCATCTCTGCTGCCCACTGCAGGACACACACAGGGACCCAGCTGGGAGCTGGGGCATCCTGGTGAACAGACCTGGGTCGGGCCCAAGGCAGAGGGGAAGGAGGAGACGGGAGGTGCCTGGATGGGGGTGGAGCCCCAGGGGCAGGGAGGGCCGGCAGTATCTGAGCAACACGGAGGACTTCCTGCAGGTGGACCTGGGCACAGGGCAAAGGGAAAGGTCCCCTGGCCTGCAGCCTGGGGAGCCCTGACCTGCACCCGGCCATCTCCATCTCCAGCCCCTGGGCGCCCCTCTTGCTACTTGGTTGATCTTTGGTCATGTATTTATTTATTTATTTATTATGGTCTGGAGATCGAACTCAAGGCCTTCCCACCGAGCTACATCTCCAGCTCTTATTTTCAATTTTTAAGACAGGGTCTCAAATTGCTAAATTGTCCAGGCTCGACTCGAAACTACAGTCCTCCTGTCTCAGCCTCCTGAGTACTCAGATTACAGGCGTGTACTACCTACCACACCTGGGGAATCAAACCCAGGGTCTTACTCCGGCTAGGCAAGTGCTCTAACTACTAAGCCATGCCCCAGCCCCAAGCCAAGACATTCCACCTGATAGAAATGGCACAAGGAACCAGAGCCAGTGGCACAGGCCTGTCACTCCAGCACGTTAGGAGGCTGAGGCAAGAGAATTTCAAATCCATCCCAGCCTGGACAGCTGAGTGACTTAGGAAGACGCTGTCTCGAAATCAAAAATCAAAATGGGCCGGGGCGTAGCTCAACGTGAAGACGCTGGGCTCGCCCTACCTGCCACGGAAAGAAAGAGAAAGGAAACCGAAGCCAGCAAGAGGTGCAAAGCTCACCAGCCCTCACACGCTCCGCACCGCCCCGGCTCACAACCAGCCCTGGGGCAGAGACTCGGGCTGCGATCCCTGCACCGGGAAAGGCCCTTCCATTTTCACCTCTGGCCTCTTATTGAAAAGAAACAATAAAAGACAGTCCCCTAAAGCGACACAACATTAAAGGTGATTAAGCCGGGCACGGGGCCCTCCACCGGGTCATATCCGCCCTGTTCCTGCCTCCTTACAGTTTGTTCCAGATTAACAAAAAAAGTGGAGGGCGGGAAACCGATGTTACGATTCAAATCTGAAACGTCCCCAATGTCCCCCGGGTGTGGAGGGTGCCTGGCTCCAGGGCCCATGCTCATCTGTGGACTGAGCGTGAGGCCTTGGGCCGGCTGGAGGTGGGCACTGGGTGGGGACCTGGAAAGGGCATCCTGGTCCCCAGCCCCTCCCTCCGCTTCCCGCGGCCTGGCACCGTGGGGTGGGCAGCTGCGCTCCACCAGGCCTGTATACCACTGCCACGGCCCCGGCTAGCTACACCTCAGTGGACCCCTGAACCGGGGCTGACACCCTCTGAACCTTTAAGATGAGAGTGTCAGGTATGGTGGCCCAGCGCTGGGAAAGTGACCCAGATGGCCAAGGCGATTCGGACGGAGGCCCCAGAGTGCAGTGCGGCCGCGACCCCACGCCCTCGCCTCACCTGTCCACCGCCAGGTGCGCGTCCCCCGCGGCGCGGCGCGGCTCACTGCCGTTCTCCAGCCGGGCCAGCGCGTCCATACGCTTCCCCATCAGCTCCAGCAGGTCACTCATCTTGCGGAGGACCCCACGGGACTCAGGGCCACCCAGCACTGTGGGCAGAGGTGGGGACAATCAGGCCGGGCCCTGTGCCCGCAGTGTTAGACCCCAGCCCCACTCCCATTTTTTTGAGACAGGGTCACACTCTTACAGTCCAGGCTGGTCACAAGCTCACAGTAATCCTCCTGCCTCAGCTTCCCAGGGCTGGGGTACGATGCCTGCACCCCCACACCCAGGTCTTGCCTCCCTTCTTAGTTATGTCCCCTAGGGGTTATTTCAGGCAGCCCCTCTGCGCAGGTCAGAACCCAGGAACAGGGGAGAAGACACAGGCACAGGAGGCCGCTGTGGGAGGCCCGGCCCCGCTTGGGCTGGGGATGTGGAGGCCGGTGCAGGGCCAGCCACAGTCACCCCTCCTCTGGGCGAGAGGCCGAGGCGTGTACATGGTGCTGTGTCTCGCCAGTCGCTGCTCATGGACTGACCTGCTCCAGCACTTCCTGGCTGCCACTGTGGGGGATGGGGGGAGGTGGACAAGGCTCCCGGCCTGATCCCCCAGCGCTGGCTGCTGAGTCTGGCCCCGGGGCACCAGGTGGGACAGGGCTGAGAGCTGCACGTGCGAGCAGTTGCTGCTAAACACAGAATCGGTGGACAGACTCCCAGCAGGCTCTGGGGACAGATACAGTAGGGGAGTTGGGGGGGGGGCTGGGACCCTGTGCAGAATGTGGGAAGCCACCGAGCCGCTGCCAGCCTCAGTGTCCCCAGCTAACACAAGCTATCAGGCCCAGTGGCGTGGGCCTGTCCTCCCAGCACTCGGGGAGGCTGAGGCTGGAGAATCACAAGTTCAAGCCCAGAGTGGGAGACTTAGTGAGACCTTGTTTCAAAATCAAAAATAAGGGGGCTGGAGGAATGGCACAGCAGTTAAAGAGCTTGCTTAGCATGCATAAGGCTCTGAGTTCAATTCCACATCATCACATAAGCCAGGTGTGGTGGGGCACACCTGTAATCCCAGCACTCAGGAGGCTGAGGCAGGAGGATTGCAGAGTCCAAGACCAGCCTAGGCTCCATAGTGAGTTCAGGGCCAGGCTGGGTTACAGAGCAAGACCCTATCTCAAAAAAAAAAAAAAATTAAATAAAAGGGGGCTGGAGGAATGTCACAGTAGTTAAAGCACCTGCCTAGCAAGTCTACAGCCCTGAGTTCGATTCCCCAGCACCACATAAAGCCAGGTGTGGTGGAGCATACCTGTAACCCCAGTGCTCGGGAGGCTGAGGCAGGAAGATTGCCTTGAGTCCAAGGCCAGCCTGGGCTACAGAGTGAGATCCTGTCTCAAAATAAATAAATAAATAATGGGCTGGGGATGTAGCTCAGTGCAAAGGGCCTGGGCTCCTTCTCCAGCACCACACGCATGCAGAGAGAGAGAGAGAGAGAGAGAGAGAGAGAGAGAGAGAGAGAGAGAGAACAAAAATCCCAGATGTCACTGCTCCTGCTAGGTAGCAGGGGAGGGTGTGTGGCAGGTCACCAAGAACAGAAGCAGAGGAAAGAGAAAGGTGAGAAGGGCAGGAGGTGAGCAGCCAGCAAGGAAGGTGGCCGAGAGGTGTCCCCTGCGTTACCAGGGATCCTATGACATGGCTGTCCGTCTTCTCCCCAGGGCCCAACAGGTCCAGCCACTGCCAGCTCCCCAAAGTGGACACAAGACACCCCTTGGCAGGCAGAGCCTGCTGGATCAGGGGGCCGCGACGGGCCACGACACACCCTGTGGGGATGCCAGCTCGCCTCAGACCAGAGCAGCCAGGGCAGGGCTGGAATTGTAGCTCAGTGGCTACAGCACTTGCCCCGCAAGCACAAGGTGCTGGGTTTGATTCCCCGATATCAGAGACATGCAAATCAAAACAACACCGAAGTTCTGCCTAATGCCAGCAGCAATGGCTGGTGGGGGGATGCAGTAGCCTCCTACCTGCTGGCGGGACTGCACACTGGCACAACCACTGCGGAAAGCAGTGTGGTGATTCCTCAGAAAACCAAAAGTCGAGAGCCCATTTGACCCAGCTGTTCCTCTTCTGGGGATCTTCCCAAGAGTTAAAGTCATCACACGAGAGTCACTCACACACACACACACACACACACACACACACACACACACACCATGTTTACAGCAGCACAACCTATAACAGCCAGGTCCTGAAAGCAGCCAGCATGCCCGGCAACAGGTGAACAGATAAAGAGATGTGGTATATTCACACAGTGGAGTACTACTCTGCCATAAAGAAGGATGAATTCAACCCCCTGGTAGGAAAGTGGATGCACCTGGAGACCACGATGCTTAGCAAAATGAATCCGATACAGAAGGTTAAATATCGCATGGTTGCCCTGATGTGAGAAAACCAAACCATGAAAAAGGAAAAGAGAGATGAAGAAAAAGCAAACAGACTACGGAGAGGGAAAGAGGCTGCGGGGGTGAGAGGCGGGAAGGGGGAGGAGGGACGGGATGATCACGATGCGGTATGTACATCAACTTCTCAAAAATGAAAAGATAAAAAGAGATCAGGCCAGAGTGGTGGCACACACCAGTAACCCCAGCACTCAAGAAGCTGAGACAGGAGGATTGCTATGAGTTCCAGGACAGCCTGGATTACAGAGGGAGACAGTCTCGGGAAAAATAAAAAGTGAGAGACAGACAGACATTGCATTGCTGGCTGAGGCGGGAGGACCACAAAGTTGAGCCCAGCCTGAGCAATTAGTGACCTAGCAAGATCATGTTTCAAAATCAAACATTTAAAAAGGGCTGGGGATGTAGCTCAGTCTGAAGGTGCTGGGCCCGATCCCTAGTGGTGAAAAAGAAGCTGAGGAAAGGAGTGACCCCAAAGACCAGAGAAATGACAGGGTTTCAAAAGAGGAGAGGACTCCTGGACACGTGAGCAGCTACCGCTCGGGTCCGCTAAGGCCTCACTAGGGAGACAGCGCCAGCTTGGGGGGCTCTTCAGGCTGGGCACCATGGCAGGACCCCTCCCTTCCCAGCAGGTGACAAGGCACCTGGGAGATGCCCAGGGGGCACTGGAGGACAGGCAGGGGTGTGTACCTGGGAAGGTGCAGACTGGCCAGGCCAGCCCTGCCCTGGCAACACGTGCCTTCCATGCCACTGCTGGCCAGACTCCTCAGCAGAGCCAGCTAGCAGGGCTCCTGCACCCTCCGTGTCGCTGGGATGGAATATTTACGCGCTGGCAGATCTCAGGGCCAACCCTTGCCCCTCCATACCACATAGATAAGGGCACCAGGGCCCGGGACACACACACAGATCCTCACATTTATGCACGGGGTGGCCCATCTCCTCCTCCTCAGACATGCGCTCCCCCATCGCCCCCTTTTATGTCCTCACCCCAACCTTTCACTCTGCGACACTGGGGGACAGAGCTGCCATTCTGTGCTGGCATGGCTGGAGACATGTGCACATGTGGCTGTCCCCACAGTGCCACCACAGCTGCAGACACAGACATCAGCTGGGGCTGGGGCTTCCGGGCTCTGGGTAGCCAGAGGACAAGGGTGGACCCCAGGGGGTGGACTGACTCTTCCTACACCCACTGAGTTTGGAGCATCTGCACTTTGGGTGCTAGCTGAGGTCTGGGGACACACTGGCACAGGGGACCTCCGGCCTAATGGCCTCTCCCCAAAGAAGTCCCCGACTGCCACTCTTCTGTTCCTTTTCTCTTGCAATTTTTCTCACGAAGCCACATCTCCCATGTTTGTTTATTTTGAGACACAGTCTTGCCAAGTCACTAAATTGCTCAGGCTGAGCTTGAATTTGAGGTCCTCCTGCCTCAGCCTCCCAGAGTGCTGAGATTACAGGTGTGCATCACCGTGACTGGCCAGGATTATGACCTTAAGCCGCAGCACACGCTGATTTCTAGGCTTCCATTCCGGGGCCCCTCTGAGAACATAACCTGGATCTGAGGGTGAGAGGGTCACCAGGGGACAGTGGGCCACAGCTGAACTGGGGCTCTTGAGGCCTGTCTCTGCATCCACCTCCTGTTTCTCTCTGACTGTAATTCTGTATTCTGGGCATTCTCTTTCCAGCCAGGAAGAGACTGAGAGAGAAATTCGTCCTAACTCCCATGACCGGCCATTCCTCTTTTAGGGGTGCCTGACAGAAACATCCACAGGGGTTCACCGGAAGTCGTGTGCTACACAGCTACACTATTCCCAATCCCCCAGCTGGAAACATCCCACCATCCACCAATGTAGGACACTGTGGAGCCACACTGCCACGAACACAAGTGACCCCAGCCAGGAGTGAGGGGTGTGAGGGCTTGTCACTCCAGCAGTCTGGGAGGCTGAGGCAGGAGAAACACAAATTCAAGCCCAGCCTGGGCCACTTAGAAAGTTAGTGAGACCCTGTATCAAAATCAAAAAAAAAAAAAAAAAAAAATTAAAAATGGGCTGGAGAAGGAGTTCCGTGAGAAGGCCCTGGGTTCGCTCTCCCAGCACCACGAAGAAGAAAAAAGTCATGATCGTCCTCGGGACAGCAGTGGCTAGAAGGTGACAAGCTTGTTTATGGGGCTGATCAAGTTTCTGGATCTGGATATGTAGATTGTAATACAGTTTGTGTGTGTGCAACCTCAGTAAAAAACGTAGGCCCCCCGCGTGCATGCACACACACACACACACACACACACAGTCCTCCTGCGTGACCTTGGACAACTGCCCTCCACTCTGAGGTGCAAGACCTGCAGCTGGGACAAGGCCTTCTCCCGGCTCCTGAACACACTGCCCAGTACAGGGCACTAGTCCCTTGCGCTCTGAGCCCCTGGGCCCAACTCTGCCAGTACAAGGCCCTGCCCTGGGATCAGGGGGTCACCTCGATCCCCAGCCCCAGGGGAAGGAACCAGAGCCCAGCCTCTGCCCCGGCCTACTAGCCCTGCCCTTACGGGGGGCCTGGCTTCCCGCATCCCCTCCAAGGGGCATTACCAGGAGGCCCGAGCATATGCGTCTATAGTCCACCTACCCCCCACCTTCCCCTACCTCCCATCTCACACCTACAGCCAGCACAGCTGCCCGGCTCGCTCAGAACCTCATGCTGCCGGGGGCGTCTGGGACCCCCGTCCAGGTGGAGGGAGAGCACAAGGGATCTCTGCACGCCAGAAACGGGATCAATTAGCTTCTGCTGGGCTGCAGTGACTCATTGTGTGAGGTTCTTCTGGGAGTGTTCACGAGTGTCGGGAAGAACGTGCGAAACCAAAGGAGTGAGTCTAACGAGGCCCTACCAGATGGCGCAGGAAGTGCCACTTGGGGCCCCCATCCTGCGTGCCACGCTGCCTTGGCCGCCTGGGACGCTACCCAACAGAGGGCCAGGCCCTGGGAGTCGGCGGAGGGGGCTCCAAGGAGAGCCTGCACCCGGGACAGGGTCTGCCATGGAGACCCCCTGGCTGGGGCGCCCCCAACGCGAAGCTCTCCTTCCCATCGTGGGCCCAAAGCCCACCCGCACCCCTGCTGTCTCCTGGCACCCTGGCTAGAACTCGCTTGCTAACGCCGCCACTGCAGCGTCAACACGAGGACTCTCACTTTCTCACATCCACGCAGCCTACCTCCACATAATTTCCACACCCACGCGCCTTGGGTCCAAACTCTGGAAGGTCATCACGTTTGCTCTCCGCTGGTAACATAAGTCACAGCACCCAGCCCTCCCTCCCCACCACCCTCCCGAGGGCCATGAGCCTGTGCTAGCCTGTGGCCTGTTAAGAACTGAGCCGCACACAGCACCAGGCTGCCGAACAAAGTTTCGTCACATCTGCAGCGGCTCCCCATCGCCCAAGTGACTGTCCGGGCTCCGCCTCCTGGAAGGTCAGCCGTGGCATCAGATTCTCACACGAGTGCAAACCCGGCTCTGAACCACGCACCGAGGGATCTGGGCCATGTGATCCTTGTGAGAATCCGATGCCTGGTGATCTGAGGTGGCGCTGAGACAGGGATGCTAGCGCCCTCCCCACTCTACAGAAAAGTTGTCTTCCGCAAAACCATTTCCTGGTGCCAGAAAGGCTGGGGACTATGGACGTGAGTGGCTGGGCCAATGGCACACAGCTGGTTTGTGATGAGCAGTTAACCCAGGCCCTCCTGGTCCCTGAAGCGCCTGCTCTGAACCTACACCCTGTGCCCTGCTAGTGACCCATGAAAAGCAGCAACGAAGGGCCAGGCCCACCCTACCTCCTGAGCCTTGGCAACGACTCAGGAGAGCCCCTGGCCGGGCACAGGCTATCTGTGTCTCCAGGAGGCAGGTGTCATACCCAGAGACCCCACTCCTCACCAAAGAAACCCCCCAGCTACCCTCTCCTGACACTGGTGACTGCACCTCACAGGCCCCAGGGCCAGAGCAGGGCAGGCGGCCCCACGGCCCCACCGAGGCTCCTGTCACGGTGGCCAGGATGCCCAGGCCAGGCCCCTGGAAGCGCTGTGCTCTAGGACACCTCCCTTGGGCTCACAAACACCTGCGCTGGTCTGTCACACCCTCCCCTCCAGCCCCCAAGTTACCTTCAGTGCGGATGGTAAACGGCGAGTCCCCCAGGCGCCGGGCGGAGAACTGGCCCCCCAGGGAGGTCATCAGGAAGCAGAGGGTGAAGAAGCCGGTACCCAGGATGAAAAGCCTGCAAGGAGGAACGGCGTGGGTTGGGATGGACCACCGGCAGGGGTCCCCAGCCTCCACCAGGGGCACATGGACGCTTTCAGAATGAGGGAGTCCAGGAGGGAAGCAAGGGATGAATCGAAGAACTCCAGGGCCCAGAGGGTTCCCTCCACTACAGGGACAGAGGGAGCCAGGGACAGGACACTGGCCACCAGCCACATGGCAATCTACAGAGGGAGAAGGGAACACATGTACGTAAAAATCTGGGCAGGGCCTAGCCTTGAGTCACACACAGCCTGGTTTCATTAGCAGCAGTAGGTTCTCAAAGTGTAATCTCTGGACCTGCGGCCTGACCGGAAACCCCAGGCCCAGACTTCTGACCTGTGCACTGGGGCAGAGCAGACCACATGTTTGAACAAGCTCTCATGGTTGTTTCCACACATGTCCAAGTTGGAGAACCACCAGCCCAGGCACAGCAGCAGACCCTCAAGCCAGCCAGGGGTCAGGTAGCCAGACCTGGCAAGACCCACCTGACACCCCCGGTGGCTGTGTACGTGCCACCATCATGCAGGAGGAGATCATGGCAACACCTCATTAACTGTGTCATCAGAGGACAGGGCGTGCCAGGGCTACCTGGCCTTCTGCTGCTCCTGGACCATCCCCTGCACACATACACACTGCTTGCCAACCTCCACCTGGACACAGAGTGTCACACAGGTGTGTGCAGCCCCACGGATGGGAGCCTACACCAGGACCTCGCACATTCCTTTGATACACTGTTGTGACTATCCACCAGGTGCCAGACCCTGGGGTTGAGCAGGGAGACAGCAGGGAAGATACCCTGAAACCCACCCAGGTGCCTGCTCCCTCAGTACTCAGTCCTGGGCCTCAAACAGGAGGACTGAGCTGGCAGCACAGCCCTGGGGACAATCAGAGGTGGCAGATGTTCTGAGACTTCGAATCTATCACGAGGCTTCATGAGCTGGCAGGGCTGAGGAGAGGAGACTCCCCTGGGTCAGGGCGAGAAATTCCCTTCAGTGTAGACCCGAGGGAACCCCCAGGCCATGTCAGGGAATGCCAGCTGCCCACCACCCCTCCTTGTCCCCAAACCTGGGGCTTGTTTGTATCTTTATTCAAGACTTGCTTTGTGCATTTTAATCTTCATCATTTGAAACTGGCCGAGCAGTATTTAATTAAAATTTGGTCCATTAGAGAAAACACATAATTGCAGAAGAAAATAAAAAGCCCAATAAGATTCCTAGCCCCCATTTAAGGGACAGAGGTGAAATCAGGGTCAGAACCCCCGGGGAGAGGTGGGAATGTCCCCCAGAAGGCCATTCCCCTCCCAGGGAGGAGGGGAGGAGCAGTTTGGCAGACAAAATGACACAGGGTCACCGAAGGCCCCTCTCTGAGTCATCCAAGCCTGAGGGTGGGGCTCGGGCCCCAGGGGTCCCCCAGATGGGCTTAGACAGATCTCAAAGCAACAAACAGAGCAACTGTGCAGGAGGGAGGTTGTCACACACCCAGGGGGCCCCGGGGTAGCCCTCCACTTGTCCTGTCTCTTGTCCCTCCCCCCCTCACCTTTCCCCAGTCTTGGAGCTGATTTAGTCTGGTGACCGGGGCTGCCTTCCAAGGTCTAGACTTCCACAGGAACCTGTCCACGCCGTAGCCCAGATTCAGAAGCCTCAGAATCTCTCTCCCTCTCTCTCTGCCATCCCCAAGCCTGAGGCCCAAAAAACAGCTGGACCCAAATTTAACAGTCCCATCCACGCATGTCCACTGGGGCAGCCTTTCAGAAGCCTGAGGAAAACCCACCTAGCAGCCCACCTCGCTGCGATGATGTCATCAGAGACCAGCCCCTCTTCTAAAAGGGACACAAAGACCCTACTGATGACCGTGGGTCCCAGCAGCCTGGCGAGACCCTGGGGTGAAGTTGTACAACTAGTGGGGAGGGAACGGAGCAGCCCCACGCCCGATTCTGTTCTCAGACCGAAGCTCGAAAGGAATGAGGCTAGGCCACCCGGGTTCGGCGCTGTCCAGGGTGCTGAGACCACACTGGCATGAAAGGTCAGAAGCTGGGCTTCCCGAGCCTGCAGAAGGGGCCACCGGGGGTAGGGGACAAAGCCAGGTCAGCATGCTGGGCCAAAGGAGGAGGGACTAGAGGGTCTCCATGGTGAAGAAAAACCCTCTCTCAGGAACCTGGTTTCTTACCAATCTTCCCATAGGAGCTGGGGCTCCCAATGTCCTCTGACACCAGCTCAAAGCCCCATCTTGGGGGATCCGGCCTGCAGGCCTGACTCCTGCGGACCTAGGCCCCATTCCCTGGAGGCTGGTGGTGGGGGGGGTGCTGGGCTTCCCAGCCCCATGAGGACCTGGAGGCAGATTCCTGGGGACCCAGGGGTCTTGGAAGGGACCACGGGTTCGGGCTCGGGCTGGTGGCCCGGAGAAGGACTCCGCATGACCATGCCCACAGCTGGGGACCCAGGGGGCTTGGAAGGGACCACGGGTTCGGGCTCGGGCTGGTGGCCCGGAGAAGGACTCCGCATGACCATGCCCACAGCCCAAGTCTCTAGCAAGCACAGCTCCCTCACCTCAAGGGGTCTGTCCCATGCTCACATCCCACCTGTGGCCTGGTCCCAAGTCACGCCTGGTGCATGCCCTCCCCTCCTTGCCACCTGGCCGGGGGCGGGAGCAGTGGGGGAGGGTGACACTCCTGCCCCAGTGGACACCCCGGCTCCAGGGCGCTCTGTGAACACCCGGGGCAAGTCGGAGCTGCCCCACGCAGGTGGGCTCTGGGGAGCCCCGGGGTGAGCCCCGCACAGCCCCAGCCGCCTGCGGCGTAGGGAGAGGGGTGGTCTTCCCCTCGGTCCACTCTCCTGGCCTCTCCCAATGAGACTCCCAGTGGAGGACGAATCTCAGTCAGGAGAAGGGGGGGCTTGCTCCAGCCTCGGGACCCCCAGTGCCGGACGGCCGGGTCGGCTGGGCCGGGCGGAGGGCGGGGCTGACACGGGCCGCAGGCTGAGGCGGGAGGACGCGCCTCCCGGCCCGGTGCCCGCTGCGCTAACTTCGCTGCCCACACGGGACGGAGCGCGAGGTGGGGACAGACCCCAGGGGCGCGCAAGGGGCCGCGCGGGCCGGGGCGACTTTGGGGGCCCGGCCTCACACGTGCGCGTCTCTGCCCGCGTCCCCACCTCGGCGCCCCGGGTTCCCCCGACGCAGACCAACTCGGGACCGGTCCGATCTCGCGCCCCGCCCCCGCCCGCACCCCGAGCCCCGCCTCCACCCGCTCCGCGCCCCGGGGCGCCGCCGGGGGCTGAGGGGACCTCCCGGCCACCCGGGTGGAGCCAGCCGACCTCGCCCGCCTCCCTCCCGCGCCGGGGCCCGGCCCTGCCCGGCCGTTACCGGAAGGGTCTCAGGGTGACCAGGCACCTCCTGACCATGATCTTGCCGTCGGGGCTGGCCGCGGCCATCGCGCGCCCTGGCCGGGACCGGGGCGGGGCGGGGCGCGGGGCGCCGGCGGCGGCGGCGGCGGGGTCGCGGCCTGGCCTCCCCGCGCTCGCTTCACATGTCGGGGGCCGGAGGCGGCGCGCCCCCAGACCGCCGGCCGCGTCGTCGGCCTGCTCGCTCGCTGGCGGGGCGGACGGCGCCGCATGCCCGGCGCCCCGCGCCGACCCCGCGCCCGCGCCGCCGCTGCCCGGCTCCCGCGCCGCTCTACGCCCCGGGCCGCCGCATTGTTCCCGCGGAGGCGGCGGCCGCGCGGCCCGAGCGGCCTCCCGCTTCCCGGCCCGCCGCGCCCCCTGGCGGCCGCCGCCCCGTGCGCGCGGGCGGGGCGCCACTCGCGGGCGCCCCCTGCTGGCCGCCGCCGCGCCCGCGTCCCGGTGGCGCCGCCGGCGTGGGCCCGCGCCCCGTCCGTGGGCGCACCCGCAGTCTCAGCGCTGATCGCAAGTGACCGGGAGCTCGCGAGGCTCTGGGCAGCTCCGAGGAGCGTCCACACCCGCCACACCCCTGCCTGGCACGTGACTTTGGAGGGGTCCGTCTGTCTTGTCTTCGCAGTCCTGGGGGTCTCAAGCCCAAAGCCTTCACGCTGCGCTATCTCCCTAGCCTTTTTAGTATTATGATTACTATTATTACTATTATAAGACAGGGTCTCGCTGAGTCCCTACGTTGCCCAGCTTGGGCTCAAACCTGTGACCCTCCTGCCTCGCTCTCCTAGCACGCACAGATGACAGGCCTGTGCCCCCAGACCGGCTCTGCGGGCCCGTGGAGGCCGCCCCGGGCACAGCTCCGCCGAGGACCAGCTGCGGCCACTGTGTCCGCCTCGTGGGCGCTAGGAAGCCCCAGGGTAGCGGTGAACAGTGATGGCGGGACAGAGGGACATCCTGAGGGTCTGCCCCGGCTTGGGCACTGAGCCTGCAGCTCCGCCCGGGGAGGACAAGGGTCCTATTCTCCATCCGATCCGAGCACCCCCGTGCCCCCCCACCCCCCACCCGGTGGCTCCTCCTGCAAATTCACCCGTCGGTGCCATTCATTACCACGCTCTGCTCCCTGCCAACACGGACACGGTGATGAATTGAGGTTGGCGGATTAATGTGTTACTCGGCTAGGTAACAAATTTGCATGGAACAAGGACACGCCGACTGCCTTGGGGTGGACCGGTGAGGGATGGTGGCGGGAAATGCGGGTGCGGGCCGGGCGGCTGGCCAGGGCGCCATGTGAGGACGGCCGGGCTCTCCACTAGGACCCTAAATCACGTCCCGTGCTTGTGCCATCATCAGCTGCAGGCGCGGGCCGTCATTTCATCCCTGGCTGCCAAGGCCAGAGTCCCTGCTACGCGACACTGAAGAAGACTCCGGCTCTTCAGATGGGCACCTTCCTCAGGCAAATGTAAGCTTGCCGGGCAACCTCTTTTATAGCTGATTGACATGTGGGTGGAAGAGTGTGGGTGCAGAGTGTGTGTGTGTGTGTGTGTGGTACTGGGAATCCAACCAGGGCCTTCACGCTGAGCTACATCTCCAGCCCTTATTTTGTGTTTTGAAACCGCGTCTTGCTAAGTCACTAAGGTGCCCAGGATGGGCTGGAGGTTGGGATCCTCCTGCCTCAGCCTCCCAAAGTGCTCGAATTATAGGGTTGTGGCACCACCCTCAGCCCTGTTAGACGGTTTAGACCCAAGGGGAGGCCTTGCTCTGACAGAACAAGATAGAGAGGTCAGTGCAGACCCGCCCGTATCTGGGATAGGTCACCTGGGGAGGTCGCCCTACCCTCAACCAGAAGCCTGAATTTAGAAGGCAGGAGGGGGCATACCAGTTCCCGGGGTCTGTGCTCTCTTGGACCTGGACTTGAAGGTAGCGGCGGGACTCTGTGCCCTGCACCAGCGGGCTCGGAGTCAGCAGGCTGGCACTGCGAGGGCACTGATCTGGGCTCTGCACACTCACTCACCCAGCCAAGCCGCCTCTTCCACTCTGTTGTCCTTTCAGCAGCCTCCTGTCCATCCCCCACACTTCTGTGAGGCTGTGCCCAGCAGAAGACGGCGGAGCTGCCCAACTTTGGTTTCAACCTCGCTGTGCCTCAGTTTCCACAACTCTAAGTTAGGCTAGTTATAGCACCTGCCTCTCAGGGCTGTCAGGAGAACAGGGCCCATTCATGCACACGGAGGGCCTCCTCGGAGCTGGGGCACCCTGTGTTGTGCCACCTGCAGCAGGCGCTGGTGGTGTCCCACTACATTCCCCCTCTGTCATCTCTAGGGGCCAGAAAGTAGGTGACTGGACACCCTGCCTGCAACTTTTGCTCCGTGTCCATGGGAATATATGCTCCACCTGCAGGCACAGGACAGACGTGCCAGAGACAGTCAGGGTCCCTGAATCAGCCTTCAAGAGATAGGCATGAACTCCACTCCCACTCCTCGGGTGGGGTGCTCCCTGGCACGAGCCATTCTGGCCCCCCAAGTTCCCAGCAAAACTGAGCTCTGGCCATGGAGTCCCTCCTCTGTGGCACAGCCTGTCCTGGCTCCAGGAGTGACCTGAGGATACTGCTGACACGGAGTCTGTGTCTCTGCATCTGTGGGGAACCCAGCCCCACCCCGTGGCCAACAACCCAGGGTCTCAGCAGAAACACCTGCAGGGCTCAGCCACACGGAGGGTGTGCTTCTGCCAGTCCCTGGCATGGGCGCATCACGTTCTTATTATTGTTATTACTATTATCTTTTACAGTGCTCAGGATTAAATTCGGGGCCTTTACTCACTCGGAGCTACAGATCTAGCCCCTTTTTACTATTTGAAACAAGGTGTCCCTAGGTTGCTAAACTGCCCAGGCTGGGAGCTGGAGGAATGGATCGGTGGTTAGGGGCTAAATACCCAAGTTCAATTCCCCAGCATCACATAAACTGTGCCGCATGTCTGTAATCCCAGCACTTGGGAAGCTGACACAGGAGGATTACTGTGAGTCCAAGGCCAGCCTGGGCTACAGAGCGATTCGTGTGTGTGTGTGTGTGTGTGTGTGTGTGTGACAGAGTCTTACTCTACAGTCCAGGCTAGACCTGAACTCACTATGTAGCTCAGGCTGACCCCAAACCCACAGCCTTCCTCCTGCCTCAGCCTACCAAGTATTGGGATTATAGGTGTGTGCCACTATGGCCAGATTATGTGGTGCTGGGGAACCAAACCCAGGCCCCTGTGCTTGCACAGCAAGTGCTCTAACCACTATGCTCCCAGCCCCCATATTGACTCAGATGAGGCAGAAGAAGAGCCTCTCCAGACACGCCAGAGGGGAATGAGGGAGCAGGCCCTCTCAGCACCCCAACTGGAGAGCACATCCAGGAGGGGTGTCAGGGTAGCTCAGCCCCCAACCTCTCCACCCTTATAAAGAGAGTTGGCCTCCCGCAGGAGGAGTCCCAGTACCCACAGTGCAGCCCTTCCGGGCTCCTTCCACTGCTCTTGGGTCCTGCTGGCCTGGCTGGAGCTGGGAGGAGGCCTTCACCTGCAATCGGGGCCTCTGCCCAAGAAAGTAGAGAGAGAGCCCAGGAGCCACCGAAGTGTGTGAGAGGAGCCAGAGCTAAGAGGTTTCAGACTAAAAAGGAGAGAAACCTGGGCAAGGGAGAAAGGCCAGGTGGAGTCCTTCGGAGGCCATCATAAGAAAAAACACAAAGAGCCAGGTGTGGTGGCTCCAAGCATCTGAGAGGCGGAGGCAGGAGGATTGCAAGTTCAAGTCCAGCCTGGCTAACGACATAGCGAGGACCCCCCCACCTCCATCTCAAAATAGAAACTAAGGCAGGCCTGGAGATGGGGCTGTGTGTGAAGGCCCTAAGTCCAAGCTCCAGTACAAAAAAAAAATAGCCATCGGGTGTGGAAAGTGACTTACAGCAACAGAAATGGGAACAGAAATGGGTTTCCTCACAGTTCCGGAGGCCAGAAGTCTGTCATGATGGCAAGGCTGTGAGCAACAGCCTGCCCGTGGCCTCCCTCCCCAGAGGCGATCGGTGGTAGGTGGCAAATCTGGCCGCCCTTTGGCTTGGGGCTATGTGGCTCCCCTAAGGGTCTGTCCTCTTGCCGTCTCTCCTCTGTGTCTCTCTGGGTCCACACTTTTCTCTTTGGATAAGGACTGAGAAGTTAACCTTGATTGTGTCAACCTGACCTGCTTGGGAGCTGCCCAGGGTGCACGTGGCGTCCAACTCTGGGCGGGTCATGGATGCTGCACCCTGGGGCCTGTGCCGTGCCCCTGGCCCCTTCCTCTTTGGCTCTGCTCCCCTGCTCTGCTTCCTGGCCACCAGGAACTGAGTAGCTTTGCTCCTCAAGGAGCCAGCCAGAAATGGACCAAACCCTCTGAAACTATGAGCCAGATGAAACCTCTTCTCCTTTAAGTGGTGGGGGTCAGGTGTCCTGCCCAGCCACTAATTCAAGGACGCTGGAGGGAGGGCCCCATCTGAGGCAGTGACAGCTCTACTTAACCAATGGCATCTGCATAAGCCCCATTTCCAAGTAAGGTTGCATGGCAAAGTTCTGAGAGAACAAGGCGCAGAAGGAAACTGCTCTGTCCACCACAGGGACATTCTAGAAGGAGCCAGAGTGGCTAAAGACCAGCCTTGCCACCTGCTGTGTGTGACAGTGGTCCAAGTTTCTTTAAGAGAAGCCAGGAATCTGTGCTTACTACGTTCAATTGCATGATTCAAACACGCATATTCAGTACTTTTAGATCATTGTGCAATACTATTGAAATTCACTAGATGTCCTGTCTGCTGGGGGCCCCGCCTGCTGGAGGCCCCACCTGCTGGGGGCCCCGCCTGTGTCCTGGAGGACAAAACAGGAAGCCCACCAGTGTCCTGACTATGCAATAAGGCTGGCTGAGGATAGCCCTTTCTCCCTTCAGCCCATATGGACATCCAGCTATCAAGGAGGGTGGTATGGCCCTGTCATCCCAGCACTCTGGGAGGCTGAGGTAGGACAATCCCAAGTTCTAGCCTAGCCTACCCTGGGCAACTTAATGGTTTAATGAGACCCCCATCTCAAAATACGAAAATAAGGAAAGAGCTGAGGATGTAGCTTAGCGTGAAAGCCCTGAGTTGAATCCCCAGTACCACAAAAACTTAATATTTTTAAAAAATAAAATAATAAAAAGTACACTCAGCTGCAGATAACCGGCGGTCCCCAGGAGGAAGCTGAACATTCCAGATGCACTTTGGTGGCCTACACCTTGGGACTCCTGCCCCCAGGGTCCCTGGGCCCACCTCTCTGAGTGAGCATCAAGCCGTGACTGCCACCCCACACTGTCCCTGTCACCAAGCTGACCAGCCTGGGGCGGGGAGCTGGAAACATGCAGTTTCTGTGTCCAAATCCCCATTCAATGTGCCCTGATTACCATGCTGGCCTTGCTACCAGGTGTTTGAAAAATACAAAGACTCGAATAGCACAGCGGTTAGAGCACATGCCTAGCAAGCACAAGGCCCTGGGTTTGATTCCAAAGCATCACACAAGCTAGTTGTGGTGGCACACACCTGTAATCCCAGCACCTGGGAGGCTGAAGCAGGAGAACTGCTATGAGTTTGATGCCAGCCTGAGTTACACGGTAAGTTCAGCACCAGGCTGGACTAGAGTGAGACACTGTCTCAAAAAAGTGAATATTTAAATTTTAAAAATGTATTACAGCAGAAGACACGTGCCTATGCATTGCTCTCACAGTCCTCGCCTCTCACCAAGTACCGCTGTCCCATCTTTCCGGCCGTTCTCTGGAGCAGCCTGGAAGTCCTTTGTCCTGAGCGCCTTAGAGGCACTGTCATGGCTGCCTCCATGCCTGAATCAATTCATAATGTCCCTGTCATTAATAGTTATTTTGACCTTGGGGGTAAGCCAGAAGTGCCCAGTGCCAGATCTGGTGAATAAGGTAGATGAGGACACTCTGTCCTACTTTTCCAAGGCTCCCCTTCCATGGGAGGCGCTCGGCAGCTGCGTGCACCATGTCGGCACCCCTTGTAAAGACGCTCAGGAAAGAGGACTTGCAGAGCATCTTCAGAAGTGGCAAGGACGTTGGGAACAGTGACTGACGCGGGCACTCCGAGAGAGGTCATGGTGGCCCTATTTTTGCCACAATACTTCTGTTTAAACATTCACCTTGTATTTCAATCACTTCCTGTTGAGGAAGGGAAAGACTTCCTTTCCTTCTGGCAGGTTCCACAGTGCATAAAGCTGGGGGCCACGCGGGTCCCCCCTGAGTCACAGCCCCCACAGAGGCCCGGATCCCAACGCCCTCCCCCATGTCACTGTACTTGACAAGGGCAGGTGCGGGGTGCTCAGGGGACTTCGGTTGCTAATCAACCGCATCTGATGGACAGCGATAATGTCAGATTGTCTGGGTGGTCCTGAAACATAGAGAGGGGAGAAAGGAGGGAGAGTGTGTTGGAAGGCACAGAAAGATGCCACCACTGCCGCTGGCTTTGATGATAGAGGACAGAGTCACCACCAGCCTTGGAAGGAGGAAGCCTCTCAAATCTAAAAAGTCTGGGACAGATTCTCCGCCCAGTTCCTCCACAAGGAGGCTGGGTGGGGCCCTAGCTTGGGCTTCTCACCTCCTGTACTGTCAGGTCACACACTGTGTGTCACTTTAAGCCACTCAGCACCCACAAGAAGCTGATATGCCATTAGTTTAGAGCTGTCACTCCCAGGGACGGTGACTGTATTAGTTTGGGTTCTTTGAGAAGGCATAATTCACAGAAATTATAACAAAAAGCATCTATTTGGAAGGCTCACAGTCTGAGGATACAGACAGTCCAAGATGGCGGCCTGCACATGCAAGACCTGGAGGGACCAATGGTTGCTTCACGGCGAGTGCAGGACAGCCGGTGAGAGTCTGCTGTGGATCTCAGTTGTTCGAAGAACAATGGCAGAGACTGGAGCCTGAAGATTGGCGACTGAAGAGCAGCGACGGGCAGACAGGTGCATAGACAGTCGCGAAGGCAAGAGCTTTCCCAGAGGAAGAAGCTGTGACAAGCTTCCTTCTTCCTTCCTTTTATACAGTTGGAGCTCTAGTTGGCCCGCCCACATCCGGGTGGGTGTTCTTCCACCACTGGCCAGCCCACAAGTCACTCATGCTCTAATCCAGGCCGGTTCCCAATTCCCAATCTAGGCGTGGTTCCCAAACCCTAATCCAGGTGTGGCTCCCGATAGCCTCAAGCTGACATCATCTCTCCAAGGGTCACAGTGATCCTCATCTAACGGGCTCCTATCCTCACTTCGTAGATGTGGAAACTGAGCTTCAAAGGGGGAAGCGTTATGTACCAGGATTCACCACACATCCAGACTCCAAACTCAGGCCCTGGAGACCTCAGAGGCTCAGAGTCACCCTGTGTTGCTCACTGGGCTAAAAGACCCAGTGCAGGGGTCCAAAGGTCAGCCATGAGCGGGCATGAGCACCCAGGAAAAAAGGTCCTTCCCTCTGAGGGCTTCTGGAGGTGGCGACATGACAGGCCACTGAACTCAGAGACAGTGGATGATTGAAAGATAAAGTATGACATGACCCTATGATGGAATATTACTCAGCCTTAGAAGGGAATTCTGTCCAGGCTGGCGGTGCAGGCCTATCATCCCAGCTGTCTGGGAGACTGGGGCAGAAGGGTCGCGTGGAGCAAGTTAGCTAGATCCTGTCTCAAATGTGCAAGGGCCAGGGATGTAGCTCAGGGTGAAGGCCCTGGCTGAGTCCTAGTACCACAAAGAAGAAAGTAACTTGGTTAACACATAATGAGTCAGGAGGAGAGCTACAATCTGTAGACAGATTTTCTGCAACCCGTTTTATTTTGAGACAAAGTCTCACTAAGTTATTAAGTGGCCCTGACTGGGTTTCACTCAGTTCGAGATCCTCCTGCCTCAGCCTTCCAGAACACTGGAATTATAGGCGTGGGTCACTAGACCCAGCTTCTTGACTCTCACGCATTTACAGACACAGCACAGAGAACTCCAGATGACCAGGCACTGAAGAAAGGCTGATTCCCCAGCTGAGGCTCCCAGGAAACAGGGCCCAGGGCCCCAGCGGCAAGGGCCCATGCAGTGACTCCAGAGCTCTCCCTCCCGGGGTCACTGACAACTTTCCTCCTGGAAAATGGGTCAGCAGCTTCCCCTGTCCTCCTACTGATGAAAAAGAATCTTAATTAAGTATCTGCTGTCTGGTAGTTTAATTGGATAAATATAAAACTGAAGCATGCTAATAAAGTCATCCATCATCCCAATCAGCAGTCCTTGGAGCTAAGGCACTTTCCTTTTTTCCTCTGAATCAATTTTTAGGATGATAATGAATTGGATCTTGTCCAGGAATATCAGAGAAAGTAGCAGCTCCGTGGAATGACATAGGGTGGGGGTGGGTAGCCTCTGGGGACTCAGTGAAAAGAGGTAACTCCAAGCCAGGCCTTAGTGGCCCAGGCCTGTCACCCCAGCACTCTGGGAGGCTGAGGCAGGAGGATCACAAGTTGGAGCCCGGCCTGGGCAACTTGGTGAGACCTTTTCTCAAAAATCAAAAAGTTAAAAATAGGCTGAAGATGCAGCTCAGTGCAAAACCCCCTTGGTTTGATCCATAGTACCAAAAGGGGGCAGAGAGAGGGAGAGAGAGAGAGAGGGAGAGAGAGAGAGAGAGAGAGAGAGAGAGAGAGAGAGAGAGAGAGAGAGAGAACTCAGGGACATGTCACCTTATACTTTCTTGAAGAAGGTAAGAACGCCACCCCAGCTTTCCCTTCCCCCTGCACCCATGCTGCCGGCGGGCTCATCACCCACCCTTCTGCCTGGCCTTTTTGTTGCTGGGCCTGGACCCATACCCTTCCCAGCCCCTAGGACAGCACCCCATCTTGCCCCCCTCCTGCACGGAACACAGAACAGGAGGTATTTTGTATAACTTTTGAGGACCCCATGGAGGAGTCTCAGGGAGGGCAGGCATGGTGGTACATACCTGTAATCCCAGCCTCCCAGGAAGCTGAGCCAGGAGGATCAAAAGTTTGTGGACAGCTTGGGAAACTTAGCAAGATTCTGTCCCCCCCAAAAAAAAAATTAAAAGGGCTTAGGGGTGTAGCTCAATGGCAAGGCACTTGTATAGTTTGAAGGGGACCCAGGGTTCAACCCCCATTATCATAGAAACAAGGAAGGAGTCTGAGGAAGGCAAGGCCAGATCCTGGGTGCTTCCCAGCCCCCTCCTCCCACCCACCCGGAAACTCCAGCTCCACAGAACAGCTTGTCCAACCTTGGCACCCCCTGGCTGGAGCTCAATGATCTCGGGCGTAGAGTTTTCTGACTTTGACTTTGCCCTTGGAGGCTCCTGACCCAAAGGACAAGTGGTGTCATCAGGGGTAGGCACCACTCAGACACAAAGGGACGCCCCCCCCCCCCCAAGCTCCCTCTGCGTGTCCCAACTGTTGTCCCCATCTGGGATGTTGCTGACCAGGGCCCTAGTGACTCAGATTCTCTTTCAAAAGGCCTTTCTCATGCTTTTCGTTTTCTTTTTTCCTTCCGTTAGGATGGAGCCCAGGGCCTTCACTCTGAACTACATCCACAGTCCATTTGTATTATTGTTTGAAACAAGGTCTTAGAAAGCTGCTAAGCTGCCCAAGCTGGATTTGAATTTATGATCCTCCTGCCTCAGCCTCTCAGAGTGCTGTGATAAAAGGCCTGTGCCACCTTCTTGGGCTCCTTAACAACTCGGTATGCGGTATATGAAATATACAGAAATCTCCTTTGCATGTGGCTGGAAGGTCAAGTCCTCACCCAGAGCATAAGGCCAGCTCAGGCTGCAATGTCAGATCCCACAGACAAGGTAACACCAACAGCAGACACGTACTCCTCACGGGTCTGGAGGCTGAAGTCAAGATCCACCTGTCAGATCAGACGCCCCTTTTCTGTGTCCTCACAGCACAGAGCCGAGAGAGAGTAAGGAAGTTCCCTGTGTCTTCTTCTCGGAGCAGGAACCCACCCTCTGGCCCAGCCTACCTCCCCAGGACCCATCCCTACACATCACTGCATGGGGATTAGAGTTTCCACAGACACATGGGGGAGAGGGATGCAAAAAGGCAGCCTACAGCGCTGAGCAAACCCAAAACTCCTTAGCATCAAATCTGGGCTGAAAGCACAAGCTTTGAGTCTGCTACTCCTGGGCTCACGACCCAGCACGGCCACATGCAGCTTCTTCCGGTCAGAGGAACCAGGCTGCACAGCAAGGGTAAGCTACCGGCCAGGGTGCAAAGCTTCACCCGTATTTACAGCCATTCCCCACCATTCTCATGACCACCTGAGCTCTACCTCTTTTCCGGGTTCCCACTGATTCTAACTATGGTCAGTTGGGTAGTTATTTCCCTATACATTACCGATCATAATAATCAGAATAAAGTGCACAATAAATATAGCGCTCTTGCATCATCCCAAAAACACTCCTTCCCCTTCTGTTTGTGGAAAAATTATCTTCCACAAGATCAACCTCAGGTGCAAAAAAGCTGGGACGATTGCTTTGTGCCACAGCCCATCTCCTGCCTGGCGTGGCTTCAGTCCCAACCATAATATTCACTGGAATCCCCCCTCAGCTGTGAGACTTCATGTGACTGCGCCTGCTCCCTGTTGGCTCCCTGAGGGACACAGACGCTTCCCCAGAAATATCCACCTGCAAGCCACACAGCCAGAGACGCCACAGGCCGCGGGTTAATAGCACACTTCACGTTTCCTGTGCTTTCTGAAAGCGCAATTATTTGTGAGGCATTGTTTGCAATGTGTCCCCTCACCGCTATTTGGGTTGATTGCTGCTTAGGTGACCACGTGGTGTGCTGCATTATGAAATTTAATGTTCATGGCGAAGTGAAATGTTCATGGGTCCCATGGTCCCTGGGTTCCTGGAATGACAGGAGCCCTCAGGGCCAGGGGGAGTCAAGGGAAACCAGTGACCATTGTCAGGGACATCCAGAACCCCTGGCCCTATACCTAAAGTACCATGGACAGAGCCTCTCCTTCTCACACCCTAAATCTTCGCTACCTTGCACAGAGCCCTTCTCGGCCCCTAAAAAGCCTGCAATAGCCCCATCCTGCTCAGCACCTAGATCTTCAGCACCGCAGACAGAACCCTTTCCTCAGTCTCTACACTTTCGATACCATGGACAGCGCGCTTCCTGTTCAGCACCAAGGACAGAAAACTTCTCATCCTTGAACCTTCTGTACCGAGGACAGAGCCCTTTCTGCTCAGCGGGAGTTTTCTAGTCAACATTTTTTTCATTTCCCTTTTTCTTTGCTTTATTTTTCGTTGCTGCTTTTGTTCTGGTCTTTTGCTGTTGTTACTGTACTGGGGATTTGATTCAGGACCTTTGTGCTAACCCCAGCCCCTCCCCACCTTAGTTTTGGAACAGGCTCTCACTAACTAAACTGAATTTGGGATCCTCCTGTCTCAGCCTTCCAGACTGCTGGGATCAGAGGCCTGCATAACCAGGTCCAGCTCATTTTTCTTTCTTTCTTTCTTTCTTTCTTTCTTTCTTTCTTTCTTTCTTTTTTTGCAGAACTGAGGATCGAACCCCGAGGTTCATGTATGCTAGACATCTACTCCACCACTGAGCTACATCCCCAGCCCTTTGGGTAGGTTTTATTTTGAGATGAGGCCTCACTAAGGTGCCCAGACTGACCTCGAACCTGCAATTTTCCCGACTCAGCCTCCTAAGTACCTGGCTCCTGTCCCTCCCCTTCCCACTGTACACCTGGCCCCTGACTCCTCCCCAGGATGACTTTCCAGGGCTGGGCTCTCTCCACAGGACCCCACCTGTCTCTCATCCTCACTTGCATCTAGGACATCAAGGCTTGACGGCAACTTGCAAAAAATCTCCCATACTCAGGAGGCTGAGGCAGGAGGACTGGCTGATTTGAGATCAGCCTGAGCTACGTAATGAGTTCAGGACCAGCCCAGACCACAGAAACCCAAGTCCATCTCATACACATGGCAATCCTCCTGCCTCGGCCTTTCCAGTGCTAGAATTATAGGCATGCTCCACTCTGCCTGGTTTACGTAGTGTTGGAGAATCGAACCCAGGTCCTTGTACTGGCTAGGCAAGCACTTTAACCACTGAGGTACGCTCCAGCCCTCACGTTTCTTTATGTGGGGAAAGCTTCAATGTAAAGGCCGGTCACATTGGGATAGGACTACTCTGAGAATCTCATGTTAACCTAACAGCCTCTTTAAAGTCTGTCTCCAAACCAGGCTGGTGGCACAGGCCTATAGTCCTAGCATTCTGGAAGGCTGAGGCAGGAGGATCAAAAGTTGAAGTCAGGCTTGGGACAATTCAGTCAGATGCGATCTTGAAAATCAAAACTAAAGATAAACTGGGATGGGCATTCTTGTTAGCATAATTTTTTATGTTCACAAAATAAAGCATACTTTGCAAAAAAAAAAAAAAGAGGCAGGGAATATAGCTCTGGGCTCAATCTCCACAATCACACAAACAAATAAATAAGACTGCCTCCAAACATGGCCACATCTGAGGTACGGGTGCCCCCTGTGGGAACTGCCTTCCAGCAGGGAAGGGGTTAAAGTCAGAGGCTAGGGGGAAGGTGTCTGCACTATGCAGATTATGGGGAGGCCTCCTCTAGGCCTCTATGCTAATTAGAGAAATTACAGTCATGTCTGAGCAGAGTGGCTCCCTGCCTGGTAATTAGGGTGAGACTAGGTTCTGGGTTTACTGCTGGGGTCTGGAGTAGGGGGAGGGGCTGAGAAGTGGGGACTCAGCAGGGGGTAGGCTGGACAGGGGGTCTCCTGAGCAGGGGGACGGTGGGGCTGCTGAGAGAGCAGAGCCAGGCCACTGTGGGACCTCCTAGGCTGCTGGGGGACTGGAAGGAGGGAGGTCCACTCTGTCCCTTAGGAATTCCAGCTGTGACCTTCCTCTGCCCTTTGTCCCAAAGAACCACAGAAAAATGGGGGTGTCCTAGGGATGGGGCCAGCCCTGTGTGGCTTGATCCACTGATGACTGAGGTCCCTGACCTAATCACCTTCCGAAAAGCCCCACCTCTGAATACAGGAGCCTTTGGGAGACTTTTTTCCCCCAATATTGAAGATTGAACACAGGGCCTTGACGCTGAGCTACATCCTCAGTCCTTAGTATTAAATTTTAATTTTGAAAAATGGCCTCATGTTTCTAAGATGCCTGGGCTGGGCTGGAGCTTGCAATCCTCCTGTGCCAGCCTCCCAGAGTCCTCAGGTTACAGGCCTGTACATCACTGGCCCAGCGAGGGGACATTTTTGATCCAAGCCATAACAAGTGATATGGGGGAAGGTCCCAAGGAGCCATTATCCTCACCGAACAGGAGGGGCAGGAAGGCCAGCGTGGAGCCCAGTGGACAAGGAGGAGAGGAGGGGCCTGCTGAGGGGCGGAGGGCAGGGCTGAGACTGGCTCGGAGGGACCCTGGGGTCTGGTCAGCAATGAGAGCTGAAGGGAACCAGGCACCGGGACACAGGCTGCAACCAGCTGGAAATACCCAGGAGGAGGGGATGCAGGAGCCAGCAGGAAGGGCTCTGCAGTCCGGGGTGACTGAGGCTTTGGGGGCAGAGGAAATTGCTACTTGTCTCTCATTGGCTTGGGAACAGACGTGGAGGGAAGAGCCCCAAAAGTCACTCTGAGCAGGCCAAAGAAGGAAGCAAACATTTCCAGGGCTGGGAGGCCCAGCAATGGGACAGCTGGGGTGCAGTTCTCTGAGATGGAGGATTTGGGAGGGGGCAGCAGATTAAAGAATGTGAGCATGGTGCACCCACTGGGCACCCAAGGGAAACGTCAGGCAAGCAGTCCAAGAGGAGTTGCTAGGGAGCGTAGACTGCTGGGAGACCAGAGGCAGAGGCAGGAGTTGCAGGAGCTGGGTGTGAAGATTCCCAGGGTGCACCAGGGGGTGAGGAGCTCTCCCTCAGTTCCTGGGTCACCCAGGCCATCAGCAGGTAGCCCACAGCTGCGGCACTGCACAACTGGCCTACGGAAAGAGAGATGAGATGGTCCACGCCCCGAATCCTTGCCCTCTGGAAGGCTGAGGCAGGAAGATCTCAAGTTCAAGCCCAGTCTGGGCAACTTAGCAAGATCCTGTCTCAAAAAATAAAAATGGGAGCTGGAGGAATGGCAAAGCAGCCAAACCTCTTGCCTTGCAGGTACAAGTCCCTTAGTTTTGATTCCCCAGCACCACATAAAGCTGGGCATGGTGGCACTTGCCTGTAATCCCAGCATTCTGGAGGCTGAGGCAGGCAGACTGACCTGAGTCCAAGGCCAGCCTGGACTACAGAGTGAGACCCTGTCTCAAATAAATAAATAAATAAATAAATAAATAAATAAATAAATAAGGGGAGAGGATGTAGCTCAGTGTGAAGGTCATGGGTACAATCCAGAGAGAGAGAGAGAGAGAGACAGAGAGAGAGAGAGAGAGAGAGAGAGAGAGAGAGAAGGACGGAGCCCATGGTCCCAGACTCTGCCCCTCACACACCTGGGCCAGGTGGCTAGGGCTGGCATAACAAGATGCCACAGCATGTCTCTACGTGTCCACGCTCCTCCCTCTCCCTTTTCAGGTGGTGGCGCTGAGGAGGAGCTCAGGACTTTCACACTAAAGGCAGAGTGTCACTAAGTTCACACTGAACCTTTCCCCACAAAGAAACGTGAGGGCTGGGGCGTACCTCAGTGGGTAAAGTGCTTGCCAAGCCACCACAAGGACCTGGGTTCGATTCCCCAACACTACGTAAACCAGGTAGAGTGGAGCATGCCTGTAATTCTAGCACTGGAAAGGCCGAGGCAGGAGGATTGCCATGTGTATGAGGTGACTTGAGTTTCTGTGGTCTGGTCTGGTCTGGTCCTGAACTCACTACGTAGCTCAGGCTGATCTCAAATTCAACCAATCTTCCTGCCTCAGCCTCCTGAGTATGGGAGATTTTTTGCAAGTTGCCGTCAAATCATGATGTCCTAGATCCAAGTGAGGATGAGAGACAGGTGGGGTCCTGTGGAGAGAGCCCAGCCCTGGAAAGTCATCCTGGGGAGGAGTCAGGGGCCAGGTGTACAGTGGGTAGGGGAGAGACAGGAGCCAGGTACTTAGGAGGCTGAGTCAGGAAAATTGCAGGTTCGAGGTCAGTCTGGGCACCTTAGTGAGGCCTCATCTCAAAATAAAACCTACCCAAAGGGCTGGGGATGTAGCTCAGTGGTGGAGTAGATGTCTAGCACACATGAACCTCCGGGTTCGATCCTCAGTTCTGCAAAAAAAAAAAAAAAAAAAAAAAGAAAGAAAGAAAAAGAAAAAAGAAAGAAAAAAAATGAGCTGGACCTGGTTATGCAGGCCTCTGATCCCAGCAGTCTGGAAGGCTGAGACAGGCGGATCCCAAGTTCAATTTAGTGAGTTAGTGAGAGCCTGTTGCAAAACTAAGGTGAGGAGGGTCTGGGGTTAGTGCTAAGGTCCTGGGTGAAATCAGTAAGTCCCTCAGTTGTCTAGGCTGAGCTCAAACTTGCAATCCTCCTGCCTCAGCCTCCCAGAGTAAGCCAGACCTGCCTAATTTTTTTGTGGTGCTGGGGAATGAAACGCAGGACCTTGCGCATGCTAGGCGAGAGCTCTAACCATTGATCTACCCAGCCCAAGATCACAGGTTTGAACCCTGCCTAGGCAACTTAGTGGCTTAGCAAGATCCTGTCTCAACATTAATAAAAAGCATGGGCTGAGGATTTATAACTGAAACTTCAAGGAAACAGCTTTCTTCATAATGAGACTGTTGATTAACTGGACGGATTCCAGAGAAATTGTGGAGAGTCTGGGGTATTCGCATAGCCAGCCTGTTAAGAGCTATCTTGGCCCCTTCTCATGGTCACATCTCTGCCCTCTGCATCTAAATGAACATCCTGTGATAGATCCTTCCAGGTGTACCATTCCTAGCATCACTAAATAACCCTTCTGAAACACTGAACAGTAGCCTTTCCTTTTCCACCAACCCGAGAGCTAAGAATATTTTTAGACAACACCTTAGCCTACCGCAGAAGGGTCTCCGCTTCAGGGTGACCCGTCTACCTGTTACTTTGACCAGTGTCTTCAAAATGGGCTTGGATTTACGATTTTCTCCTGTTCTAAAACTACAAATACGCTACGTAACTGCCGCTCATTGGAACGTGTCATTTGGGAAACCCTAAATGCATGTTCCCGGGCCTTCGTCTCTCCTATTTGGCTTCAGAATAAACCATCTCTTAAACGATTTATTTAAGATGAAAGTAATTTTTTTTTTAGTCGACAGGATGTAGCTCAGTGTGAAGGCCTTGGGATCGATCCCAGTATTTAAAAAAAAAAAAAAACCCATGTATCCGTTTCCATTTCCTGTGATCAGGGCGGCGCAGGGTGGCCTGGGTCAATCAGTGCTGACTGGCCCCCTGCTGGACCTGGACAACAGCAAGGGACAGAATCAGAACCGCAGGTGGGAGGTGGCGAGGACAGAAACCAGGATCGACCCAGAAAAGCCAACTTCGATTTGCCAAAAATATCCCTACGGCAGGGAAGAACGCCGCTCCCGCACACCCCTCCCCACGCCGGTCCCAGAAAGGCGGCTCTGGGAGCAGCAGCTGCGCCCCGCCAGGACGGGCACCAGCAATTATGCCACTTAGACGGAGCTCTTGGAGCGCTCCTACAAAGAAAACGCGCACTGTGCAGATACAATGGGGGAAAATCGGTTTCGCTTTTGGTCCCTCCCTCTCCTGTGTCACTGCATAAGGACAGGCACTGGCGAGACAGCAGGCACACTCAGGACAGATAGACAAAAGAAGTTTAACACAGAAGGAGCTGGAGGGGTGACGACGCAGCCCTGAATACACAGCAGTAGGGGTCAGCCTGGCCCTCACTGGCTGCTGCACCCTGGGGTGACAGGCTGGGGGTGGGGTGCCAGTGGCCCCGTTCTGAGGTGGGGAGAGCAAGCAACAGGAATCTGAGTGCTTCTCAGGGGTACTTGCTGGAGCTACTGGTGCCAGGGAGCGAGGGACAGTCCCCTGGGCCGGGAAGGCCCTTCTCCCATCAGGGATGCAGGACCAACATTCCTGGCCGAGTCCTCAAAGAGACTCTTGGACCCTAAAAAGGGGCAGAGTTTGCACCTGGCCATTGGAAGAGCAAGGTCTAGTGCTAGCCGAGCCTGGTAGTGCAGGTTTATAATCCCAGCACTCGGAGAGGCTGAGGCAGGCACACTGCAAATCTGAGCCCAGCCTGTGTAATTTACCGGTTTTGTGAGGCTCTATTTAAAAAAAAAAAAAAAAAAAAGGCTGAGGATATCTCCCAGTGCAAAAGCCCTGAGCTCAATCCCAAGCACTACCAAATAATAAATAAGCAAAAAATAAAAGAAAAATATTTTTAATTTTATTTACGTTTGAGACAGGGTCTCACTCTGTAGTCCAGTCTGGTACTAAACTCACCATGTAACCCAGGCTGGTCTCAGACTCCTCTTGCCTCAGCCTCTCGAGTGTTGGAATTACAGGCATGTGCCACCACACCTGGCTTATGTGGTGCTGGAGAACTTAACTTGCGCTTGCTAGGCAAGTGCTCTAACCACTGTACCATTCTTCCAGCCCCCAAACAAATAAATTATGATCTTGCTACAGAAAGGAAAGATCTTGGCTTACCCCACCCCCACTTCTCTGTCTCATGGTGAGGACAGCTGTCCACCCTGCTTGGTGGGGACATCATTCTAGCCAGAGCTGAGGCTCCCCTTGTCTCAGGGCAGAGCAAGTGTTTAGATGGATGCATGGATGGGGCCCAGCTGCCGAAGACGGTTCCACACCGCTCTCCCGGCAGAGGCCCATCTGCCAGCGCCGCCACGGCCACAGGGCTTTTCATGCTGACATTTTCTAACTGGTGTTTTCATACAGAGGCAGCAGCCAGCTGTTACACGGAGCTGTCCTCTGTGGATTTCCATGAGATGCTCTGTCTGAGGTGGGGACAAGTGTTTGTTTTTAGTTTGTTTCTTTAAGACAGGGTCCCCCTCTATAGCCCAAGTTCATCCTGAACTCACTATGTAGCCCAGGGTGGCTTTGAACACACAGCAATCCTCCTGCCTCAGCCTCCTGAGGAATTATAGGCATGCGTCACTACACCCAGTTTATGGGGCGCTGGAGAACCGACCTTTGTGCACGCTAGACAAGCCCTTCAAATGCCGAGCACCCCCAGCCCCGGGGAAAAGTTGTTCGCAAATATCCAAGTCAAATAAATTAACGAGGCAGCGAGGCTGGCAGCATAGTTCAGTGGTTATGGCACTTGTTTAGCATGCACAAGGTCCTGAGTTCAACTCCCCAGTTCCACATTAAAAATACCTGCTGGGTGTGGTGGCCCATGCTGGTAATCCCAGTACTCAGAGGCTGAGACAGGAAGATTACCATGAGTTCAAGGGTAACCTGGCCTCCACAGTGAATTTAGCAACAGCCTGGACCACGAATCAAGACCATCTTCAAAAACTTTTCAATTAATTAATGGAACATTAAATGGGGCCTCTCTCTTCCAGAGAGCAGGAAAGAGGCCACCCTGGGACTCTGACCTGCAGGTGCTCCCAGACCCTGTAAGACCAGAATCGTACGCCCCTCAACACACGTACACCAGCAGCGTCAGAAAAGGCGGCAGTGGGCAGCCTCCAAGCTGACCCCCGGCAGCTGTCACCGCCCGGTGCCCAGGCCCTGTGCAATCCTTCTCTCATGTGAGCTGGCACCTGACACTTGCTTCAAACAAACGAAACACACACAAATAAAGAGAAGTTACTTCCAAGATTAAGTTACACAAAAAGCCTGCAGCTCCTGCCTGGAACTCACTCAGACCAGCATTCCTGGACCCCTCCTCAAAGAAGCGCTGCCCCTGCCCCATGCAGGCCGCCTCACCTCGAGCTCCTTCCCACTTCCTGTCCTCGTCCTGGCCCTCAGTCTACCGGGGGGAAGCAGCGGGCACAGGCTGCAGGGTCCTTTTTGCTCTGGCATGACACACACTAGACGGTTGTCAAGGCCACATGGCTCGGCGGTGCGCTGAGGAGATGCCTTCCGTGTCACGGGCACTGAATGCCACTGTGAGGCCACGCAGAAGGGAGGCCAGCGTGCCCAGGCCCAGCCCCTGACACACTTCACCTGCTGACCACTACCACTGTTCCTGTGCCACCCCAGGACCCCAGGGTCACAACCCGCTGCCCAAACCAGAACGTTCAACTGCACTTCCCTTATGGTCGGGGTCAGTCCACATTAGAGGGGAACCAAAGGAAGGGGAGATGATGGGCACCTTTCAGCCCCCTGAGTCCGCCAGCTCACCTCTGGGCAAAGGCACCTCCCCTCCTCATGTCGCCACTGAAGGACAATTTGAGCCTGCTCATGTGGCCACGGGGCCCTGTCACACAGCCACTGCAGATGAAACTGAGGCCCTAAGAAAAGAGCCAAAGCTTTCACCCAGAGTGACATCTAAGAAGCAGCGGGCGGTAACTTGATCAGGTTTTTTTTTTTTTTTTTCAGTCCCCAAGTCCCCACCACCACTACAGCGGCCCAGACAGAGGAGCATGGTGCTGGCCACGCTGAGCTGAACCCAGGTGAGCGCCTCTCCCTGCTGGCTCTCGGCTAGGATGCCTGGAACCACAACAGACAGAACGGCTCCAAGTACAGCTGCCCCTGGGTGCCTCAAGTGCCCAAGAGGGAACGGCCCTGCCCTCGAGGCGGCTCCGTGTGCAGGGTGGCTGCTGCCTCTCCAGTCCTCACTCCCTTCCTGTAGGGCCCGAGCAGCCAGCAGCCCTGGGCCTCGAGGACCTGCCCTCCCCACCTGCACATCATCAAAGCCCCACACCACACAGGAGACACACCCCATCCACCAAGGACTGAATCTTCCATTTTTCTTTTCTGTACTGAGCCACCACATTGAGACCCACCTCCCCAGCCCTTTTTTGAGACAGGGTTGCACAAAGTTGCTGAGTCTCCCAGGCCTGGCTGGAATTTGCAGTCCTGCTGCTCCCCTACTGCTGGAATTACAGGCCCAGTGAATCTAAGAGGTTAGATAAAAAGAATTGGGACTTCAAAGTCAATTCCTCTGATAGGGCTGGGGGCACAGCTTAGTGATTAGGGAACTTGCCTAGGAAGCACAAGGCCCCAGGTGCCATCTGCTAGCACTGCATAATAGCTGGGCATTGTGGTATATGCCTATAATACCAGGACACGGTGGGAGGGCTGCTGAGGTAGGAAGATTGCTGTGTACTCAAGGCTCGCCTGAGCTCCATAGTGAGCTGAGAACCAGTCTGGGCTACAGAGCAAGACCCTGTCTCAAAAAGAAAAAAATTCCTCTTACCCACCTTATCCTTACTGCCAGTCCAATGTCAGATTCTAGATTTTGTTGTTTTTTAGTACTGTAGATTGAGCCTAGGGACTTCTTTGCTGCAATATGCAATCCTCCTGCCTCCTAAAGTGCTAGGATTATGGGGCGTACAGTGCGCCACTACGTCCAGCCGAGATTCTTAGCTTTGTTAAGGAAGTTAGGTGCATTCAGGCTCCCGGCAACGCAGCTCCACCTGACAAGGCTGGCCAGGGCCTTAGGGACACCCCTTCTTGCAGACCTGTCATTTTCCACACTGAAGAGGCAGCTGGGAGCAGAAGGGACATGTCCACTCAGAGCACGGATCCAGGTCAGGAGAGGGAGCGCTGCCCTTCCTCCAGGGTGGGCGTCTGCTGGCTGGATGACGCCCTGAACAAACACGTTTCCTCTCCTGGGAGGAGCCCGAGCAGCCGGGGCCTGGCTGGCCCAGCTCCATAGCAGTAGGGGACTGAGCAATTACGGACAAGCAGAGAAGTTCTTAAAAGGTGACACCTGTCTTCAGGAAACCAACAGCCTGCTGAGTGCAGGACAGGAGACAATAGCTCGTGCCTGCAAGGACTTTCAGCTTCTGCTCCTGGACCTCAAGGAGTGAGCACTCCAAGGGATGAGGAGACGGGCCTCTGCCGGGCTGGGGGTCAGCAATATCAGCACCCCCAGGCAGGGAAGTCTGGGAAGGGGAGGATCCCATCACGGGGCCAGCCATGGCCCAGGGGATGGGGGTTCGGGAGAGATGCTGGTGCAGTAGAAGTCCCTAGACACAAATTATTAAAAAACAGGGTCAGCTGGGCGTGATGGGCTACACCTGTAATCCCAGCGCTCTTGGAGCCCAAGACAGGAGGGGTGAAAGGTCAAGACCAGCACCTCAGTTACTTCCCTGTTGCTGGCATACGATGCCCGACGCCCAAGCTTAAGACAGGAAAGGTTTCTGTCAGCTCAGGTTTCAGGAGGTCTCAAGCCCTGTCATGGTTGGCCGGCAAGGGTGGAAAAGGTACAGGGGAGAGCAGCGGCCCAGGGCGTCACAGGAGGAAGGAGCAGGGAGGTGGGGGGAGAAGCCCGGGCAGGTGTGTCCCTCCAGGCCACACCCTCAGCAATCTGCCCCTCCCCATCAGGCCCTAACTCCTGAATCCACACATCCAAATACAGGAAGCTTTTGGAGGACATTCCTGGTCCAAACCGTAACACCCAGCCTGGGCAACTAGGTGACTCAGCAAGACTCTCTCTAAAAAAGAAAAGACTGTGGATGTAGCTCAATACAAAGGTCCTGGGTTCCATCCCCAGTACCAGCAAACAAAACAAACAAAAACCTTACAGGATTGTTTAAAATAAACCAAAAAAAAAAAAAAAAAAAAAAAAAAGGAGTAAGGAGAGGGTCGCACTGTAGTCCAGGCTGGCCTCCAACTCAAGGCAATCCCCCTGCCTCAGCCTCCCAAGTCCTGGGACTGGATGTGTCCACCACCATGCCCAGCTTATATGGTGCTGGGGCATAAAACTCGGGCCTGCCACTTCCTCGGCCAACACTCTAACCACTGTGCTACACCCTCGGCACAGCTATTACTCTTGCCAAACATTTTTAGGGCATGGAGACAGGATGCTTTTGTGTTCTACGGCTACTCTAAGGATGGACCGCCACCCTGGTGGGTCAGAGCAACAGAGGCTGTTTTCAGTTCAGGTTGTTTCCCTTTCCCCAGAACAAGCAAGTTTCATAAAGTGTGTAAAAGGAGCTCACTTCCTCTACTCTGGGGAAGCCCTCCGGCTTGAGGTGGGGAGTTTTGTTTCTTTTCTTAACAGATACCTAGTATGGGAGACCTGCTTGGGTCCCCCCTTGACTTGTAGGCCAAGGGGCTTTTCTTTTTTGCTCATTAATTTTTTTTTTTTGGGGGGGGGGGAGACAGTCTGGCTCCTTAGTCTAAGCCAGATTCCACTCCACAGGTTCCGTGTAGTGAGGTGAGCTGGGACAAGAGGAACTCATCCCAGATAAAGAACTGATGGTTTAAGAAAGATCACATCTTGGAATGGCCAAGGACAAAGCCAGAGTCCTAGACCTAGACCTAGTCATGAGACCTAGATCCTAGTGACCTAGGGTCTGGGGTCTCATCCTGAACCTTTGAATTTGATCCTTAAGCCAATTTAGTAGTTCTATGCTGATGTGAACCAATCAGTAAAAGCCAACTCTGTATAGGAAAATTAATGTGTGATCTGTAGAAAAACTATAAAAGATGACTCACTGCTAAATGATTGGTGCCCTTGCCCCTGTTCCCACTTGCAGGGGAGTTCCTGCTTTTTACCTCGCTTTCCCCTCTATACTTCTCCCAATAAAACCACCTGCTACTTCCAAACTCTTTGTTCATGGTGTTCATACAAACTCTGGGTTTGAGCTTTCCAGTAACAAGTCCAGACTAGTCATGAACTCACTATGTAGCCCGGCCTGGCCTCCAACTCACCACAACCCTCCTGCCTCAGAACTCCCCAGCACTGGGATTACCCCTGGTTTACCTGGTTTATTCTTAACCACAGGAGAGTTCTAGACCTAGGAATTTCCCTACTACTCCAGTGGGGAAAGAGATTTATGTCCACGTTTCCATCTTTATTCTAACACCTTTCACATTATCTTTTGCTCATCCCTAAATTTCATTTTTTAAACTTATGGTACCAGGGACAGAACCCAGGACCTTCACACTGAGCTTGTTGCAAGGACAACAGGACATGGAAGCTCGTGGTGGAGACCTGGGGCACGCTCCTACCACGAGCCCTGGCCCCAGCCTCCTTTTTATTATTGGCTTTGAGATAGGGTCTCACTAAGTCACGCAAGTAGCGCAGGCTGGAGCTGAACTTGGCAATCCACCGGCCTTGGCCTCCCAGAGTGCTGGTGTGACACGCCCGCACTACTGGCTTGGCTTCCCCAAAAGCCAAAACTCTCGCTGGTCTTTGCCGGGTCACTGCTGCACCTTTAGCTCTGCAGTGTCACAGGTGTTTGGGACATTTGGTGTTTTGCAGGAGGGTTCTGGAGCTGAGGAGGGAAGGCACCTCTGGCCCGCTAAGCACTGCTGCTGCTGAGCTGGGGACAGTGTGTACAGGGGATGAACACAGGAAGCCGGAAGCATACCTCTGTGTGGGAACAGAGAAACGCACCCCAGGTTATCTCTGTGCAGGCCGGCAGTTCGGCAGCAGGAAGAGGTGGCTCTCGAGATAGAGCTCAGCACGCACATTGTTCCGTAGCTAGGAAGCAACTAATTATACCCCACCCAGCAACGTTGCCAAAAGGTTATTATGGGTGTTGTCTTTCTTAAAGGAGTTTAAAAGCAGCAACACAGGCTGGCCCAGCAAGGACTACATCAAGCGCTAAGTATGAGAGTTCGATTCCCCTGCACCACATAAGCCCAGTGTGGAGGTGCACACCAGTAATCCCAGTGTCTGGGAGGCTGAGGCAGGAGGATTGTGGAGTTCAAAGCAAGCCTGGGCTACCTAGTTCAAGATCAACCTAGACTACAGAACAAAACCCTGTCTTAAAAACAAGCAGACAAAAAATACATATATAAATAAAAATAAAACACAGGCTGAGGGCATGGCTCAGTGTGAAGGCCAGGGCTTCGTTTCCAGCACCAAAGAGAAAATTTAGGGCAACGGGGGGAAGCAGAATGGAGGTGCAGTTCCGTGGCAGGGTGTCCGCCTAGCGTAAACAAGGCCTGGAGTCCAGTTCCCAGCTCCAGGAAAAGATTATCAGCTGGTTGCTGTGATGCACACCTTTCATCCTGGAGAGTCAGGAGGCTGAGGCAGGAGGATCACAAGCCAAACCCAGCCTGGGCAATTTAGTGAGACCTTGTCTCAGAACAAAAAAGTAAAAAGTGCTGTGATACAGCCTAGTGGTAGATCTGGGTTCGATCCTCTGGATCCTCGGTACTGCATCAGAAAATCATCAGCTGAGTCAATGTACATTGCACGGACAGTGCTTTGCCTAAGGAGTTGATGTACTTGTAAGAACAAGAAAAATGCAATACGGTGGGGGGGAGGGGGTGCGTAGCACTGTGCCAGGCTGTGGCCCAGCCCACAGGAACCTCACGGAAGACAGGGACTGCAGGGGAAGGCCGCAGGGTCTATGTAGAGGGAAGGGGAAGACAGATCATTCCACAGAAGAGAAAGGCAGAGAAAAACCGGGGTGTCAGCAGGAGAATGTGCTGGAGGAGCAGAAACAAACTTTAGAAAGGGTGTTTGGGAGCCTAGCGTGTTTTTGCACTCTGGAGGTTCTCCCCAAAAAAGCCTCAAACATCTCCCCATGTTTTAAGAAAGTTTAGAAATTTATGATGGGCCACCCTGCGCTGTCTGCAGCCCCCCTCTACCCCTCACCCCAGGGGGCTGCAGGTTGGACAAGCCAGCCTAACAGAAATTCTGGCTGCAAAATAAGCTACATTCCGCAGCATCCCAGTGAGCTGTGGGCGTTGCTGTCACCAGGGACAAAGCCAGCCAGGCCCCCTGCTGGGATCTTCTTTCTTTTGAATTCGTTTATGTGACTGCCAACACCTAGAGAGACAGTGCCACTCCCAGCTCCAGAGCTTGAGCTTGCCAGGGAGCAAGTCATCTGTCTTTCCCACAGTATGTTACGTGTCAGCCTCTACAATGAGACTTCTCTGACTATGCAACAATTATCTTTCTGAATGTAAAACTGCAAGAAGGAAACCAACGAAAAAAGAAAAAAAAAATCAAACAGGCTTAGGATGTAAACAGAAAAAGACTGACAAGCAGCGACATGTGCCATTTTAAGAAGGGGGAGGAGGGGACCTGAACAGAGGAAATGCAGTCAAAAAGAAACACTAATGAGCCTGGGGGAGGTGGCTCTGACCCCACAGTCACCTCCCTCACGGATGGGCTGGCTCAGGCCACGCAGAAGCAAGGCAGGAGTGCTCCTGACAAGAACCTCAGAACGTCCAGATTTACCAGCAGCTCAGACAAGCAAACACCTCCAGCAGGGGGCGGCAGAGGCTTTGTCCTTGCACACCCGGACGGACAGAGCATGGGGTTTGACAGCCACTATTTTACGTTTTAATGAGATGCTAACTTTTTAAACTTCATTTTCTCTTGATCAACAGCCAAAACTCCCATCTATAACCACTCACCACATAGCACAGAGCAAGGCTGGGACTTACCCATCCTGCCCACCGGTTCCCTTCATTCACTGGACGGTCAGAGCCTATTGCGCCTGACTCTGGACTGTCAGGTAAAGGGAAGAAAGAGGCAGAGACACGATCCTGACTGTGAAACAGGCCCCGCCTGGGGAACGTCAGTGATATAGCTCAGAGGGAAGGCTCTGGGGCTCAAACCCCAGTACTGCCTCCCACCTCAAAAGTGAAAAAGCAACACGGGTCCACTTCCCTTTGACATTCTTCACCAGGAGCCCCGCTGTTGGTGACTAGGCTCGGCTTCCTGGGATTATAACACCTGGCACCATTAACACAGGACACCTGACCTCCTAACACCAGCACGGTTCTAACAAAAGGAGCCAGGATCCAGTTCTTTCCTTCCTTGCAAGGCCCCAGGAGACCAGCATCCGTGCGTGTGTTCCCTAGCTCCGCCTCCTGGAAGCACATGCTTTGTAAGCCCCGCCCCTGAGCGCTGGCTGGGAAGACCGCCCCGCCCCGCCGCAGCAGGGTGGGCGGAAAGCGGGGCTGGCGCTTTACAGTTACATGTAAAAGGCTGGGGCTAATGTCTTGCTACCACTGTCATTCACTCAATTAATTCATTCATTTATTTTTGTACTGGGGATTGAACCTAGGGACTTTGCACTGAGCTACAACCACAGCCCTTTTTCTTTTTTTAGTCAGTTTTTTAAAATTTCGATACAGGGTCTCTTGTTCTGTAGTTCAGGCTGGTGCTGAACTCAGTTTATGTAGCCCAGGCAGGCCTCAAACTCACAGCAATCCTTTGACCTCGCCTTCCCAGTACTGGGATTACAAGCGTGTGCCACCGTGCCCAGTTTATGTGGTACTGGGGAAACTCAAGCCTTGCACTCGCTGGGCAAGCACTCTAAACCACTGTGCTATTCCTTCAGCCCCATCTTTTTAATCTTTGAGACAGTGTCTTATTGAGTCATCACATTGTCCAGAATGGGCTCTGATGTATAATCTTCCTGCCTCAGCCTCCTGGAGTGATGGGGTCATAGGCACGTACCAGACAATGCCTTTGCTTTTGTGTGTGACACTGGGGACTGAATCCAGGGTCTTCACACTGAGCTACATCCTCAGTATTTTTCTAAGACAGGATTTCACTAAGTAGCTAAACTGCATAAACCGGGCTCAAACTTACGATCTTTCTGCCTCAGCGTCAAGTACTGAGATTACAGGCGTGTGCCCCAGGGTAGTGGTTCGTCTCTGGCTTTTAAGCTTGCCTGGCCCCCCAGTACCGAGGACTGAGCCCAGACTTCACAATGAGCTACATCCCCAGCTTGTTTTTATTTTTATATTGATTGACTGGTTGACTGTTACTGGGGTCAAACTCAGTGCTTTGACCCTGAGCTACATCCACAGCCCTTTTTTTGAGACAGGGTCTCACTGTGTAGTCCAGGCTGGTTCTGAGCTCACTTTGAAGCCCAGGCTGTGGTGGCACATGAAACCACAACAGTCCTCCTGCCTCAGCCCCTGAGTGCTGGGATTACAGGCATGGGTCCCAGTCCTTTTTTTATTGTTATTTGAGACAGGGTCTTGCTAAGTCTCTAAACTGCCCAGAGTAGGTTTGAATTTGGGATCCTCCGGCCTCAGCTTTCTGGAGTACTGGGATTAATTACAGCCTGCGCCACCAGGCCTGGCTGCTTGCATTCTCTGGTGAACACAGAGGCTGTGTCACAGGCTGCCCTGAGGACAGTTCCATGTGACAAGGGAAAGAGGATGGTCTCCAGCCAACAGCTACATGAAACTGAGACCGTGGGTTCCCAGCACATGGAGAACGGACCCCTGCTAATGCACACACAAGAAGCTGGGAGCAGATCCTTGCTGAGGGACCAGCCAGCACCTGGGCTGGGCCCATGCAAAGACCTGATTCCACCATGCCCACATTCCCGATGCACAAGCTTTGCGATAGGAGGGATGTGAGGGCCGGCCTTGTGTCTCAGGCCTGTAACCCTAGTGTCTGGAAGGCTGAAACGGGAGGAATGTAAATTCAAGCCCATAACTTGTCTCAGAATAAGAATAAAAACTAGGCTGGGGTGTACCTCAGTGTGAAGATGCTGGTTCAATCCCCAGAAAGAAAGAGAAAGAAAGAAAGAATAAATAAATAAAAAATTTAAAAGGGAGAGGGGGCTCTGGAGGAATGGCACAGCAGTTAGAGTACTTGCCTAGCAAGCACAAGGCCTTGAGTTCTATTCCCCAGTACCACATGAGCCAGGCATGGGGACACACACCTGTAATCCCAGCACAGACTAGAGTTAAGACCTCTCATCTTTAAAAAAAAAAGGACAGATGCTGGAGGAACAGCTCAGTAGTTAATGCATTTGCCTAACAAGTTCAAGGCCCTGAGCTCGATTCCCCAGTGACACATAAGATGGGCATGGTGGTGCACGCCTGTAGTTCCAGAGCTTGGGAGGCTGAGGCAAGTGGACTGCTGTGTGTTTAAGGCCAGCCTAGGCTACATTATGATTCAGTACCAGCCTGGACTGCAGAGCAAGACCCTGTCTCAAAAAAAAAAAAAAGAAAAAAAAATTTAAAGAAAAAAAACTTACCTAAATTCCAATGCCTTTGGTAACTGTTTATTTGAATGTCATTCCAGGTACACATGTGGAGTGGCAGGTGAATCTTCTTCCTACACAGTAAAACCTGACCCCTCCCCAGCCTGAAGCCAAGGGACTCATATCTGGAGCCCTGGAGTGAGGCAGGCCTGGCGCTGCTGCAGGCGCTGCAGGCTTGCACGAGAGGAGGTCATTCTATCACATGATTGGATAAGGAGCCGGACAACAACGGCCGGCTGGCAGAGCAGGCTCCCCACAGTCCTCGGGTTTAACCACTCAGAGCCACGAACCGCCATCCCAGCTCTGCTGCCGATATTCCATCCTCAATAGCATCCCACGTCCTATGAAAACGAGAGGCGCTTCCTCAGCCATGCTCTGCGACCAGCCGCAGTAACGCAACTGCAGGAGACACGGTCCCTTCACGGGTACCTGGTCAAATGCTCCGGTAGTCTGAGCCCCGGGCCACGATGGCTGCAGCGTCCCATTCCACGGTGAAGAAGGAAAGTGTTCCAAAAAACCCAAAGAGCACCATGATCAGGAGCTGCCACTGAAGAAGAAGGTAGTTGCTGTAGAAAAACGCCACTGCTGCGCAGATGGACTGCAAAGAAACAGACGCGTCACCAGCGTGCACGGGGACCGGACAGCCTGTGACTCCAGGGAAACGGCAGCAGGGGATCCCTGCTCTTCTCTCCCCACCTAGACCTGACTGCCCGGGTCACGTGCCCACATGTACGCACCACGAACCCTGCGACACCAGGTAAAGGGAGGAAAGCCGGGCTTGGTGGCACAGGCCCGTCACCCCAGCACTCGGGGAGCCCGAGGCCAGTTCAAGCCCCGCCCAGGCAACTTCACACCTTGGCAAGACCCTGTGTCAAAACCAAAAACTTTTTACAAAAGGGCTGGACGTGGGGCTCGGGGGACGCCCTGGCTCGGCCCGTGCCTCCGAGAATATGGGGAGGGAGGTCGCCGGCTCAGCTCGTCGAAGCTGCGCAGGGCTGAGAAGCGGAGTAAAGAACCCATGTGCCCGCATGGGACCAGGAAACACGCCTGCCCGAACACAGGGCCAGGGCCGGGGTCTCCGCCAAGGCGCTCTGGGCTGAGCAGAAAAGAGCTGCGTGCGCTCTACAACCCAAGCGAGGGTGAACTCACTGCTCAAGGCCTCCAGTTCTCTTAGCCTTTCATTTACTTAGTAATTTGTTAGGGTTCTGTGGCTCTAGGGACTGAACCTAGGGCCTCGGCATGTACTGTCTCACCATCTGATTTTGATATTTTTGATTCTGAGATCATGTCTTGCCAAATGTCTGCATTGCTGGGCTAAAACTTGTGATCCTCCTGCTTCAGCCTCCCACTGGTCTGGCATAATGGGTCTGCGCCACTAAGCCCAGCTATTTACTTATATTTCCTGTCCTGGAGGTTCAACTTGGGGACTTTGCCTAGAACTACAGCCCAGCCCATTTTTTTCAGTTTTGATTTTGAGACAGGGTCTTGCTAAGTTACTCACTTGACTGGGCTGGGCTAGAATTTGCGATGCTCCTACCTCAGCGACCCGAGGGCCGGGGCGCCAGGCCTGCACCATCACAACCAGTTCCCCACTCTCATTAGAAAACCACAATACTAGTAGCCAACAAAACAACAACAAAATAACCCCCCCCCCCCCACACACACACACAAAACCCACAACTGCAGGGCACAGGGCAGAGCAGGAAGGACAAGAATCCTCAATATACTCTGAGGGAGCCCCTACTCAGGACCCCGCCCAGACAGTGGGAGCAGTTACCCGCTAGCCTTTGTTGTTAAACAGACTTATTAGGTACCTTGCACAGGATACGTAATCTGAGGAGTTACCTGAACAAATTTAAAGACAGCAAAGGCAGGCGCGCTGTCTTCGCAATAGAGGAAGCCCAGGATGCTCAGCAGCTGGGTGTTGAAGCAGCTGTCTCCCAGCCCCAACAGAAAACTGCACAGAATGGCAACTTCCTTGCTAGAGAAAGTAGAAATTCACTTAGTATAAGCAGCACGAGTATTTGCTAGGGCCACTTAGAATGTAAAAACAACAACACATAACAAAACAAAAATCTGCCACCTACAATAGCATTTTATCTTCAACTTTCAAATACATCAAGACAAGAATGAAATTTAAATTGAGGAGTCTGGGGTATAGCTCAGAGGTTAAAATATTTGCCCAGCAAGTGCAAGGTCCTGGGTTTGATTTCCTAGGAACCCCGAAGCCAGACACGGTAGTGCACACCTGTGATTCCAGCACTGGGGAGGCTGAGGCAGGACTGCCTGCCGTAGGTTCATGGCCAGCCTGTACTAGACGGTGAATCCAGGAACAGTCTGGACTACAAGGTGACACTCTGTCTCCAATCATTCAATCAATCAAGACAGGCACAGCAGTACACGCCTGTAATCTCAGCATTCTGAGAGGCTCCGGCAGGAGGACTGCTTACCATAGGCAACTCAGCAAGACCCTGTCACAAACCAAAACCAAAACTGGGCTGGGGATGTGGCTCAGTGTCAACAAGGCCGTGGGTTCAATCCTCAGTATTACAAAAACAAATAAATAAAAAGGGCTGCAGCTATATCAAAATGCCCAGTGCCATCACAAAAATGAAGGAACAGACAGTAAAATTTAGAGGACCTGTTTTTTAGTGATAGCGAGGCAGCCAGGGGCCCACGTGTACTAGGCAGGCATTCTTCCACTGAGCCATGTACTAGAACAGACAGAGGAAGAAGTTTCAACGGCATGTGCACACTCCTAAATTCTAGAAAATGGTACTCTGAATGAATTTGCAGTTCTAGACTAAGTTGCTGCATCTGTAATGAATATGAATTGGATCCAATAACCGATGTTCTCAAAGGGCTGAGTGGCCGACCAGGCCAGCAGACACCCTAGGTCTTCCTATTTCTCTGGCAGGCCTTAACTCTGGAGTATTTCCTGCCCAAAGCAGAGATGACAGCCAGGGTGGAAATATGTGCCAGTCAGCCCGGCACTCTGGGAGGTGGAGGCAAATTCAAACCCAGAATGTTGGCAACTTAGTGAGACCAAGACTCAAAAAAAAAAAAAAAAAAGAGGTTGCAGACACATAGCTCAGGGCAAAGGCCCAGGGTCATCTCCAGTACTGAAAAAAAAAAAAGATAAAATAAAAGCAGAGATAAAAAATTCAAATCAGATACTTTTACACTCCTTCACAAATCAAGATGATAATTCAGTGGGGACAAAGATTAAAAACAACAATTGTAGGAATAACGTCAGTGTCTCCACAGGACCCCTACTAAGCTCATGCTGGCTCCTCACACATGAAGGGTGAGGTGACCTGTGGGGTCATCAGGCTCTCAGGAGAGGCCGGAGGGTTCTCGCGTCCACTCCCTCCCGCCCGTCTTCAGAGAACTAGCAGGGCGCACCTGGGCCTGATGTAGGCGCTACTGTCGGTGCCCTCCACGGGGGCGATCGGGGCATCACCAGGCATGTTGAGGAAGATTAAATAGAAAGCCACGAAGTGCACCAGGACACCCAGCAGCACCACGGGGTTCCGGCCCAAACGACTGTTTTTGCTTAGCAGGCCGAAGAGGCTCCCACCTAGAAAACAAGGCAGCAGACACAGTTTACTTTTGTATTTACTCATTTGTTTGGTGGTGGGGGCAGTGGTACCAGGAACTGAATCCAGGGCTTCACACAGAGCTATAGTCCCAGTCCTTATTTCTGATTTTGAGACAGGGGTTCTAAGTTTCTAAGTTGCCCAGCTTGGCTTTGAATTTGGGATCCCCTTGCCTCAGCCTCTCTGAATGCTGGGATGACAGGCCTGCGCCACTGGGCCCACCTTTATCTGCTGAGCCATCCTCCAGCTCCCCTTAACTCCCCCTTGTATCTAATCATGGAAGCCAGGGCTGCCCAACCCCTGGTGGCCGGTGATTCCAGATCAAATAAAGACCCGCCTCCTGTCAGCCTGCTCCTATCAGGTTCGGGACTGCCAGAAGGCAGAGCTTCACTTCCATCTCCCTCCTGCAGCTGCTGACATTTCAAAACTGTCCCTCTAGGACTGTGCTGTACGGCAAAGTGCACACCCTCCATCCCACCCCCCGGGAGAATGGGCTTCAACTAAACAAGTCCATGGTGTCAAACAGGTTGTAGACTACTGCTCTGAGCTACTCATCTTCATCCTTTAGAGTAAGCTATAGTGGTGAGTATGGTATTTCCTGAGTTCAGTGAGCTGTTTCTGGAAATTAACAAACCTGAGGGGGGGAATGTGAGAACCCCCAAGTTTTTAACCAAGTGAGATAAAAGTGCAGGTACCCTGGGGCCCCGGTTTTTGCAGAGTGTGCTGTGAAGGAGTTGATGAAACCAAACCTTAAACCTGTGGAGTGTTAGAAAAAAAAATCACAGGAAGCAAGTGCTTTGAACCAAGCCCCAGGAGACCAGCCTAAAAACCCAAATGGGAGTCACCACACTAAAGGCTCACGCCACCAGGCTGAAAACAGGATTGTCTGATCTTCTGAGAAATCAAGCAAGGGCCAAAATTCCAAACCAGGCAGGTTTTGAGGGTATGACACTGATGTCGCTTCTGTCTTAATCCTTAGAAAAAGTAACCTAAAGTTAACCCATCCGTTATTTTTCTGTGGTTCACCTCCCTGTCCCATCTTTTAAGGAAAGTGACTTTGAAATGATCAGTCACTTTTTGTCTTTGTTTCTGCCTTTTCAGCCCTTCTCTGAGCCTCTCTTCTGCTCAGACCATGGGGACACTTCCTCAGTGCTATGGGACTCAGCACTGCCCAATTCCTGAATCAAAAACAAAACCAAGTGAGATCTTTACGTGGAACTGTTGTCATTTAGCCCTTTCACTTGGCTGTGATAGTTTATGTCCGAGCAAAACTGACACACTGGCCACAAGATTGTGAAATATCAGCAACCCAGCTGGGCAGCAGTCCGCAATCCCAGCAATCTGGGAGGCATAGGCAGGAGGGTGGCAAAGTATGAGCTCAGCCTGGTAACCCAGCAACTTAGCAACATCCTATTTTTAAAAAAGAAACAAGGAAAGAAGGAGGGAGAGACAGAAAGAAAAACAAACTTAAATGGGATAGGATGTAGCTCATTTCAAAGGCTCTGGGCTTGACTCTCAGTACCGGAAAAAAAAAAAAATCACGAGAATTTGAATATCAGGCAAAGCCAGAGATGCTCTTCATTAAGTATTTTTAGAGGACAAAACCCCAAGAAGCTGCTTATGGTTTCCATCTGTAAATTACTTCACAAATGTTTTATAATTTACTCAGAACAGTGTGATAATATGAAATCAAAACATACCTATTTCGATAAAAGTCAATAGGAAAAACAGAAATTTAAATACACAGAGGTGAAGAGCACTGAGAGTTTCTATTTTAATTATAACAAACTGATATTTTTAGCAAAAAGACCTTTTTACAAAACTAACCTAAAATTTCTCCAATGCCGATGAAAATGCCAGAAAGTCCAATGAGGCTCTTCTCTTCCGTCCCAAATTTGTTGACGGCACCAATGCAGGTTCCATACACGCCAGAGAAGAATGTCAACTCCAGACCTTTGGGGACCGAAACCAGATTTAAACTTCATTCATGTTCTCCTTTTCCTAGCTGCTCCTGTCTAGTGGCGGTGGAGAGGCATACACACAAGGACAAACACATCAAGTTCCCTGAAGCTGATGGGCTCCTTCCTCCTAGAACACAGCGTAAGTTTACGAGATGTCGCTGACGGAAGGGAACTGGCCACAAGCTGAGGACTAAATGCCTGTGTCCCTCCAAAGTTCCCATGCTGAAACCCTAATGCATCAAATGGGATGGCGCCTGGAGATGGGGTCCAAGGAAGGTGATTAGGTCTGGAGGGTGGCACCTCTGGGGCCCGATCAGGGCCCTTCCAGAAGAGACACCAGGCGCTGACTTCCTGCCTGCACTCTGCCCGCAAGTGGAGAAGGTGGCGGCCATCCCTAAATTGGGGAGAGGGCTGCGCTAGACTCTGTGTTGAGAGCCTGGTCTCTGATTTCTCAGCCTCCAGAACTGTGAGAAAGAAATGCCCAAGTTTTTGGGTTTTTTTTTTTTTTAATGTCTGTTGTTTAAACCACCCATCTGTGGGAAGTTGTGACAGCAGCTCAAACTGATACCACAGGAAGGCAGCTGCCATATATTTCAGACAAAAACATACAATTCGACCAGACATCCTTATGTTTAAGCTTGTTACTCTGTACCTAGGCAGAGGCTGAGCAGAGGATACATCAAAAATCAACATAAATTTATAATAATGTGGCTGCTGTCCTACCAGTGGCCTTCGAAGGGGACAGGAAATACAATTCCTACTGGACTGTATCCTTGCTGTACTGGATAGCCAACTGCTACGTCTGGATCTGGAACGTCCCCCCAAAGCCACATGTATCTGGAAGATGACTGCATCACCAGGGTAACTGGATCAAAAGAGTTAATCGGTTGGTGAAGCCCTGCACTGCCAGGAGGCCCGGCCTGTCTGGAGGGACGGGTCCGAGTGTGACATGGAAGCCTGTGCGCTCTCACCCTGGCTTTTTATTGTCCTCTGCTTCCTGGCCACTGTGAGATGGACAGCTGTGCTCTGGCAGGCCCTTGTCCACGCCGTTCTGCCACTGCCAGCCAGCCATGCATAGACTGAACTGGGTGCTAAAATAGCCCCCCTCTGCCTGCCAGATGTTAGAAGTCCCTAAGACAGCACCAGACATCACTGTCGCTCAAAGACAGTCATGTTTAAGTACACTCCTTTTTCCTAGGGAAAAATACTCTTAAAATTAGAAAAATTGTTAGTATCAACGTCTTAGTTACTATTCCCTGCTGGGACAAAACACCCAACAGCCACAACTTCAGGGAGGAAAGATTTTGGCTTGCAGTTTCAGAAGGTCTCACGGGGTTCACACAAGGGCAGGCAGCAAGGCGAGGAGCACACGGCAGGGGCTGGAGAGGGAAGCCACCTGGAGCAGAAGCCACCTCTGCACTCAAAGGAAGTTTGAGCTTTCCCAGGAAGAAGCTGTAACAATGTTTCTTCTTCCTTCCTTTAATTGGTTAGGCTGCTCCATGCGGGGTGACCCTCCCTCACTTCCTGGCCCACAAGTCCCCAACACACATGAAAGGTCTGCCCCGGGCAACTCCCCATCTCAGTAAGTTGACACAACCCTTTGCAGTCAAGCCCCAAGCATCCGCCCAATCCATCCAGGCCCCACCTCCCAAAAGCACAAGGTTCCAGTTATCCCACTACAACCGAAACATGAGGCTTTTGGGAGACCCCCCAGATCCAACCATAGCAGTTGCTCAGCAGGCCTTTATTATGCCTGAGAATTTAAAGGATATTTCCTGTTTGTTGTGTTTCTCTGACAAGATGTGGCAGGCGTGTGTAGGAGCACCCACAGGTGTGCTCGGCACAGAGTGCCAGCTCCCGTGCCCATTGCCTCCTGCTTCCATAAGCAATGGAGGGGACCTCTGCCTGTCCTCTGCAGTGTTCCCGTTGCCCTAGAATCCAGAGGAGCCAGGAGTCCTGGACCTCCTGCCCTCCCACACTGCATTTGGGGTGGCCCTGGGATCTGCTGCACCCACAGAATGCAGTGGAGTGGACACTGGGCTAGATCCAGGCTGGGCCTTTAGGAAGGTCTGGTAGTTTTGAGATAAGAGTCTCGATCAGCAATCTAAACTGGCCTCAAACTCATGGCAGTCCTCCTGCCTCAGCCTTGGGAGTGCTGGCATGTGTGCCACCAAGTCCGGCTAATTTTTTTAATGTGGTGCTGGGGAACTGAACCTAGGGCCTTGTGCATTCAAGGTAAGTATTCTAACCACTGAGCTATGCCTCCATCCACCTTCTGGGACCTTTATTTTATTTATTTTATTACTTTGAGACAGGGTTTTGCTCTGTAGTCCAGACTGGTCCTGAACTTACTATGTGGCCCAGGCTGGCCTCGTACTCATGGTAATCCTCCTGCCTCAGCCTCCAGGGTCCTGGAATTACAGGCATGCACCCCTTTTGGGGTCTGAAGATACTAAGAAGTCTGACTCTGCTGCCGGGTCACAGATACTGTGTGGAGGGAGTCACACAGATGGGCAGGCTCTGGGGCTCCACAGAGAAAGAGACAGACACTGACCCCACCTTGCACCCAGTCCTGGCAAGGCACCACCTGTGACTGGGACAGTCTTGGTAGCTCAAGTCACAGCTGCCCTCAGGAGACCCCAGGGGGCTCTGTGAGAAGAGCCACTCAGCGGAGTACAGCCAAAGCTAAGAGCTGTGAGGAACAGTGACATGGTTTCCAGGTCCCACCCTTACTGTCATTCAATAGGAAGAAAAACCCGAGTGTGGTCCCCTCACCTGTATAAGCAGTTGTGACGCTGAGCAGCAGCATTTCCTTGGTGACACACAACTTCAGAGACTTCTCTGTTTAAAAAGAAAGAAAAGTAGGAGTATTCAACAGATTTTAGTTAATAAAACTTCTAATACATTTCTTTGACTAAAATATCCTCTGTCAGTAATATCAATGAACAAATATTTTGAGACTCAAGTTTAAAGACTAAAATGCAGCCTGGGGGTGTAGCTTAGTGGGTTAAGCACTTGTCAAGAAAGCATAAAGCCCTATGTTCAATTCCCCAACATCACATAAGCATTTGGGAGGCTGAGGCAGGAGGACTGCTGTGAGTTCAGGCCAGTCTGTGCTCCATAGTGAGTTCAGGACCAGCGTGTACTACAGAGTGAGATCCTATCTCAACCCTTCATTTAAAAAAAAATTAAAATCTCAAGGTATCAAACAGATCTGCCCAAAAAGTAACTACAATGGTTAAATATATTCCCAAACTACATTTTTCTTTTGAGTCAGGATATTGCTCTGTAGTCCAGGTTGTTTCTGAACTCACTCTGGAGCCCAGGCTGGCCTTGAACTCATAGCAATCCTCCTGCCTCCGCTCCTGAGTGTGGGGATTACAGGTGTGCGCCACCATGCTTGGCTCATGTGTACCGGGGCGTCGAATTTAGGGCCTTGTGCTTGCCAGGCAAGCACTACTCCTCCAGCTGCCAAGACTGCATTTTCCTCAAAACATTCTGCAGCTCTTAGAACCAAAACAGCATGAGAGCTGTGTGTGGTGGCGTGTGCCAATGAGCCCAGCGCTCTGCAGGGCTGAGGCAGGAAGATTACAAGTTGGAGCCCAGACTGCATAACTGAGCAACTTAGGGAGACCCCGTCCCAAAATGAAAACAAAAGAAACCATGGCTACGACTCAGTGCGAAAACCCCAGGTCCAACCCCTCTGTGCAGTAAAACAGACACACAAAAACCACAATATGAACAGGATGGAAAATAGAATGAATCAAAACCACCAACTTCCAGAGACAGGACTAAAGCTAAGCTATTATGTACAGTGAGAATAAATCCAAGAAAAAAAAAAACTTGTACCAACCATTTCCAAGTAGTTCTGAGAGAAAATGCATCATATAAAATTTATTTGTTTAGACACAGGGTCTTGCTCTGCAGTCCATGTTGGTCTGACCTCATTATGAAGCCCAGGATGGCTGTGAACTTACGGCAATCCTCTTGCCTCAGCCTCCCTAGTGCTGGGATTACATTAGCAAAGTATATTCTCTTTAAAACAAGACTAAGGCAGGAGGAATGCAAGGCTTACCTAATCTCTGGGGAAATTATTTAATTTCTCTAAACCTCAGACTTCCTTAAAATAGAAATAATGAGCCTGGCTTGGTGGTGCAGGCCTATCACCCCAGCATTCTGGGAAGCTGAGGCAGAAGGACTGCAAGTTTGAGCCCAGACTGGACAACTGAGAAACTTGGCAAGACAGTTCAGTGCAAAATCCCTGAGTTCAATCCCAGTATCACTAAGAATTACTGATACCTCATATTATAAAATACTCAGAAATTACTGTGAGAGTTCTGGAGAGAAAACTACAAGAGTTTAGTGGAGTTGTTGGCTATGGAAAATTTTCAGCGAATGAGTACAACTGTCCCTCCCTGGCCTCTGGGTCCCTGTAGTCACTGCTCTGCCCTGTGGAGTGGCCACGAGCTCGCCCTTGCCTCCTGATGAGCCTTCCCTACCCACCCACACACCTGCTCAGGTGTGCAGTCAGTTGCCATCCACCCAGCACACCCCTGGTGACTGAAGTATGTACAGAGAGGGGAACGTATCTCAGAGCTCGCAGCTCAGAAAACAAAGACCCTGGGTGGCTGTCAGCAAAAAGCCACCAGGAGAAAGAACAAAGGCAAAGGGAATAGGCAGCCCTGCACACAATGCCCGCAGGCCGGACACACGGATACTTACTGAACGCATCCACTGCCTTGGTCATGTTGTTTTGGGCAGATCTGAGGAAACAAAAAAGTTTTTTTTTTTTCTCTTGAAACCTAAAAAGAACAAAAATACTATACAATACTGAATAGCCATCCTTAGCCAGGTCCAGTGGACCAGCCGTGACCCCAGGGCTCTGGCAGGCTGATGCAGGAGGGTTCTAAGTTGGCAGTCCTGCCCTAGAAACTTGGTAGTTTAATGAGACCCTGTCTCAAAATACAAAAAAAAAAAAAAACAAAACAAAACAAACAAACAAAAAAACCCAGAAAGACAGGCTGGAGATGCAGCTCATTGTGAAGGCCACCTGGGTTTAATCCCCAGAACCAAAAGCAACAACAGACAAAAATTCACTTTGCACTGTACATTCTAAAAGGATGAGTTAAATGGTTTGTGTTCTATTTCAAGCCTGGCTTTTGGCGCTGGGGACATAGCTCAGCAGTTAAAGCACTGACCCAGCAAGCACAAGTTCAATCCCCCAGAATCACATAAGCTGGACGTGGTGGCACATGCCTGCAATCACAGTACTTGGGAAGCTGTGGCAGGAGGACTGCTGTGAACTTGAGGCCACAGCGTGGGTTCAGGATGAGCCAGGAATACAGAGCGCAGAGTCTGATCCTTTTTTATTTCCCAGTCCTGGGGACAGAACCAGGGCCTTCGTACTATATCACGTCCTCAGCTCATTTTCTTTGGTTTTGATTTTGAACCAGTCTTGCTCAGGTGCCCAGCCAGCCTCAAGCTGGCAATCCTGCTGCGATGACAGGCATGCTCCACTAGGCCTAGCTCAAACACACTTTCTGTTTTGCTTTTTTTATTAAAAAAGAAAAACACAAAAACTTTCCTGTTTGTTTTCTCTGCGCCCTCCATGAGGCAGGAAGCTCCAGAAGCACACCAAGTCCTGCTCTGTGGCAGTGTCTTCTGAGTAATGCCTACCACAGCTAAGCTGCTTCCAGCAAGGGCCGGGCCGGGCCGGGCCGGGCCGGGCCGTGAAGGCCTGTGCACAGACCCCCAGCCACAGGTGCTCAGAATTCAGGCACCAGAGCCGAGCCTTGCGACTCGCCTCACGCTCTCTGAGGGCTCTAAGCGGGACCTGCAGCATCCTCCCAGGCAGATCACGAGCAGCAGGCAAGCTCCTGCCAGGTCTGGTGGCACTTGCCTGCCATAATCCCAGCCCTCTGGGAACCTGAGGCAGGAGGACCCCAACGTAGAACCCTGCCCGGGCAACATGACCTATCAAGATCCCGTCTCAAAATCAAGAACAAAAACTGGGCTGGGTCTGAGCTCCATTCCCAATATTGAAAAGAAAAAAAAAAAAAAGAAAGAAACTAAAAATAAAGAAAGAGAGACTACTGCCACTGTCCAGAGTCCCCAGAGTCTAGCTGAACACCTGACAGTCTCTCTCCCCTTCCGCCTCCCTCAAAGCTCCCTTTGCATCTCCCTCCTCCCTCTCTGGCTGCACACCTTCCCTGCCACCCGCCTGTGCACTGGTATCAGTCACAGCAAGCAGGTGGGCACCTCGGGGCTGGATGTGCTCAGAATCTACGCGAACGCGAAAGGCAGAGCCGCCGCCGCCTTACTCGGGGACTTCCATGTCCTGGTCATCAGAGGATTCCTCTTCCCCTAGGACATTTTCAGAATCTGGCTTCCGGATGAGAAAGAAGAGAACTGTCCCCACAAGGCTGATGGCCGTCAAGGCGATGAACACTGTTCTGCGGTCACTCTCTGGGGAGAAGGAAGGGGACGGGAGGCGCAGACAGTCGGGTCAGCACCGCGCCGGGGTTGCACCCGGGCTGCTTCTGGGGCGAGGCCCTGCTCGCTGCGGCTGCCCTTCAATACAGCAAATGAAACTTCAGGATAAAGGTAACACAGGCAACCTCTGCCGCTGACTTTCAGTTACATACTAACAAGCAGGAAGAACAGTGCAAAAGCTCAATTATGGTTTTCCTTTTCTTCCTTTTTTATTTTTGCTTTTGAGACATGGTCTCACTAAACTGCTAAAATGCCCAAGCTGAACTTTAATTTGCAGTTCTCCTGCCTCAGCATCTTAAAGTGCTGGGACTGTAGGTACATGCTAGCATGCCCAGGCTTTCAGTCATGCGGGTTTTGTTTTTTTTTTTTTTTTGGGGGGGGGGGAAGACAGGGTCTCGCTCTGTAGCCCAGGCTGGTCCTGAACTCATATGGAGCCCAGGCTAGACTCGAACACACAAGAGTCATCCTGCCTCAGCTTCCCAAGTGCTGGGACTGCAGGTGAGCATTACCACACCCAGCCACTACTACGTGGTGCTGAGGAATCAAACCCAGAGCCTTGTGCTCTAGAAGCAAGTGTTCTAACGACTGAAATACATCCCTAATTACTCTCTTTGAATTAAAAAAAAAGATACAAACAAAAGAATCAGGCCCTTGAACATCTCCTGAAGATGCCCTAGTACCCTCCCTCAAGGTGTGAAGTGACAGCCCCCACACGCAAACCCCTCACAGTTATCATCTCTAATCCCGTTTAACAGAATAATCCCAGGAGAAAGCTTATTAATAAGGGACAGCACGAACTACCTACCCAAGGGCCTCAGAACAACACTTCAATGAAGCACTGCTGGCATTCCTGTGTCCCAGAGATTCTGCCACAAACAAATCTATTTTTATCTGAGACAGGAATCTTGCTGCTTCTGTACTCCAGCCTAGTCCTGAACTCACTATATAACCCTGGCTGGCTCTGAACTCAACTGCAATCTTCCTGCCTCAGCCTCCCAGGTGCTAGGAATTATGGGCATGTACTACCACACCAGTCTATAGTTTTTATATGATGCGGAGGAATCAAACCCAGGACCTTGTGCATGCTAGGCAGGTGCTTTAACCACTGAACTACACTCCCAGCCCTTGAATACATCTAAATAAAAGAATACAATGAAACAAACCTGATATCTGAGTTTTCCCTTGCCAGGCAAAATATATGTAGAGATTTCCAAAGAATAAGCTAAGGGCAGAAAAAAAGAAGAGAGAGCATTGGGAAATTATTAGAGTATTTAGATTTTGGGTTTTGGGGGGTATTTTTGGAGACAGAGTCTTGCTCTGCGGCCCTGGTTGGTCCTGAACTCACTATGGAGCCCAGGCTGGCCTTGGACTCATGGCAATCCTCCTGTCTCAGCCTCACAAATACTGGGATTACAAGCATGTGCCACCACGCCCAGCTTATGTAGTGCTGGGGAATCGAACTCAGGTACTTAGAGCTTGATGTAGTGCTTGCTAGGCAAGCACTGTAACCACTGAACCATTTCTCCAGCCCCTGCTCAGGTTATTTTAATATAATGAGTCTTTCAACTCTGGCTGAGAAAGATCTAGAGAACCACCTAAGAAGTACAGGTGCCAAGGACCTACCTGCCCTACTTATCTGAAGGTGGCCTCTCCATCCTGTCTTGTCCTGAATGACCCAGATGGAGTTCAGACTCCACGTGACAAGGACCTGATTCAGAGCCGCCTATCACAGGACTTGACTCACTCACGAACATGTGATTTACTGGAACTTGGGAAAGGATTCCTTGAAAACAAGCTTACACTGCCTGGATGCAGTGGCCTGTGATGCCAGCACTCTGGGCGGCTGAAGCAGGAGAACTGCTAGTTGGCACTCAGCCTGGCCAATTTAGCGACTTAGAGAGACCCTGTGGCTCTGTGGTCTTCTATTACCTGAAATAAACAATAAAGTGGGCTGAGGCTGTAGCTCACAGAGCCTTTGTTCTGAGTTGCAGCCTCAGCCCTTTCTTTCATTTTTATTTTGCGTCAGGTTTTTAAAAAGTCCCCAAATTGCCCAGGATGGGCTCAAACTTGTGATTCTCCTGTCTCAGTCTCCCAGAGTGCTGGGATCACAGGACTGCTTCACGAAGCCCAGCTTACATGGCCTTAAAATCCTCAATTTTAGAGAATCTTTGATAAGCCACGCCCCGTGGTATAGGCCTGCAATGCCAGTACTTTGTGAGGCTGAGGCAGGAGGATCTCAAGTTCAAGCCCAGCTTGGGGAAGTCGGTGAGACCCTGTCTCCAAAAGGAGTTGGAGCTGTAGTTCAAAGACCTAAAAAAATAAAAAATAAATAAAAATAAATAAAAAGCAAAGACCTTGGGCTTAATCCCCAGGATTGGGGGGAGGGAGGGCAGCAAAAATCTATGAGAAAAAAAAAACTATGATGCAGCTATGGGTCACTAATCACACACTTTCCTACAGAAGAAATGACTCACTGGTACTCCTATTTTTGTTTTTGTTTTTTTTTTAATATATAACTTCTGAAAACTACATTTGTACTTGCTGCACCTTGGGAGGCACAGGCTGAAACCCAGGCAAGAATTGCAAAGGCAAACCCTCAGGACAGATAAGACGCCTGAGCCCGAGAGTCCCAGGAGCAGACTGACTGACTCCGTCTTCTCTTAGGAAACATTCAACATGTGCTCTTTCAGGACTGATGCGACCAGGCTCTTTGCTTTCTCTCTCTCCTCTCTCCCCCCCTTTCTTTTTGTGTGTGGTCCTGGGGATCAAGCCCAGGGCCTTCACATTGAGCTACATCCCTAGCTCATATTTCTACTTTTATTTTGAGACAGAGTCTCATTGAGTTGCTTAGTTGCTCAGGCTGGGCTCCAACCTGTGACCCTCCTGCTCCAACCTCTACAAGTGTTGGGGTGACAGGCCTGTGTCCCTAAGGCTCAGCTTTAAGTAATCCTACAAAAAAATTTTGGATCTATATCATATTCAGTGAGAAACACAGGCCCAACAGCACGGAAGATCTGAATTTTCAACAAAACAAACACTTAATAAATGACATGCCAAAAAAAAAAAAAACAAACAAACACTGAGCTCCAAAGGACGATTACCTAGACTGTAAGAGTGCCCAGAAAATCCCACTGTTTCTCCCAATGGTGTGCTCGTCGGAGTTGATGGTCAGGCAATTTCCCTGCGCTGTCCACAGGACTGCAAGTCAAGCAGAGAGGTTATCTGGGCCCCTGAACCCTGGGCAGCCCCGAAACCCCGAGCAGCCCCGACCCCACGGGCAGCCCTCGGCAGCAAAGGAACGGGTCAGGAGAAGCGAAGGCACTCACCTGCAGCCGCAACCCCAATGAGCACAGACGCAGTGTAGAAGGCCCAGGGGAACGGCTGGATGAAAACCGCAATGTACGTGCTGCAACGTCACAAGCCAACACATTAGGTCCTATAGTAACCATGACAACACAGCACAGGCCATCTGGGGGTGGGGCTAAATAATCTACATATATTTTTTTTTTCCTCTGGGTGCTTGGGATGGAAACCAGGGCCTTCATTCCAGCCCATTTTTTGGTTTCAATGTTATAGTAGGATCTCACTAAGTTGCCCAGGCTGGGCTTAAACTTGGAATCCTTCTGCCTCAGCCTCAGAGAGGGCTGGGATTATAGCCCCACACCACAGGGTCCAGCAAGGGTTCTCTTTAAAACTCAGCCTGTGGCTGGAGGAATGGCACACTGGTTAAAGAGCTTCCCTTCCAAGTGCAAGGCCCTGAGTTTAATTCCCCAGCACCAAATAAGCTAAACTGGGTGTGGCGGCCCACACCTGTAATCCCAGCACTCAGGAGGCTCAGCATGAGGGTTGCCATGAGCCCAAGGCCAGCATGGACTCCACAGTGAGCTCAGGACCAGCCTAAAAAAAAAGGTTCCATCTATAGAGAATGAAATGTACCTAAGCAGTTAAAGTGCTTGCTCAGGAAACAAGGCTCTGGGTTCAATTCTCCAGCACCACATAAAGGTGGGCACAGTGGTGCACACCTGTAATCCCAGCACTTGAGAGGCTGAGACAGGATGACTGCCATGAGTTTGAGGCCAACCTGAGCTACACAGTGAGTTTGGAAACAGCCTGGGACTACACAGAGGGTCAGTCTCAAAAAGAAGAAACATAAATAAACAAACAACAGAATTCAATCTATAAAGGACTTCTCTGGTTTCTTTCTTTCTTTCTTTCTTTTTTTGAGACAGGGTTTCTGTAGCCTAGGCTGGTCCTCAACTCACTATAAAGTCCAGGCTGGCCTTTGATTCACTGCAATCCTCCTGTCTCAGCCTCCCAGGTGCTGGGATTATAGGCATGTATCACCATGTCTGGTTTATGTGGTGCTGGAGAAAGCAACTTGGGTACTTAGTCCTTGATGTAGAGCTTGGTAGGCAAGCGCTTTAACTGCTGAGCCATTCCTCCAGCCCAACTTCTTTGGTTTTGAAGAATAAATGTGACTTGTCCATCTCTGTTTTTTCATACTTTTCCTCTCTCTTTTTCAGTCTTGGGGATTGAATCTAGTACCTTAAGACTGAGTTCCACCCTCAGTCCTTTCTTACTTCTGATTTTGAGACTGGTCTTGCTAAGTTACTAAGCTGTCCAGGCTGGGCTTGAACTTGAGATCCTCCTGCTTCCGCTTCGCAGAGTGCTGAGATTACTGGCCTGTGCCACTGGGTCCAGCTTCATTTCTTAATTTGTCTTTTCAAATTCATACAATCAGATATACCCCAGATTTGTGGTGGCCTCGCCAGCTGTGCAGCACATGATGGACTACAGCTCTGGAGCCCCCAGTGCAGCTGTTTCCTTTGAAACTGTGCCTGCCCCCATCTGATTAACAGAAGCTTTCATCCCTCTATCTTAGATTCCAAAATAAAAGCACACTCCTTGCCAAAAAAAAAAAAAAAAAATTGCATAAAAAGTTTTTTCAATTCTCAAGAAAAAAAGATTTTTGGACACATTTATTATTATTATTACTACTATCATTATTATTATTTTGTGGTACTGGGTGATTGGGCCTTCACACTGAGCTATATTCCCTGCCCTTTTTCTTTTTAAATTGATTTTGAGGCAGGGTTTCACTAAGCCACTCAGGCTGGGTTCGAACTTGTTCTCCCCTTCTCAGCCTCCCAGAGTGCTGGAATTACAGGTCCACACCACAAGGCCTAGCAGTCGGAGGCTACTTACTAATAATGAAACAAGAGCAGATACACTCACAGCTCACCAAGAAGCACGGCTTGGCATGCGTAGGCAAGGAAGCAGGAAGACACCCTACGCCAGCAGCCTTTGCTCTGTTTGGTCCAGGTCTGCACGTTCTTAAGCTTCCTGTGCACTGGGAAGATGCTGGTGTATTCTAACTGAGGAGTGCAAGCTGTTGCTACTCACCTGTAAAATAAACCACTGGCAAACATCGACAGCTGCGGTCCTACTACGGCCACCACGGACGGCGTAATCAAATTGGACGCGGAAAACACTCCATAAATGATTGCCATGCTACACGCGTAACCCACAAAGAGGAGAAAGGAACAAAAGACTTTTAAGCATTGTCTCCAAAATTTATTTTTAAAACTCTACCTCCGGGCTGGAGGAATAGTGCAGTGGTTAGAGCACTTGCCTAGCAAGCCCGAGCCCTGAGTTTGATTCCCCAGCATAAGGCGGGTAACCCCATGGAATCCCAGTATTTGGGAGCCTGAGGCCAGGCTGGGCTCCACAGGGAGTTCAGGATCAAATAGACTACAGAGCCAAACCTCATCTTAAAAAGAAAGAAAACTATTTGGCCATGCACAGTGTCACACAACTGCAATCCCAATACTCTGGGAGGCTGATGCAGGAGGATTCCAAGTTTGAGCCCAGTCTGAGCTTTTTAGGAAGACTCTGTCTCAAGATTTAAAAAAAAGAAAAGTAGATAAATAATGAAAGAAAAAGCTGGGGCAATAGCTCACCGAGAAGGCCTGAGGTTCAACCACTAGTACTGCCAAAGACAGACAGAGACAGAGACAGAGAGAGAGAAGAAGGCTCTATGTAGAGCAGATACGCTCCATTTGTTGCCCACCATTTTTTCTGCATTTTTTTTTTGAGTAAAGAGAAATTGTCTTGAGCCACAAATAAAACATAATACAGCTAATATACATATTTAAGTACTGAAACTATAAGATTTTTTCATGATCACATTTAAAAATCAAGCACAGAAGAATGGTGAGAAACAGATTGGTTTAGAGTCTATAGATTTTGCAGTAAACACTGTTTAGTCATAATTTCAGATGTTAAGATTACATCCTTAAATTGAGTAACATGAAAGTTTTCATGTGTACAAACTACTGAAGTGCCATCACAAGTTTTTTTTTTTCCCCCTTACTGGGGATCGAACCTGGGATCTTCCCACTGAGCCCTTTCCTATTCTGATCTTGAGGCGGGATCTTGCTAAGTCACTAAACTACCCAGGCTGCACTCCGAGATTCTCCTGCCTAAGCTTCCCAGAGTGCTAGGATAACAGGCTTGTACCACCAAGCCCAGCTCCATCACAAGATCATTTTTCAATTGGTTTGCCTATGGCAATGTTTTCAACATTCTGGTAAAACTACTGTACCAGCAGCAAACATGTGACAGGTCCTGTGCCAAGCCCTTTATGGACACTTTTGATCCCAACAGCTCTAGGAAAAAGGGACTTATTCAAACTTTTTCCAGAAAAGAAAACTGAAATATAGTAGAGGCAAAATAAGCTGCCAAAAGTTAAGCTGGTGGCCAGTGAACGGACAGCCAGGTCCCACTGGTGACAATGTGACTCCAGGGATGGGCCACCTGGTCTACTCTACAAAATTAGCCTACAACTCCGGGCGACAGGGAGGTGTTTCTCTGCTATAAATAACAAGTGCAGAGTTGTAACATGCTGAAGCCAGAATTTATACAACTGGAAATAGTGGCCACATGGGACCATATTTCTGTTACTACTGACCGAGCCCTGTGACATGGATTTTTGTACAAAGTGTGACCGATATCAGTGATCGTCCTGGTGTCATTTGCTAGCCAGGATTACAAATTCAAAGTAAATTCCTTAGCTTTTGTGAGTTTCTTGATACCACATGTGTTCTTTTATTTGGTTCTGTTTTGCAGCAGGCAATGGGGCTCAAACCCAGGGCCTGTGCGCATTAGGAAAGTGCTCAGCCCTAAGCTATAACCCCACCACTTAGCAGTTTTTGTTTTGGTACACAGTTTACTGCTCAATTGCCCAAACTGGCTTCAAACTTTAGACTCTCCTGCCTCGGCCTCCCAAGTAGCTGGAATTACAGGTGCATGCCACTGGGGTCCAGCTCACTTGTTCTTTAGAATATGCACAGAGACAGAGGATTAAAAAATAATTGTGGTATTATTAATCACCGAGAAAAAAGAACACTGACATTTCTTTTTCTTTTTATTTTTTTGAGACAGGGTCTCACTCTGTGGTCCAGGATGGTCCTGAACTCACTTCAGAGCCCAGGCTGGCCTTGGACTCACTGTAATCCTCCAGTCTCAGCCTCCCAAGTGCTGGGATTATAGGTGTGCACCACCACACACAGCTTATGTGGTGCTGGGGAATCGAACTATGGTACTTAGCACTTGCTAGGCAAGCACTTTAACTGCTGAGCCATTCCTCCAGCCCCCAATAACATTTCTTTATTCTCTTTTTGTTGATCTTGTATTGGGGACCAAATCCAGAATTTTTACACTGAGCTACACCCCAGCCTATCCACCGCTTCCTTGCTTCTCTCTCTGAGACAGGGTCTTGTCGAGTTGCTAAACTGCTCAGACTGGGCTTGAAATTGTAATCCTCCTGCCTCAGCCTCCTAGATTGCTGGGATTATAGCTATGTGCAACCACACCCAGCTCTTAATTCTCAAATCTCACTTATAAGGCTTAGAATAGGTAATAAAGAACCAAATAAGCTTTGAGGCATAGGATGGCACAATTCACAACTATAGAAAAATTAAGAAACTTGTTTTGTAGTTAAATTTAGATATTCCACAATATATCTCAAAGCAGTATCATATAGATATATACAGCTGTATGTCAAATTACAAAAGTCTGCATGCACATTCATGTATATACATTACACATCCAGCTACAATCACAGGTATTAGTGACACGCACAGGCCTCTCCACTTTCCCCATCTAAACACGTTCACCATATCTAAACTTGGCCTCCTGATGTAGACCTGTAAATCTCAGCTCTCTGAGAGGCTGAAACAGGTAGACCACAAATTCAAGGCCAGACTGGACAACTTAGCAACTCAGTATGACCATGTCTCAAAATTAAAATAAAATAACAGCATCTGGATTCAAACCCTAGCACTGCAAAAATGAACAAATGGATAAATCTAAAAGCTCCTGAAGAAATTGCAACTGTTAGGAAATTTCAAGAACAGAAAACCCAACTTACGAAGAATCACACTAAACATCTGTTTTTAGATTGGGAAAAGGTAATTGGGACAATACAGCATGCTTATTAAATGTCACCCACTGTGCCAACGACTCTGGATCCATCATCTGAGCAAATAAACTGGGCTTGTAGGAACAATTTGCCTCACATTACGAAAAGTCACGTTGGGAAGCCAGATTTCAAGGCCAGGACCTCAGGCTTTTTTCTTTTTTTTTTTTTTCTTTTGAGACAAAGTCTTGTTCTGTTGTCCGGCCTAAACTCATTATGTGGCTGGCCGCAAACTCACAGCAACCCTCCTGCCTCAGTCACCTGAGTGCTGGGATTACAGGCACGGGCCACCATGCTCAATTAAGTGTAGGGGAATAGAACTCAGCGCATTACGGCTGCCAGGCAAGCATTCTAACCGGGCTATTCCTCTTTTCTTGTCCCCAGGATTGAACCTGGAGCTTTCCCGCTCAGCCACATTCCCAACTTATTTTGTTTTTATTTTGTGACAGTCTCCCCAGGTTACTGAAATACCCATGCTGCGCTCTTTCAATTTGTGACCTCCTGCCTCAGCTTCCAAGAGCGATAAATTACAAGCATGGGCCAACATACCCAGCTCCACAGGAAGCTCAAACTCAGTCATCTTTAACTGCATTATGTTGTCCCAAATAATAGTCTAGACACCGAGGAAGGAAGGGGAAAATAAAGCAATCGTTAGTTCAATCCCACTACTTTACTGTTCTCGATCCTGATGGGCTTTAAACAACTACCATTACACATGCAGTACGCTCGTGCGGGACCATACCTGGTGTAGCCACTGCCGTGAAAATGTGTGCTGTTTAAACTCCTGATGACAGTTTGCTGTTGCGGGAAAGAAAACTAATCAACGAGTATGTTTTTGCAACCTTTTTTCCCCTTGGAAAGTCTGATTCCGAGTATTCAGAGACAGCAAACGTCACAATACTCAATACTTAATCCCACCATGAGAAGGAAAAACAGACGACAGAATTGGGGAAGACAACCCAGTGACCGGGAGGGGTAACTGGCTGTTCCTACGCCCTGGGTTTTATTACCTTTGCTACCCAGTGCTCAGTACACACGAAAAATACTGGCGATCAACATACAAACCCCAAAACGACCGGAGAAATAAACGGTAATATTCAACATCTCGCAAAGGACAAATGAAATCAAACCCACTAATAGAAAAGTGAAGGGGTGCAAACAGAAGAACGTTTCCCGACCGCTAGACACAATTAAGGTTTCCGATCAGGTCAGGGACGCACTCACAGAGGGACTTCAGAGGGGAAGGGACCGAGTCCAACTCACCGCCACATTCCCACAAGTCTGAAAGGCAGTGAACATAAACATAAAGGCAACTCCTAAAATGATAATGTTGAAGAGCTTTTTAGATTCCGGGGACATGTTGGCTGCGCCGTGCCGGAGGTCAGCAGGGCTTACCGACAAAATCTGGGGAAAGGGGAATAAAAAAAATAAAAAAATAAAAAAAAGCCGGAGTGAGCCAGCCGAGCTGTCAACTTCCAGTTCTGGGAGCCGAATCCAGGGCTTCGGGGTGAAGTTCTCCCCGCCGGCACGTTCAGGACATCCCTGGGCTACGGTCCGAGTGGGTAAGAGCCCGACAGCCGGAAGCGTGCCAAGAACCCAGCCGCTCGGGGCGTGGGGGCCAGCTGGGGGGATTAGGGGCAAGGGCCAGCAGAGCGGCCGCTCCCGCCGGGCCTGACTCATGCAGGTCACGGGACCAGGCAGCTGACCGCGGCCGCGGCTCCCGCTGGGAAAGGTAGTCCTGAGGGCTCGGGGAGCGCACGCGCACTCATCCCGCGCCCGAGGTGGAGAGGCGCGGTGAAACAATCCCGTGGAAAGCCCCGGAGCGTGGGGAGGTCTCCAGCGATGAGCTGGCGGTTCTGAGGAGAGCCGGGATCCAGGGAAGCCCGTGGGGACGAGGTACTCTTCTGACAGAAGCGGGGCGAAGGTCAGAGCTGAAGAGCCGCGTGGAGCACGGGCATTGGCATGAAAAGAAGGCGGGACCCAGGTGCCGAGCACCTCCCCTTCCGCTAATCCAGAGCTCACGTCCGGCCTCGCCGCCGGATCATGCCTTTCGCGGGCTTTCCAACCGCCCGCAAACGCCGCTCCCCCCTCCCGCCAGCAGTGACTACGCGCTTTTTGGCCCGCCCGCCAGGCTCTGCGCAGGCGCAACTTTCAAAGGCGGGGCGCGCGGCCGCGACGTTATGGGGGCGGGGCTGGGTGAGCCAATCAGAGAATTCATTTCCGGGTGGCGCGGGCGCCATTTTGTGAGGCGGGCTATAAGAGGGAGGTGGGTCCCGCCCCCGGCTTAGTTGCTGCTCAGGTGCGCTCGGATCTCGTGGTGTGCGTCCTCGCTTTCGCTTCGCAGTCTTTCCACGCGGCCGGCAGCCATCCCGGGGAGGCGCGGCGTCGCACCGCCCAGAGCCGAGCTCGCGGGCCCGCACAGGACGTTAGTGTTCGGGCGCCAGTTCGCGCGGCCCTGGGCCTCCTGAGCGCCATGAGCTACGGTCGCCCGCCTCCCGATGTGGAGGGCATGACCTCCCTCAAGGTGGACAACCTGACCTACCGCACCTCGCCCGACACGCTGAGGCGCGTGTTCGAGAAGTACGGGCGCGTCGGCGACGTCTACATCCCGCGGGACCGCTACACCAAGGAGTCCCGCGGCTTCGCCTTCGTCCGCTTCCACGACAAGCGCGACGCCGAGGACGCCATGGACGCCATGGACGGCGCCGTGCTGGACGGGCGCGAGCTCCGGGTGCAGATGGCGCGCTACGGCCGGCCCCCGGACTCGCACCACAGCCGCCGCGGGCCGCCCCCCCGGAGGTACGGGGGCGGCGGCTACGGGCGCCGGAGCCGCAGGTGAGCCTGTGGAGGGGCGCGGGCGGGGCGGGGCCGAGGGCGGGGATCCCGCCTCGCGGCGAGGGAAATGGCGCCTGGCAGGGAGATAATGGCGGCGCGCGCGGGCGGGGCCGGCCGGCCCCGAGCTCACCCCGCCGCGCCGCTCGGCCCGCCCGCAGCCCTCGGCGACGTCGCCGCAGCCGATCCCGGAGTCGGAGCCGCTCCAGATCCCGCAGCCGGTCTCGCTACAGCCGCTCCAAGTCCCGCTCCCGCACTCGCTCCCGCTCGCGGTCCACCTCCAAGTCTAGATCGGCGCGGCGATCCAAGTCCAAGTCCTCGTCGGTGTCCCGGTCCCGCTCGCGCTCCCGCTCCCGGTCCCGCTCCCGGAGCCCTCCCCCCGTATCCAAGAGGGAGTCGAAGTCCAGGTCGCGATCCAAGAGTCCCCCCAAGTCGCCAGAAGAGGAAGGGGCGGTGTCGTCTTAACACGGTAATGTCCTCAGGGACCGAGACGCAGTCGTGGCTCGAGTGGGGTTCGGAGGAGGTCGCTTAGCCTGCTAGTGTACACGCGGCGCCTGTGGCAGGAGCGTGCGCTGAGCTTACTCAGCTTTGGGAGTGATGCTGAAGGCAGAGGGGTCTGCAGGAGTTATGTGTAAAGCTTAGTAGTAATGGCTGTTTCGTAAACTGTTTTGAGACCTATTAATGAAAATGATTATTTCTTGCTGTTTTTATCCAACGTCTGCATTTTCCCCCTTTAAAGCTGCGGTCTCCTGTTTGCTAAAAGAATATTGGCCAGTATTGCAGATTTTAACTGATTTGGCTGATCCTCCAGGGACCAGTTTCTGTGGGCGTGTATTGGAGCAGGTTTGTCTTTAAATGTTAAAGATGCACTATCCTCTTAGCGAAAACACGTTCAGTTCAACTATTGTTGTACTGACTGGGACTTCGTAGTCTGGATGTGGCAAAGTTGCACTTGAGAAGCAGTGAACTTTTGGAACCCAAAAGAAAGTCTACAGGTATTGCACTGGGTGGGGAAAGGATAGTGTGTCTTTAACTCTCAAATTGTTTGGTCCTGTTTTTTAAAAAGGAAAGGGCCCTAAGTAGCTGAGGAAAAAAAAATCTCGATTGCCGAATGTTTTCATTTGGAAAGATTTTATCTTAAAATACAGAATAATTTTCTGATTTCGAGTTTTTATTTGGATACAGCCCTTTTTCCCACCCCTTTTTCGTTACCCCCTTTTTCCACCTTGGTTATTTTGGCCAAGAATTCATAGACTCAAACTTGTAAATACTGACAAATTCCTAATTGGGCCTTTAAAAGACTAATGGCTGGGTGGAATCTTACAACCTACTTGTTTCACTAGAGCCCTAGTAAGTACATCCTTGAAACTGAAACCATGTGCGCTTTGGTTGCTTCTTGGTGATGGAAGGTAAGCTGAACTTCTCTTTTCAAACCTAGATGTGTCGGCATGCGGCATAAAACAGCGGACTTGGAAGAAAAGGACCACGGACTCTGTCCATCCTACATCGGTCCAGCCTACAGTCCTTGGAACAAACAACTGGCTGTTGAAAAGGTTATTTTGTAACATTTGTCTAACTTTTTACTTGTTTTAAACTGCCTCAGGTGGCAAATTTCATTTTATGTGCCATTTTGTTGCTGTTATTCAAATTTCTTGTAATTTAGTGAGGTGAACGACTTCAGATTTCATTATTGGATTGGATATTTGAGGTAAAATTTCTTTTTGTTTATATAGTGTTGACTTTTTTTGTTTGAAATTAAACAGATTGGTAACCTAATTTGTGGCCTCCTGACTTAAGGAAATATGTACAGCCATTACCCACAGCCTAAAGCTGTCAAGAGATTGATTCAACATTGCCTTCATTCATTAAAATTAAAAACCTACAAAAGTTGGTGTAAATTTGTTTATATGTTATTTACCTTCAGATCTAAATGGTAATCTGAATCCAAATTTGTATAAAGACTTTTCAGGTGAAAAGACTTTGACTTTTTTTTAAGGATTGTTTACCAAACACAATTCTAATCTCTTCTCTTATGTATTTTTGTGCACTAGGCGCAGTTGTGTAGCAGTTGAGTAATGCTGGTTAGCTGTTAAGGTGGCGTGTTGCAGTGCAGAGTGCTTGGCTGTTTCCTGTTTTCTCCTGGTTGCTCCTGTGTAAAGCTGCCTTGTCGTGCAGAAACAAATGGCTGTCCAGTTTATTAAAATGCCTGTCAACTGCACTTCCAGTCACCGGGCCTTGCATATAAATAACGGAGCATACAGTGAGCACATCTAGCTGATAAATACACCCCTTTTTTCGCCCCAAAGTGGTAAATCTGATCCTCGTGTATGAACTATGGAAAATGTTAAGGAAACAAATGGTTTGTAACTTTGTAAGTACTTAAAACATGGTGTATCTTTGCTTATGAATATTCTGTACTATAACCATTGTTTCTGTAGTTTAATTAAAATGTTTTCTTGGTGTTAGCTCTTCTCAGAATATGTCTTGGTCTTTCTCCCAGTTTAATTTCAGACCTATGCCGTTATCTTGAATGTCACTGGCTAGTGTAAAGATGAAATGCTTAGTACCTGCCTTTTCCACATTAAAATAGAAATGCCAGTTGAACCCGTAAAATCATTTTAAGATAGCACTTTGAAACCGAGTACCTCTTCTCAATGTAGTTTATTCTATCATAATGGTTAAGAACAGTCCAGTCTCTTAGGTACTTATTTGTTTTTGTGGTTATGCTGCCCGTGAGAATTGTCCGAGTGACACATCAGTCTTAAGACCAGCCCAGCAGGCCGGACCAGCTTTGAAGCCCATTATGTTTCGTGCTGAAGTGGTCTGATGCTGGTTGCCAAGTTGCTACCAAGGGGTGACATTGTCCCCAGTTTGTAGTTCTGTTCAGAGACTCTTTGCTGCAGAGATGACCAGCATTTCAACAGTGTGTCTTCCTGGAAGTGCAGACTCTGCTAAATCTTCCTTGTCTGCACCGAAAGACTCCAAAGGAACATGGACACATTTCATGTCCCACTTGTACAGCAAAGGTTCAAGTGACCAGTCAGCACTTAAAAGAGGAAATAAATGGTTTTTAAATTTGTGCATCTTTGCTTTCCCTAAGAGGTGTTTATTAAAATCCTGGAACTAAGATGTACTACATGAATACTGGCTTTAACTTTAGCATTGGAATAAATGAGGATTATTTTATACTCACCTTCTAACCTGATAAGTAGACCACAGGCAAACCTTGGGGTTCTTCTGCATCAAAAAGTACACTGTAGTTAAAATATCTTCAAAGTCTGGAAAGAAACCCATTTATTTGAGAACCTTTCTACATTTTATCCCTGGATAAGTGTTAGCAACCGAAAGTGTACCTTCTGGTTCAAAAAACACATCAGATGCAAGAATGATGTCTTGTGGTGGCAGGGCCAAAAGCTCCTGAGATATACGGCCCCAGGTCAGTCCCATGACTCGCACATGTGGCAGGTGGTTCATCTGGCAGCTCTGCTGACAGATCTCGAGGCAGTGAGGCAGCTCCGTGCTGTCGGACAGTGTCACTTCAGCACCACATTTTGCAGCCAGAATTCCTGGAAGACTCACTCCAGCTCCAATCTGATGAAAGGAGGGAGGAGGGGATCTTAGGAGATGGTTATCCTTGCTTTAGCAAGTGCGGTCCATCTTCACTTGGGGTTGTGTCTAGGGAGTGTAGTTAACTACTGGATCAAAGGATAAAATAAAAGGTTATGCTGGCTCCTGCTTTTGAGTATTAAAGGGCACTACCACATTGGTGGGGAGCCAGGAGATGTGGTTCCATGTCATGGTTTAACTACTCTGTACATGTGCTGCTGCCACAGGAGACCCAAGACGGGAATCAGAATGGACAGCCTGCTCATGGTTCATGTCTTACAAGCTGTCCTGCAGTAACTGCCTATAGGGGTCTTCCAGAGTGGGACCTTCAAAGTGGTTAGACAGGCCTTGGAGAATGGGCACAGAGACTGAAATGTGCTGTTAACCACTTTGAACGAAGGCTATTGTGAATGCCATTTCTACAAATTGTTTGCTTAAGCAGTAGATTGCAAATTTGAGCCCAGTTTGGACAACTTGGCTACTTAATGAGACCATGTCTCAATATCTATATGGGCTGGAGTTGTAGCTCAGTGTTAGAGCCCTAAAAAAAGTTGAGAGTAAGATTTCTATACTCCAGGCTGATCCTTGGCTCACTATGTAGCCCAAGATGGTTTCAAACTCATGGCAATCCTGCCTCAGCCTCCGAAGTGCTGGGATTACAGGTATGCACCACCTGGTTTCTTACTCTAGCAATTCCAAGCCAGGTTGGAATAGAAACCTAGAAGGGAACAGGCTGTTTTTATCTAATACGAGCATTTTCAAAAAGTGGAAAAGGCTACACTTACATGGCAGGTGTTCTGTGTACCTAGACCTGCTAGGTTAAAAGCCTAAATATCAACCAGTATGGTATGTGGGGCCTGCTGGGGAGCGGTCATAGGAATGACGGGATTGCTGCCCTTACTGTATTTTGAGATAGGATCTCACTCTAGTCCAGGCTGGTCCTGAACTCACTACGTAGCCCAGGCTGGCCTTGAACTCAGCAATCCTGCCTCAGCCTTCTCATAGCCAGGATCACATATATATATATATGCCACTATGCCTGGCTTTGTTGCCCCTTATTTTAAAAGGCCCTTGGGGAGATGCCTTGGACACAGAAGGTATCATGTGGACCAGAACTGAGGCCTCATCAGACATCTGTTGCCTTGATTTTGCAATCCCCAATCCCCCAGAGACATCGCAGGTTACCCCACTGATACTTTGCAGTGGCCCAGATGTGAAGAGCACTTCCAGTGTTGTAGTAAGGGCCTCAGCCACTCCAGAATAAGGCCTGAGTGAGGCAGAGTGGCACAAATCTGTAATGCAAGCACTCTGGGACACTAAGGCCAACCTGGGAAGAATCGTAAAGTCTAAAATGGGCTGGAAATGTAGCTCAATGCCAAGGTTCCAGCTCAATCCCCAGCACTGCTTTAAATAATTCAAAAAAAAAAAGGCTGGGGCAGGCCGAAAGACTTCCCATATCAGGCGTTAACACAAGTGTCTAGCTAAGTAAATTTTAGGCATTACGGGCCACTTAGGGTCTATCACTTTTGTCTTAAAACACTTGAAAAATGTAAGCAAGCTGTTTTAGCTCAGACATTAAGCTAGCTAAATCACACTTTTTTGAGACAGGGTCTCGCTTTCCAGCCCAGGCTGGCCTCCGACTCAACAATCCTCCTGCCTCAGCCTCCCCATGTCCTGGGATTACAGGCATGCGGCACCATGCCTGGCTTATGTTGTGCTGGGGAATCTAACTCGGGTGCTTAGAGCTTGTCCCGCTGAGCCATTCCTCCAGCCCCTAAATCACAAAATTTTAAAGTATTTAACAAAAGCTAATAATTAGCATATGGCTATATCTAAATATAAATCAGGCTTCTGGAAACTGGGGACCCTGGTACCTCTAAGACGGCCTTGCCCGGCAGAAATCTTCTGTGAAACCACAGGTACTGGGACAGGACCACAGCACAAGGCCAAACGTACATTCCATACTGTAGATGCAGGACCTGGAAAGAAGGGTTTTATATGCCATAAGCACCTGCCTGCTGGAAAGAGGTTCATCACTACTGTAACTACCCAGTGCCGGCTGGCAACCAGTTCAGATTCTGTATCCTACTAGAGGAAGGCAACATGAAAGAGGTTTTTTTGTTTTTGTTTTTTTTGAGACGGGCTATTGCTCTGTAGTCGAGATTGGTCAAGCTCACTATGTAGCCCAAGCTGGCCTCAAACTCATGGCAGTCCTCTGCCTCAGTCTCCCGAGTAGTGGGATCAGGTTTGTGCCACCACACCCAGCTAATCTTTTACGTGATGCTGGGGAATCGAACCCAGGGCCTTGTATTTGCCAGGCAAATACTCTTACTGCTGTGCTATTCCTTCAGTCCCCAAGAGATTTTTGACAGTGACGGTTAAGACAGGAAGGGATGGGCTGGAGAAATGGCACACCAGTTAAACTGCTTGCCTTGCAAGCGCAAGGTCCTCAGTTTGATTCCCCAGAACACATAAGGCTGGTTGTGGTGGGGCATGCCCGTAATCCCAGCACTTGGGAGCCTGAGGCAGAACTGCAGAGTTCAAGGCCAGCCTGGGCTACAGAGATGCTGTCTCAAGACAAAAGAAAAAAGAAGGGTAACCACAGGGTGGTGTGGTGGGGTGGCTGCTGCACACAGGATGACTTGCAGACCTTGCCTAGGTCAGGAGGCCCTGGGTAACCAGCTCAGGAGCTGAGGTATGGTTCTCAGCACGAGCGGAGGTCACAGGGAAGCAGGGCCTAACCTGCGGCTCTGGGCCACACAAGTTCAGAATTTATCCTAAGTGCAATAAGGCATTGGAGGGTTTGAAGTGGGTTAGAACGGTAGGTATGCTAGCTGGGCCTGGCCGCCCAAAACTGTAATCCCAGCACTCTGGGAGGCTGAGGCACGGGGATCTCAAGTTTGCGCCAAGCCTGGACAACTTAGCAACTTGTGGAGAACTTGTCTTCAAAAAATCGGATGGGGCTGTCTTTTAACGTGAAGGCCCTGGGTTCGGTCCCAGGACTGCTCAGTGACCAACGTGCTGGGTACACCAGCGGCCGCTAGTGAGTGTGGTCCTAGGAAGATAGAAGAGGTGTGGGTGGAGCTGACCCCGGACTGGAAGGGGGGTGGCCGCAAAGGCTTTGGAGAGGATGTGGAGGGAGGGAAACTACTCACACCTCAGGAACCAGCCCAACGGGAGCCACTGTCATCTGCATCGGCTGCGCGACCTCGCACAGATCACTTAACCTGCCTGTGCTTCCAGATCCTCTACTGCAAAATGCCGTCTCCACAGGAAGCTCAGGGCTGGCACAAAGCACCTACTGCCAAAACTACCAGTCTGACCTCCGGAGCAGTGCCAGCCTCAGGTGGGATGGCAGAAAAAGGCTGTAGCACGGGGAAAGCAGCAAAGGTGGAACCAGAGATCTAAGCGTGAGCACTCCATCTACTTAAATATGAACCAGTTGTGCCACCACACACCTGGGGTGACATGTTTGAATCCAACTTCAGGACTTACAGACCTGGTCTCAAAAAGGGGTTGGGAGTGGGAATGAGGGGATACAGCTCAGTCCTGGCTTCAATTCCCTACTGGGGAACAAAATTACTGCCTATTTCGTGCCAGGCAGCAAGGGGTTTCCTGGTAAACTTCTCCCCTGAGATACCCAAGATGGCAGACCAGGGAAGAGCTGTGTAGATTTAGGAGTGAAGAAACAGGGTTCCTATTCACATGGCGTATCTTCATCACGTCAACTAGGAAGAAACCGAAGAATATTTTAATGTGAAATTACGCAATAGGAAGCTACTTAAAAGACGATGGGAAATGAGCTGTACTCCAGCCCGAATGTTATTGGGGACGCCAGCCCAAAGCCCTCACGGCCACAAGCCCTACAGGTGTGCGCGTGTGACTGGGGAACTGAGCTCCGTCACACTGAGCCACCTCCCGGGCCCATTTGTATTTTTGATTTTTTTTCCCCCAGAATCTTAAGTCATCAAGTTGCCTGGGCTGGGTTCGATCCTCCTGCCTCAGCCTGCCAGAGTGCTGAAATTACAGGCCTGCACCAGGAAACCGGCGACTCCAGCCTTTGACCTTCTCTCAAGCGGCTTCTTCCTCCAGGGCATGGGATACTAACTCCTACCTTCCAGGCAGGCTCTCTTTACATCAGAGGAATCACACTGCCACGTGAACGCGCTTTGCAAAACCGTCCACCTGAGCTTCTGGAGCTGAGAGCCGGAAGGAGCAGACAGCGCAAGCGAAGAAACTCTATTTCACCACTGAACCTTGGAAGCCCTGCTCCCAGAACGCACGCAAAAAATTTAAAGAATAAACGGGCGGTGGGGCTGGAGGAATGGCTCGGCGGTTAAAGCGCTTGCCTAATGCGCTGGTGGTGCACGCCTGTAATCCCAGCACTCCGGAGGCTGAGGCAGGAGGGTTGCCACGAGTCCTAGGCGAGCTTGGGCTCCACAGTGAGTTCAGGACCAGGCTGGGCTACAGAGGGAGACTGTCTCAAAAAAAAAGGGGGGCGGGGGGCAGAGGTAGAGCTCTTGCCTAGCACGCACGAGTCCCGGGGTTCAGTCCTCCACCCTGAGGGTGGGGAAAGGAGATTAAGCCGACTTGAATAAAGAAGCCTTTAAGCAGAATCAAAATATCAGCGGTCAAGCACGTCGCGTGCAGGATGCGTAACTGGTGGGGAGGAGTCAGGCTCTTTCCTGACACGAGCCCAGGGTCCCAGCGCAGACAGGTAACCTGCCAAGGGCGTCACACCAAGCCTGTCCTCGGGGCCAACCGAGCAGCCCTGAAGCCGAGCCCCTCCACCCCGTGCCCTCCGCCACGCCGACCGGCTCGACCGCCCAGCGATGGAGACGTGCGCGCTTTCCGGCCGAGGCCGCTGCACGCACCTGCGGGACGCGGATGGCCAGCACGTCCCCCTCGGCTCCCGAGCCCGGCTCTCCACAGAAGCGGAAGCGCTGCGCCCGGACCACATGGCCCCGGAGGCCGCTCTCGCCCCCGGGGCCTTGGCCGGGGCACGGAGGGAAGCGGGCTGCCAGGATGTCCGCGTGGGAGCGCCGGCTGCGGCCGCCTTCCGGACGCCACGCTGCCCCCCTCCGCCCCGGCGGCCACTGCCCGGTGGCACGAACGGGGAAGCCCGGCTTGGACGACTAGGGGTCACGCAGCGAGCGGACTAAACCCGAAGCTGACCAAACGAACACCCAAAAAAAAGCCAGGCTTCCGCAGGGACCAGGCCGGAAGTCAGTGACGGAGCGCGGACGAGCGGAAGGTAGCGAAGCGCGCAAAGCCGGAAGCGAGCGCGGAAGGGGCGGGGCGACGGCGCGACCTTCTCAAGATGGCGCCCGCTCGGCGCATTTGAGGGCGGAACCCGGAGGTGCCGAGGCCAATGGCGGACCGCAGAAGGCGGAGGGGCGGGGAGGACAGCCGCCGGACGCCCAACCCGAGGCTCGGAAGGTAGCTGGGGAGTGAATTTTCTGGAAGGCGAATTTAAAGGTGCTGGACGTGAGTGAAGGGCGGTTCGGTTCCGCCGACGCTGCCGCCGCCCGGGGAGGGAAGGGCACTTGAGTGGCTGGAAGCGCGCCGCGCCGAGATCGTCGCGGAGTCAGCTGTGGGGCCCCCGCAGGATGAACCACAAGAGCAAGAAGCGGATCCGCGAGGCCAAGCGAAGTGCGCGGCCGGAGCTCAAGGACTCGGTGGACTGGACCCGGCACAACTACTACGAGAGCTTCTCCCTGAATCCGGCGGCCGTGGCGGTGAGCGGGACGGCGATCGCGGGGCGGGCGTTCGCACTTTCCGGGCACGCCCGATCGCCAGGGGTCCCCGAGTTCGGGCTCCCAGAAGCCGGGATGGCGGGCCAGGCCTTCCTATTTCCATGCCCGCGGCAGCCTGCCTGCGACGCCCTCGACCTGACGGCCGGCAGCCTCCGACCTCTGGAGCCGCGGGGCCCTGGCAGGGTGCAGCTGTCAAAGCCCACATGTGGGAGATCCCGTGGCTCTGGCTACGACGTGATCACACGCACGTGGGGCCTCCCGGATCCGGGAGGAGCCACGTTCTAGTTCATTGCCGATGTATGTCATTGCTAATCGGCCCTGGGGGGCGCCTTTCTCTTCCACGGATTTCTAGCCACAGGGTGTCCCAAAAGTTTAATTTTGTATATATGGGGGCTGGAGGAATGGCTCAGCGGTTAAAGCGCTTGAGCAAGCGCTAAACCAAGCGCTAAGTACCCGAGTTCGATTCCCCAGCACCACATAAACTGGGCGTGGTGGCGCACGCTTGTAATCCCAGCACTCGGGAGGATTACAGGATGATTGCCTTGAGTCCACTTGGGCTCTGAAGTGAATTCAGTACCATCCTGGACCACAGAGCAAGACCCTGTCTCAAAAAAAAAATAAGATATATATATATAATATATGGAGATTTTTTGGGACACACTGGACGTTGAGTGCTTCTGTAATTTTTTCTCGTGGCATTAGCTTTACTGTAAATGCTACATCAAATGGATCCTGAGAAAAAGTATAGTCGTTTTTGTGGTATTGAGGATTAAACCCAAGGCATCCACACTGACCTGCGGATGCTTTTTTTTTTTTTCCCTAATAGGAACTACTCACCAAGTTACTAAATTACCCAGGCTGGGACTGAATTTGGGATCCTCCTGCCTCAGCCTCCCAGAGTGCTAGGATCACAGGCGCATGCCACCACAACGGCTGTGTTAACTTAATATCTTTGATGTACATGGCGATCTTTGGGACACCCGGTAGCCAGGTCTTTTCTGATTCTCCTAGGATAACGTGGAAAGAGCGGATGCTTTACAGCTGTCCGTGGAGGAATTTGTGGAGCGCTATGAAAAACCTTACAAGCCGGTGGTTCTGCTGAATGCCCAGGAGGGGTGGTCTGCGCAGGAGAAGTGGACTTTGGAGCGCCTCAAGAGGAAATACCGGAACCAGAAGTTCAAGTGCGGCGAGGACAACGACGGCTACTCGGTGAAGATGAAGATGAAGTATTACGTGGAGTACATGGAGAGCACGCGCGACGACAGCCCCCTGTACATCTTCGACAGCAGCTACGGCGAGCACCCCAAGCGCAGGAAGCTCCTGGAGGACTACAAGGTGCCCAAGTTCTTCACCGACGACCTTTTCCAGTACGCGGGGGAGAAGCGCAGGCCCCCTTACAGGTAAAGTATTCCGCAGCAAAGCCCTAGAAGCTCACTGCCCCTTCTGGTCTGGTTCCGTCCCATCCCATCACTGCCCCCGTCCCCTGTCCCCGTCCCCTGTCCCCCAGCCCCGTGTCTGCCAGGGGGTGTGGTTTCCTGACCAGACTCCGCCTTTGCACGTGTAGGGTCCCAGGTAAAGCCTCAGTCTGGGCCCAGCCTTGGCATCCTCCTGCCCCTGATGCCCACAGTGTGGAGATCACAGGCTCGTGCCCTGCTCACCCAGAGCCTTTGCACCAAGCCACAGCCGTAGGGTAGCCCCGCCTCTTTCTTTTTCTAATTCAGTGACAGGGCCTCATTAAATTACTAAGTTTCTCAGGTTGGGCTTGTTATCCTCCTGCCTCAGTTACTTGAAGTTACACCACTGATGTGGGAGTTTTGAGAAGTTAAGATCCAGGATTAAACCACTTCATTGATTTCTTTGTTGGGGGTGGGGGGTGGGATCTGGCTGTGTAGCCCAGGCTGGCCATGGATTCATGGCAGTCCTCCTTCCTCAGCCTCCTGAGTGCTGGGATGACAGGCGTGCGTCACCATGCCCACCTTTCTGTGGCGCTGGGGGATCAACTCAGAGTCTTGCACTTGCAAGGCAAGGGTTTTAATCACTGTTGCATATCTCCAGTTTGTACTTCATTATTTTTTTTCCTGTTAGGGCTCCGTCCCTCCACAATTCACTTAAAGGTTTCTGTGTGCCAGAATTTACGTGGCCTCCCACTCTAGACAACGCGGTGTATATTCTGTAGTAAGAAGCTTGCTCTTCTGTGTTATGTACATAGAACGGAACTGCCTTTCACATCCGGGTATCCCCGCCATGCAGGTGGTTTGTGATGGGACCGCCACGTTCTGGAACTGGGATTCACATCGACCCTCTGGGAACCAGTGCTTGGAACGCCTTAGTCCAAGGCCACAAGCGCTGGTGCCTGTTCCCGACCAGCACGCCTCGAGAGCTCATCAAGGTGACCCGGGACGAAGGGGGAAACCAGCAGGACGAAGCCATCACCTGGTTCAGTGTTATTTATCCTCGGACGCAGCTCCCCACATGGCCACCTGAGTTCAAACCCTTGGAAATCTTACAAAAACCAGGAGAGACTGTGTTCGTGCCAGGTACAGACACCCAGAAGAAGCATGTCCCTTGCCCCTGCACAGCTGTACTCCACCCTGGGCGTGTTTATTCTTTAATCGCAGTAATTTGTCCTGTTGTTTTTGTCATTTTGGTGTAGAATTGCATATAGGATGAGGCCAAAGAGTCCCTGTGCGCCTGCCAGGTACCCAAAGGGACCCACGCTGGTGAATAATGTGACTGTGTAGGGGATGCTTTATTTTTATTCTTTTACATGGTATTGGGGGTTGAAACCAGAGCTTTCAAAGTGAGCTTACATTCCAGCCCTTTTCTGTGTTTTGTTTTGTTTTTTGGTTATTGTTTTCAGTACTGGGGATCAAGCCCAGGCCCTTCACACTGAGCTACATCTCTGGTTCATTTTGTATTTTGAGACTAGGCTTCACTAAGTCACTAACTTGAAGTTCTTCTGCCTCAGCCTCTCCATATGTTGGAATATTACAGGCCTGCAACACCAGGTCCAGCTCCTTTTTATTTATTTATTTATTTATTTATTTATTTATTTATTTATTTATTTTTTGCAGTACAGGAGTCCAACCCAGGGGCCTTTGCACTGAGCTGCATTTCCAGACAGGGTCTCACTAAGTTGCCCAGGATGGGCTTAGACTTGATGATCCTCTTACGTCAGCCTCCCAGAGTGCTAAGATTATAGTCCTGTGCCCTGGGGCCTCGATCTTCTTCCTCTTTTTTGTTTTTTGAGCCAGGCTTGCAAAATTGCCTAGGCTGTGCTTGAACTCACTCACAGTAGTCCTGCCTCCACCTCCTGAGTACTGAGATTAAAACTGTGTGCCACCAACCCCAGCTAATCTTTCTGTGGCACTGGGGCATCCAACCCAGGGCCTTGCTCATGTGCTCGGAGAACTCTAACCACTGAGCATGCCCCAGCCCTATACTCTCTCTCTCTCTTTTTTTTTTTTTTGAAACGGGGTCTCGCTCTACAGCCCAGGCTGGTCCTAAATTGTGTAGCCCAGGCTGGCCTTGGACTCAGGACAATCTTCCTGTCTCAACCTCCTGAGTGCTGGGATTATAGGTGTGTGCCACCATACCCAGCTTATGTGGTGCTGGGGAGTCGACTGGGGTACTTAGTGCTTGTCTTAGTGCTTGCTAGGCGAGCCTTTCCTCCAGCCTCCCTCCATACACTTTCTTTAATAGAGGAAGCTCACAGAAGGGAATCAGAGTCGCCTGTTCTGGGAGGTGCAGAACTTCCTGCCTTTACAGCCCGATCCCTGCATTGGATTATCAGGGTGTGACAGACTTTTTCTGGAAAGACTCAGGGAGTAAATACTTGAAGCCCAGACGGCTTGTCGCATTGCTGGACTCTGCCCTGTAGCCGGGCAGCTGTGGACAGCTGTAGGCAGGTGGGTGTGGCTGTGCTCCAGTCCAACTCTTTTTTTTTTTTTTTTTTTTTTTTTAATCTCCTGCTGGATTTTTTTAATTTGAGGCAAGGTCTTAGGGAGTTGCTAAGTTGCCCAGGGCAGGCTAGATCTTGCGCGGATTTTCCTGCTCCAGCCTCATCTGCGGCCCTTACCATACTGTGTCACGTTTATGCTCCCACGGCGCAGCGTCTCTTATGTCCCTGAGGGGTGGGCTGCCCCAGGCCCGCTGCTGCTGGTGGACGGCAGGCAGGACCACATGTCGTTGAGCGGTTTTTCCGTTGTTGGACTCTAGGAGGCTGGTGGCACGTCGTCCTCAATCTCGACACCACCATTGCCATCACCCAGAACTTTGCCAGCAGCACCAACTTCCCCGTCGTGTGGCACAAGACGGTAAGAGGGAGACCCAAGTTGTCGAGGAAGTGGTATAGGTGAGAGACACTCTTTCTTACGTTTGCGTTCTTCCGGCTCTTTCCCCAGAGACCCAGCACAGAGTGCCACCCTCGCGGTGCTGGGCGCTGGCTTGAGAGGCTGGGGGGGATGGGCTGCTTTACCTCTTGGGCAGGAGGAACAGAGTGCCTTCCACGGGGCTGAGTTCTCAGGGGGTCTGCCAACCTCCAGGTGGCAGGGTAAGGCTCTTCGTGTTTGCTCAAAGCAGCTCAGTCAAAACATGACCAGCATAGGGATTCTTTTTCATAGTATTGTTCTGCCAAGGGCCTTTGCATATCCTCAGCATATTTTATCTTTGATTTTGAGACAATCTCTTGCTAAGTCACTAAGTTGCCTAGGCTGGACTCGAACTTGTGATCCTCCTGCCTCAGTCCCCCAGAGTACTGGGATAATAGGCCTGCACCACCGGGCCTAGCATTTTTGGTTTTCAAAACTAGCACAATGACAAGAAGCCCTATTGCCCAGATGCTCCCTCCCTATTGCCTGGTTCCCCCAGGTGCTCCCTCTAGGTGTCCCTCCAGGTGCTTCTGCTGCGTGCTGTCTAGGTGCTCCCCCTAGGTGTCCCCAGGCACACTGTCTGGTTGTCTTTTACCGGGAAGTACTGACCCCATCTGAACCTGCTGGCTGCAGTTCTTGTGAGCACCGTAGGCCAAGCTCCTCTGTGTATCCACAGAACCAACACAGTGCAGGCCACCTGCAGCTGCCACTGTGTCCCAGCCCTGGCCGCTCTGAGGTAAGAGAGGGATTGTGGTCACTCAGGCACACCTCCTTCCTCTGGACAGGGCCAGCAGGGACGGTGGCTTCTGTTCCCTGGACTCTGGGGCACCCTGCAGCCCACTCCCCTACCCCGTTGGCCACCAAGTGCACAGTACGGTCCCCACAGACGTCCCCATGGTGCCACACAGGGCAGGTTTATGTGGCTGTTCGCTGCAGAGCCTGACCAGAGCCCTACAGAGGACACTGTGGGTCTTGGTGTCCAGTGGAGGTGACAGTCTCTCATCTGCACCAAGTTTCTTGGAGACCTTGTGGTTTCTGCTGTTCCACGTAGTCTCCCTGCAGCCCAACTCCCGTCATCACTGCTGGCTGTGGAAATGAAGGTTTTCCTTTTTTAGTCAACTAGAAAAGGTTCGGGGAAGAAACTAGGAGACGGATGTGTTTCTTCCAAGGAAACAGCCGAGCCTGGTCCCTGGGATACCATGGCCCAGCGCGCCGGCTCACTTGCGCGCACCACGGTGAACTGCGTGTTGTTGGGTTGGGTTGGGTTGGGTTTTTTCAGACAGGGTCTCTCTGTGTTGTCTAGGCAGGAGCCCAGGCTGACCTTGAACACATGGCCGTCCTCTCGCTGCAGCCTCAGGATAAGGAAACTTTTGCAGTATTGGTGATTGAGCCCAGGGCCTTTGTATTGAGCTGCATCCCCAGGCCATTTTTGATTTTGCTTTTGGGACAGAGTCTTACTAAGTTGCCCAGGCCAGGCTCAAACCTGTGATCCTCCTGCCTCAGCCATCCAGAGTGCTGGATGACAGGCTGTGCCCTGGGGCCCAGCTGGGGATGTAGCTTCAGAGCCACAGGTGAAGCTTTTACAGGTTTGTCTCCTTGTGGTCATCCAGGAGCCATTCTGAGCAGAGATGTGGCATGGCAAGGCTACCCCAGGCACAGGGGCCTCTGCGCCGAGCCTGGGTCATCGCATGTGGGTGCTGCCACATGTCACAGCACTAAATGCACCTCTTGCCCTCAGGATCTTGAAGCAGGAGCACCCCGAGCTGGCAGTCCTGGCGGACTCCGTTGACCTCCAGGAGTCCACAGGCATCGCCTCTGACAGCTCCAGCGACTCCTCCAGCTCCTCCAGCTCGAGCTCATCCGACTCGGACTCAGAGGTGAGGCCTTCGCCCTGCTTGGAGCCAGGTGGCATGCAGTGGGTGTGACCCCAGGTGCCATGGCCCTGCCTGCCTGTCAGCATTACCTGGGGACTGTTACGCAGCTGCCGAGGCTGGAGAGCTCTTCAGAGCAGGTGGCCCAGGTCACACCCCTGGCCCGCAGCAGCATCAGGGCTCGGACTCACTCCTGCATAAGGAATTTTCTCTGTGGGTGATAAATTGTGAGGCCAGAAAATCAGCACGTCTGGTGAGCTGTCCAGGCTAATGGTAATACGGGTAAGAGGGCTGAACCCTTAGACAGTGAGTTTCTTTTTTCTTACTGAGGACTGAGGCCAAGGCCGTCACTGCATCCGCAGTCTGTTTTCTACTTCTGATTTTTGAAACAGGGTCTTGCTGAGTTGCCCAGGCTGGGCTTGAACTTGGGATCCTCCTGCCTCAGCCTCCCAGAGTGCTGGGATTCTAGGCCTGTGCCACTAGGTCTGGCCAGCCGATGAAATTTTTGTCTTTTCCCCTCTCTCTTCTAGGCTTTATGTTGACAGGGTCTCAACACATAGCTCACGCTGTTTTTCAGCTCAGTGTGCAGCCAGGTCTGGCCTCAAACCTGGCATCATCCTAACCCTAAGTCCTGGAACTAGGCACGTACCACCTGTGTTGCACCCTTGGTTTTTGTCAGTCTTTGTTGCAGGCTGACTCCAAACTCGGTGACCCTCCTGCCTCAGCGTCCCTAGTACTACTGGGGTTATAGGCATGTGCCGTCATGCACAGCTCTTACTTTTTGTCTCTTAATGTCCCAGAATCCACTGATGTAATCTTCTGGTATGCAGCTCACATGTGGAGGTTGGGGACCCCTACTCTGGGAGGCTGCGGCAGGAGAATTACACGTTTGAGCCCAGCTTGGGAAGCTTAGCAATGAAGTGAAGCCCCGTCTCACAATTAAAAAATCTGAAGGACTAGAGAAGCGGTAATCCCTGGGTTCAGTCATAGTACTGCCAAAAAATTGAAAGAAGAGCAAGGGACATGGCCCAGGGAGAAAGCCCTGGGCGTGATTCCCACGCGTGCGTGAGCTTCTACGTGCAGGTGGACGCTGGCCTTGCCGCCCGCGGGGGAGGGAACACCGGGCTCCAGGAGCCTCGCCGGGGACGGCCAGCGTGGGCTGTTTCCAAGGGCTCCGGCTCGTGTCTCGGTTGACCCCTTTGTCTTCCCTCCCGTGTCCAGTGCGAGTCTGGGTCGGAAGGTGATGGCATGACGCACCGCCGGAAGAAGAGGAGGACTTGCGGCCTGGTGGGCAATGGGGACGCCACGTCACAGGACGACTGCGTGAGCAAGGAGCGCAGCTCCTCCAGGTGACCGCCGGCCCATCGAAGCCCGCGCCCGTGGCACCTGGGGCAGGTCCGGGAGGTGCCTGGCACATCGGCAGCCCGGGGAGGCTGCCCGCCGAGGAGGAGGGCACACTGTTGCTCTGGCAGCGCTCCCTGCCCTGCGGGTGCCCATCGCCCAGCTTGTGTTGTGCCGATGCATGGACGGTGCCAGGGAAACCCTTTCTACTATTTAATAAAGCGAGTCCGTTTTGGGTGTTTGGCACACGCTTCCTTGGCGCACCGCGCCTCCCGTGCCCCTCTCCTGCGCCTGCTGGGGGTGGATGGTGCCGCAGCTCAGCCAGAAAGGAGGGGCGGATATTGGCCCAGTTACAACATCTTTTCATCTATTTATTTATCTTTTATTTTAGGTTTTTTGTTTGTTTTTTGTTGTTTTGAAATAAGGTCTTGTTCTGTAGCCCAGGCTGGTCCTGAACTCATTATGGAGCCCAGGTTGGCCTTGGACTCATGGCAAGCCTCCTGTCTCAGCCTCCTGAGTGCTGGGATTACAGGCGTGCCAGGCTTATGTGGTGTTGGGAGATTGAATTCAGGGACTTAGCACTTAGCACTTTAAACCACTGAGCCATTCCTCCAGCCCTATTTTTGTTTTTTGAGACAGTCTCACTGTGCGGTCTGGGTTGCCCTTGAACTCACTAGGCTGGCCTTCACTTTGGGTGCCAGAATTAGAGGCCTGTACCGCCAAACCGCCATGCCTGGCTTCTTCTTTGTTAATAACACCTGAGTCATGTCTCTTTAAGGTTTCTTCTTTTTCTCAATAAGATTGGATCTAAGTACGTCACAGCTGCACTCCAGAATCAGGCTCCACGGGCCTCCCTGCCTTGTACAACAAGCAGCGGCCCAGTGGGAATGAGGCACCCACCGTGGCGGGCACCCGAGATCCTCTGTCCCCGTGCTGGGGGAGACACCCAGGGCAAGGCTGCAGGCAGAGACCTGAAGTTGGGAGCATGCCCACGTTCTGCGGTCCTGGCTGCCCCAGGCGGCCTTCCTGTATATTTTAGCAGCTGAGCGATCTCTTAGGTGCCTAGTGACAGGCCCCAGCCTGTGTTCCTTCCTGTCATCTTTCGGTGTTCTCTGGGGTCTGGCTGTAATCCTTGCTTGGGGAAAGGTAGGCGTCTTTTTGAGACAGGATCTTTCTGTAGTCCATGCTGGTTCTGAACTCACTATGTAGTTCAGGTTGGCCCTGAGCTCACAGTAATTCTCCTGCCTCAGCCTCCTGGGTGCTAGGATTATAGGTGTGTATCACCACGCCTGGCTTAGGTGCTGCTGGGGGATTAAACCCAGGGGTACCCTAACCACTGAGCCGTGCACTCAGCCCCACACCAGGCTCTTATTCAGATGAGCTCTTGGGCTCACGTGTGTGTTCTCAGCCCTGACTGTCCTTCACCCAGCTTAGATTTCTCCTTTAAGCTGGTTCTGTTACATGCTTGTACCCGTACTGCCTGTGTGGCACTGGAATCTGTAAGAAAGATCTTTTGTGTGTGGTACTGAGGACCAAGCCGTGGACGTTCTCAGTGAGCAATTCCCCAGCCCATTTTCATTTTTGATTTTTAGACATGGTCTCACTAAGTTGCCTGGCTGAGCTTGGACCTTGTGATCCTCCCGCCTCAGCCTCCCAGAGTGCTGGGGTGACAGACCTGCGCCACCAGGCCCAAATGTAAATTGAGGGCGAGCCCTGCCGTCCCTTCAGCCCAGGGAAGTGACGGTGACACTGGCTGGGCTCTGTGCAGCTGGGTGTGGGCATGCTGCTGACAGGCGATTGTACTTCCCTTGGCAGGATTAGGGACTCCTGTGGAGGCCGGGCTCATCCCTGAGCAAATAGAGACTGTCCCACGAGGTGGCCCTGTGGGAGCTGCTGGTCACCGCTCAGGTCTCCTACCTGCTCTTCCCTCTCTGTCCTTGGGTTGGATCCTCTGTCGAGCTCCTGTCTTCGGGCGCTGCTGGCTGGGTTTACCGCTTACGAAGACTAGATTGCCAGGAAGTGTGAGAGCTGAGCCCGCTCAGGAAACCCAGCGCTCAAGGTGCTGGGGAAGAAGGTTCTGAGCCGTTGTCACCTCTGGAACTGCGGTGGCCCACCTGGAGGCTGGACGGCTGAGACCCACCCAGCTGCATCTGACTGTGTCTGTCCCTTCCCTGCTGTTGGTAAGGACCAGCCGGAGGCCTGAGCGTGGTGGGGGACTGTGGCTGTGTGTGCGGCCCAGCTGTGTGCGTAGCACCGCAAGGCCCCTTCCAGAAGCTTCGGGGCAGTCCTTGGCTAGTGTGTATCAGGGGCAGGAGTGACCGGGGGGGGGGGGGGTGGTCTGTGGTCTGCTTACAGGGTGGGAAAGGCTTTCAGTGTGTTATCTCAGATCTCGAATTATAAGCTGGGCCCAGTGGTACAGGTCTGACAAGCCAGCAGTCTGGGAGGCTGAGGCAGGAAGATTGCCAAGTTTGAGCCCATCCTGGATAACTGAGCAACTTAGCGAGACCCTGTCTCAGAGTAAAAAAGAAAATCAGGCTGGGTAGCGATGGATTTCAGTGTGAAGGCCCTGGGCTCAATCCTCAATACCACAAAAAAGAAAAAGAAAAAAGTTGAGATAGAAATCAGCCAAGTTCTGTCCTTCCTGCCACATGACCAGAATTAAGTGCTGTGGCTCTGTCGGGACCTTGTTACTTATGTCCAGCCTGTTTGTGCCACCAGCAGAGCTCGAGCAGGGGGTCTGCGGGTCCCTGGGAAGCTATGGTGGGATCCTTGGGGACCGACCAGCAGGGCTTCTCTTCCCCTTCATTGTTACGTGCTGCCTCAGTCTCCCCTGAATTCAAGAGGACGTTTAAACCATCAGGGGGGGAGCTCAGAGCACCTGGGAATGGGGCAGGTACATGTGCGCTCTGGTTGGAACTGCATGACCCAGGAAGCACTCCAGACTCAGGTGGGCGCCAGGTGGTAGCGGCACATGGGGAATTGCTCCCTGGCTCTGGGCCACACGTCGCTCCAGAGCCTGCCCTTCTGTTCTCCAGGGACAATTTCTGCACCCTGAAGCCCAGCCCACCGTGCGTGCAGCTGGATTGGTAGGAGGGCCAGCCCTCTGGTCCAGGACAGGCCAGGAGTTCAGCAGTGGCTCAGGTCCAACCTACAGCCAGGGCCCTGTGAGCCTTGTAGTGACACACAAGGTCTTCTTCCTCTTTGTGTTTTCTTTCCCTTCCCAGCACTGGGGATTGAACCAGGGTCCCCTGCATGCTAGACAAGTTGTCTGCTGCTCAGTCACAGCCCCAGAGGATCTCTCATCTAGTTAACTAGGCCAAGCCGGGCCTGGTGACACAGACCTGTCATCCCAGCACTCTGGGAGGCTCAGGCAGGAAGATCCTAAGTTTGAGCCCAGCCTGGGCAGCTTACTGAGACGCTGTTTTAAAGTCTGAAAAAGGGTTAGGGATGTACCTGAGTATGAAGCCCTGGGTTTAAACCCCAGTACCAAAAATAAAAGGGAGGGCCTGGGACGCAGTTCAGTGGTTAGCGAACTTGCCAACAAGCAGGAGGCCCAGGGGTTGATTTCCCCAGCACCACCTGAATCCCAGCACTCAGGAGACTGAGGCACGAGGATTGCCATATGTTCAAGGCCAGCTAGGGCTATATAGTGAGTTCAGAATCAGCCCGGGCTACAGAGCGAGATCCTGTCTCAAAAAATAACAAATGGTTAAGCAGCTTGGCCTCGAACTTTTAATCGCCTTGGCTCAGGCCTCTCCACTGTCTGCAATAGGAGTGCATGCCACTCTGCCCTGGCCCCTCCTCCTCTGGCTTTTTAAAGGAGAGAGAGAGAGAGAGAGAGAGAGAGAGAGAGAGAGAGAGAGAGAGTTTTGTTTTGTTTTAACTGGGAGTGGACCCAGGGCCTTCCAGCTGGGCTTGACCTTAGAATTAAAGGGCTTTTGTTTTTTAATATTTTCACAAGCTTCTTTTGCCCAATAGCAATACCCTGCTTCTCTTCTACCTGCTCCTTCCTAAACTTCAGTTTCTTTCTTTCTTTCTTTTTTGAGACAGGGTCTTGCTGTATAACCCAGGCTGGTCCTGAACTCACTGTGGAACTCTGGCTGGCCTTGGTCTCAGGGCAATCCTCCTGCCTCAGCCTGTTGAGGATTACAGGGATTACAGGCATGCGCCACCATACCCAGTTTATGTGGTGCTGGGGAATCGAACTCGGGTACTTAGCACTTCACTTAGTGCTTGCTAGGCAAGTGCTGTAACTGCTAAGCCATTCCTCCAGCCCCCTAAATTTCAGTTTAAAACCAAAACCAATACCAGGCCTGGTGGCACAGGTCTGTAATCCCACCACTGTGGGTGGCTGAAACAGGAGGATCACAAACCGAAGCCAAGCCTGCGCAGTTCGGCAGCTGACTGAGACGCTATCTCAAGATGGAAACAAAACAGCTCAGTGCTAAGGTCCTGGGTTCCATCCCCAGTGCTGCAAAAATAAAGCAAAAATTGCAAGCGGGGCTCTTGGCCACCAGGGGGCGCAATGGGACGTGCTGTCCGTGGCGGCAGTTGTCAGCTCTCCAGGGCTCCAGATGTTGTCAGGGGTGACTTCTGGTGGCTGGATGTCAGCAGGGCTGAGCGCCCCGTGGGCTAGATGACCGGCTGGAAGCGCGGGCTTTATTTGCTCTGGCCAGGCCAGGGCCGCAGCAGCCCCACGCCACGTACCCACGCAGGGCTGCAGGGGCGAGCCAGGAGCCTGAGTGCCTGGAGTGTGGCCTGATGACAGCTGGGCACCCGGGCACAGGAGTCCCTCCCCCACCCCCCTGGCTGTGCCTCCCGCGGGTGTCAGCAGTGGACTGTTCCAAGGATTATCCTCCAGGGTGCCAGATGGTCTCAAAACTGCGCAGTAGGGTCCTGAGGAAGCGAGAGCTGGGAGAGACAGGAGCGACCTGAACAGGGCCTGGGAAAATCCAGGGCTGCCCAGTGCCTCTAGATTCCTGGGTCATCCTAGGTGCTGAGGGGCCAAGGTCCACTCATCCAGTCCAGTTCAAGGGCCAGGGCCGCCCTGGTAGCCAGAGCACGGGGCAGAGGCAGCCGGGCAGAGTGGGCAGACCTGAGCGAGGGCATTTCTACTCTAGTAACACAGGTGCAGCCAGGTGTGGCGCAGGCTGTGATCCCAGCACTCTAGGAGGCTGAGCCAGGAGGGTTGTGAATGTAAGACCAGCCGGGGCAATCTAGTGCAAATGCCCTGGGTTCAATCCTTAGAGCCACAAAAAGGAAAAATAAAAAGCAAGTATATAGTCCTTTTAAATGCAGGTGATGAGACGTTCATGAGAGCACAGCTTATGCCAGTGTACCCAGGGCTGGAGGAATAGCACAGTGGTTAGCTCAGTTGCCTAGCACACACAAGGACCTGAGTTCGATTCCCCAGCATCATATAAGGCAGGCGTGGTGGAACACACCTGTAATCCCAGCCCTCGGGAGGCTGAGGCAGGAAGATTGCCATGAGACTAAGGCCAGCCAGAGCCACATAGTTCAGGACCATTCTGGGCTACAGAGCAAGACCCTGTCTGGAAAAAAAAAAAAAATCTCACACAGCTTTCTTGTACAGTAGCTGTAGTTACTTTAAAGAAGTTGAGGCCTATAATGCTTCACCTGAGTCACTAAGTCCCCCAGAGCTCCGCCTCAGGACCAGCCCCAACCAGCCCCAGCCTGTGGTCTTCTTGGTGACAGGACGCCACAGAGGACTGGGCTGCCTTGGGAGCCCTGGCCTGCTGCCGTTGTCCACAGAACCCTGAGGGGCTCAGCCCCCTGCCCTCCTGCCCTGGGCCCCACTGAACGGATGTTTTTAATTTTGACTGGGATGAAACTTGTTCACCATTTTTAATAAAGCGCCTGGCTTTGGAGTCCTGGCTTTTGTTTGTTGTGCTCTTTGTTTTCACGCTAAATATCAGTAAGTAACTTCTCAAGCCAGGCGTGGTGCCCCACGTGCCACCCCCGCACACTGGGAGGCTGAGGCAGGAGGATCACACGTTCCAGCTCAGCTGGGGCAACTTAGCAGTTCAGTGAGACCCTGTCTCAAAATTTCTAAAAAGGGCTAGAAATGTAGTTGAGTGTAAAGAGCCTATTTTCAATCCCTGTGATTAAAATACACTTCAAAGTAAAAATCAACTTTAAAACCATGGAGAAAGAGAAGCCTTGCAGTCGAAAGCCAGCAGCTGAGGGCTGGGCGGCCTGGTGCGGGGAGGTCTGGCCTCGGTTTTGATTCCTGCGCACCACTTACTAGCCAGGTGTGATACTGCCTGCCTCTAATCCCAGTACTCTGGAGGCTGAGGCAGGTGGATTGCTGTGCGTTCAAGGGCAGCATGGGCTACACAGTGAGTTCAGGACCAGCCTGGGCTACAGAACAAGGTCTCAAGGGAAAAAAAACAGCAATAGACAGACAACGACCAGCCCACCATTTTTTTTTATCAAGTGCCATTAAAAGGAACCAAATCCCCCCCCCCCCCCTTTTACAGTTTGACCTCATAAGGTTAAGCCTTTCTCTGTTGCCGGGGAGCCTCTTGTCCAAACCAGAGCTCATGGGTCTGGTGCAGTGGTACATGCCTTTGATCCTAGCTCTCCGGGAGGCTGAGGCAGGAAGGACACAAATTCCAACTGAGGCAACTTAGCAAGACCCTGTCTCAAAAACAAGAGGACTAGGAATATGTCTCAGTGAGAAGGCCCTGGGTTCAATTCCCAATAAAAAAAATAATAAACCAGGCCTATAAAACCCAGCACTCTGGGAGGCTGAGGCAGGAGGGTCACAAGTTCATACCCAGCCTGAGCGATTTAGCAACTCTTACACTGTCTCAAAATACAGAATAGGGACTGTAGGAACGGCTCAGTGGTTAAAGCACTTGCCTAGCAAGCACTAAGTTAAGTGCTAAATACCAAGTTCAATTCCCCAGCACCACATAAGTTGGGCGTGGTGGCGCACACTTGTAATCCCAGCACTTGGGAGGCTGAGGCAGGAGGATTGCTGTGAGTGCAAAGCCAGCCTGGGCTCCGTAGTGAGTTTAGGACCAGCCTGGGCTACAGAGTGAGACCCTGTCTCAAAATAATAATATAAATAAATAGGTCTGGGGATGTAGCTCAGCACAAGATCCTGGATTCAGTCCCCCGTACCGCCAAAAAATAACTTGGCTGAGTTATCAGGCTGCCCAAGCTGGGCCTGAACCGGTGATCCTCCTGCCTCAGCGCCCTATGTCTCTGCTTACATCCCAAGAAAGCATCAGAAATATGCTAAGCAAAACCTGGAAATTTGCTTTTTGTTTTATCATTTTTCCTGTTGAGCCAGTGTCGCTGTGTTGCCCGGGTTGGCCTGGACTCCTGGGTCTGAGGGATCCTCCGCGCAGCTGGGGCCCGGGTGTGCGCCCGTGTGCTAGGTGTGAATGCCTTCCACCTTGGGACACCTGCCGCTCCCTTTTGTTTACCATCGTGCCGACAGCCCTGCCGGTCCCGTGTCTCATGTGCGGCGGCGGCGGTGGTGGGAGGGAAACTCGGTTTTGGTTACAGCACCTGTGTCTCTGGTCGCGACGTTCAGCAGCGGGGTCCGAGGGAGATGTGGGGATCCGAACACCATCGGCGCCTTCCCGCCCGGTTCGGCCAGCAGGGGAAACCGCGGACCGGAAGGCGGCCGGCGCCGGCGCGGGATTCCGGGAACCGGGAGGAGGGGTGGCCGCGGCACAGTGAGGCCTGTGTTCAGCCGGGCCTCGGTCCGAAAGCTCCTGCGTGGAACCGCAGGGCCACGCTACGGAATGAAAGCAACAGTGGACGCCCAGACCCGTGGCCGCGGGGGACGCAGGGAGCCTAAGGACGGGTGTTCCCCTCCCGTGGCCCTCCTGGGCGGCCAGCCTTCCCGGGTCGCATTCCACGTCCAGGGTGCTCTGGAGCCAAGTTGTGACCCGCTGAAATGGTGCCGGAAGTCGGCAATTTCGGGGCAAGGAAGCCTGGTGTTTGGCACTCGTATGATGCCAGCATTCTGGGAGGCTGAGACAGGAGGATTACAAGTTAGAGCTAAGCCGGGGCAACTTTGAGATCCTGTCAAATTTTTTTAAAAAGGAGCCAGGAAACCTCCAGCAGCACTCTCTCTCTCTCCCTCTCTCTCTCTCTCTCTCTCTCTCTCTCTCTCTCTCTCTCAAGGCACCTGAGCTATAGACTTTCACAGCCCCCCGCGCTGGGGACATAGCTCCGTGGTTAGAGCGCACAAGGGCCCCGGTTTGGGTTGATTCCCCAGCACCACCTAAACCGGCCGTGGTGGCGCTTGCCTGTTATCCCAGCACTCTGGAGGCTGAGGCAGGAGGCCAGCCTGGGCTACACAGCGAGTTCAGGACCTGCCTGGACTACAGAGTCAGACCCTGTCTCAAAAAAAATAAAATCAAATTCACGGCCTCGTAGTCTGCCCTCAGACAACCAAATAGATTAACTTGTGCTCCAGAGCATCAGAGCCCCCCACCCCGTGCTCCCCGAGGCTCAGGTTCTCAGCTTGTCCCCAACGCCCGCCCCCCCCACCTCTCCGGGGACCGAGTCTCCGCCCGTGGGCGGGGCGCGCCGAGAGGCTCCGCCCCGGGGCGGGGCTTGGCGACGGGCGCGGCGGTCTCCCTCGGGGTCCCGGCGGGCGGGCGGCCACTCGGCGGCCGCAGCGCGATGGAGGCGCCGGCCCAGCTGCTGGCCGCGATCCCCGCGCTGGTCACCGCCCTAGCGCTGCTGCTCGCCTGGCTGCTGGTGCGGCGCGGGGCGGCCGCGAGCCCGGGTCCCTCCGGCGCGTCCCCAGAGCCCGCGCCCGCCGCAGCCGAGGCCGGCGGGACACCCGCGCCGCCCGGCCCCGGCGCCCCGGAGCCCGCGCCCACGCCCGAGGGGCTGGGGCAGCCCGAGGCCCCGGAGGAGCCCGCGGACCCCGCGGAAGCGCCGGCCGAGGTGCAGAAGCCGGCGGCGGAGACGAGACAGGTACGCGCGGAACACCCTGTCCCAGGGTCCCCACGCCCCTCGGCGGCGCCGTCACCCCCGCCAACACCTCGACACCGGCCGGGGCCGCGGTCCTCCAGGCCCGGCCGTCCCCGAGCGGGGCCGAGCCCGCGCCCAGCAGGAAGTGAGGGTCCGGGCGCGCGGAGTCGCATCCCCCAAGACTCGTCGTCATCCCATCCTCCCCCGAGTGTCGCCGAGCCCCCTCCTGCAGGCGTCCGCGTGCCCCTCCGCCCTCCTCCCTGCTCTGGCCGGCGCCGCCGGGGCCTCGGGACTCAGGCCGCCTCCCACCGCGCAATCCCACATCCACGCGCTCAGGATTCCTCCAAGACCCGCAGTGGGAGTAGGCTCGAGGTGGGGTGTGTAACTTTGGGCAGGAGAGGGAGCAGGGAAGCGGCCTTTATTTTTGGCCAGCTTGAAATCCACATTCCAGTGTCTGTGTGGCTTTGTGTGATATGCTTAGGACAGGCAGGACCGTTGGGCCGTTGCAGTAGCGAATATTTTGGGCTAGTTTTGGTACTAGGGATCGGGGCCAGGGCTTTCCCACTGAGCTCCGTCCCCATTCTATTAGTTTTGATTTTGAAACAGGGTCCCACTAAGCTGCTAAGTGATTCTGGCTGGGCTTGAACTTGGAATCCTCCTGCCTCAGCCCTCCGGAGTGCCAGGATGACAGGCCTGCGCCACCAGGCCTGGCTTGCAGTTGTTTTTACCGACTTTGTAGGTTGCCCACGGACACTGGCACGCCCCCCTCCCCTGACCCCCACTCCCGGGTGGCAGTAAGCCTGGCCCATGAGGACCCAGGGTGTGAGGGGAAGCCCTGGGTTGCACAGGTGAGACCCCCACGCCCCCACCCACCAGGCCCTTCTCTGGCTCTGCCCCTGCTCGCTCCCGTGGGGTCCACCAGATCTGCCCTGTCTCGGGTCATCCCTCATCCTCTCCCAGCCAGCTGGGTACTCCACCACCCTGGTCGGCCCACGCCACCCTGCTCCGGGTCTCCGGTCTCGAGTCAGATCCCAGAGGCCCACGCCACCCTGCTCCGAGTCTTGGGTCTCGAGTCAGATCCCAGAGCTCTGTTCTTGTTCCTAGGCTCCTTCCCTCAGAGCAGAACACAGGGGGACAGTGGGAGCAGTGGGACCCCCCAAGCTTGCTGCCCAGTGCCCCGTATGCACCCTCTGTCCCTTACTGGAGGGACACAATGGTTTGCATTGGAGGACATTCGTCGGGGGAGGGGCGCTGAGTCCCGGCTGCACCGGCCTTCTGTTTGCCAGACCCCCTCCGGGCAGGTGCTTTCCTTGACAAGCTGGTGACTAATTGTGTCATTAGCGTGGCTCTTACCCAGTCACGGAGGGCACCGTGTGCAACTGGGGGAGGCAGGAGCAGCGCTGAGTGAGCTCTGCTGGTTTTTTCCCCCAGTACTGAGCCTGCACACTGAGCTGGACATTCCCCAGCCCAGTTTTTGTTTATTTGTTTTGATTTTTAGACAATCATACCCACGCTGGATTCAAACTTGCCATCCTCCTGCCTCAGCCTCCCAGAATGCCAGATTACCGGCCTGAGCTACTAGGCCTGACTTATTCCTTCCTTTCTTTAATTTTGTTGTGTTTTTAAGATAGTCTCGCTCTGTAGTCTAGGCCACCTATTCACTCACTGTGCAGCCCAGGCTGGCCTCGAACTCACAATCCTCCTGCCTCTGTCTCCTGAGTGCTAAGATTAGAGGCAGCTTGGCCCTGCTATCTTGGAGAAGAGGCTAACCCTCACCTGGTTGAAGGCAGGGGGGTTGGCCACGCTGATGTGTGAGGCTGGCTCATGTGTTTGGAGTGCCTGCCTCCCTGCTGGGCCCTTGGGAAGAGGAGAAGTCCTGGGATCCCTGGCAGGCTGCCAGGGATCCCCATCAGCCCAGTGTAGGCACCAGCCCTTTGCCACCCCTCAGCAGCAGGCTCTAGACCGAACTCCAGGTGGCACTTCTGTGCCCACAGTTATCCTCTGAGCTGTGGGGCACAACACTGCCCTACAAGGCTTTGGACTATTTGCAACGTCTGAGGTCCGGGGGTGAGGGTTGAAAGAGGCCACCCCCTGCATAATGTGACACTGTCTCCTGGACACACATGTTGGCGAGTGAATATATTTAAGGACAAGGGACAGTATTGTAAATTTGCTCCCGCTGCCCTAGGAGAATCCTTCCAGAGGAGCAATCTGCAGTGGGCCTCTGCTGTTGGGGTTTTGATCCCCAGCCCTCCCCCCCACCCCCCGTTTTTAAAACTGTACTAAGGACTGAACTCAGGGCCTTTGCACTAAGCTACACCCATCTCTTGATTTACAGACAGGAACTCGCGTAACTGCCCGGTTTGAATTGTGGTTCTTGGGGCTGGAGGAATGGCACAGGGGTTAAAGCACTTGATCGGCAAGGGCAAGGCCCTGAGTGGATTCCCCAGCACCATAAGCCACGTGTGGTGGCGCATGCCTGTCATCCCAGCACTCGGGGGGCTGAGGCAGGAGGATTGCCATGAGTCTGAGGCCACCCTGGGCTCCATAGTGAGTTCAGGACCAGCCTGGGCTGCAGAGCAAGACCCTGTCTCAAACAACAACAACAACAAAAAGAATTTGTGACCCTCCTGCCTCAGCCTCCCAGGGGTATTACAGGTATGTGCCACCAAGCCAAGCTCTCCAGCCCTTTCTGTGCCTATGGCCCTCCAGGGATCCGGGGCTGGGGACACAGATACTTCCCAGGGGTGGGACCTAAGAAAGACGCAGCTGCCTAGGAATTGTCTGGAGATAGACCAGCTATTTCCTACAGTTTCCAGACTTTCCTTCGGATGACGATCGTGTGCCTGGCTTGGAGGGCAGGGACAGGCAGGCACAGGATGGCTGGAAAAAGGGCCGGCGGCGGGGGGGGGGGGGAATAACTCAGGTCAGGTGGGTGGGAAGGGGCAGAAGACCCGGCCAGGGAGCTAGAAGGTTGAGGGTGGCACCCTACCTCCTGTCAGTGAGGAAGTCACGGCCCCTGGAGGGTGAGAGCCGCCCTTAGTCTGCTCCCCTCCCTCCCTCACCCCCTCCCTCCTCATTTTCCATTAATGGAACCCTTCTAACCCAATCCTCTCTTTCCCAGCAAGGCCTGGGCAGTCTGGGGCAGCTGCTGCCTCTGACTCACAAAGCTGATTATGGAGAGGGAACTGAAGCCCCAGGAAGCAGCACCGGCCGCTGCCCCAGGGGATGCTGGGACGCCCCCTCCCCCCCACTGCCAAAGACGTGGTGGTGGGTGGTGGGAATGGGCCTCCCACCCCCCCCCCACCCCCCGCCACTGCACAGTCCGGTCTGGGAATCCCAGAGGAGGCAGAATCGGATTACTAGAACCTCCTTCCATTCCTTTATTTATTTATTTATTTATTTATTTACTTTTTGGCTGCACTGTGACAGAACCAGGGTCTTCACATTGAGCGACATGCTCGGCCCTTTTTAAATTTTTTATTTTTTATTTTAGAGGCAGGGCCTCACCAAGTCGCTAGGGACAACCCTGATCAGCTTTCTACAAAGCAGTGGCCAGTAAGAGACTCAAACTTATGATCCTTCTGCCTCAGCCTCCCGCTGGGATGACAGATCTGTGCCACCAGCCCTTTCTTGGTGACTAGTGTGGGACCGGAAGGCGGGAAACAGGCATGTCCCCTCTCCCAGACGCTGGCCCCCTTAAGGCGGAGACTGTGCTTTTTTGGTGCTGAGGGATAGGTTGGGGTAGCTGTAAGACCTCTTTCCTGGTGGTCCAGGGATTCTAAGCTGCCCGGCGGTGGGCTTGGGCAGGGGGTCAAAGGTCGCGCCGGGACTGGAACACTGGAGTTAAATGCTCAGTCTGTTCCAGGGCTCAAGACCCTTGGGCAACTTGAGGCCTAGCCCGAAACAGAGTAGGAGCCCGGTCTCCTACCGCACACAGTTCCGTAGATGATCCCTAACACCGAAATGCACAACTCTGGGGGCATGCCACATCTGCACGACATAGTCCTGAACTCTCTGTGGAGCCCAGACTGGCCTTGGACACACAGGAACCCTCCTGCCTCAGTGTCCAAGTGCTTTAGTTACAAGAGTGTGTCGCCGTGCACAAGCAAGGTGGGGGGGGGGGCAGAGATGGGGATGTGGCCGTGCCTGCCAGTTGAGGTGACAGCTATTGGGAGTGCTCATGGAACTTCCTTTTTGGGGGACAGGGTCTCGCTCTGTATCCTAGGCTGGTCCTGAACTCACTGTGTGGCCCAGGCTAGCCTTGGACTCATGGCAGTCCTCCTGCCTCAGCCTCCCTAGTGCCGGGATACAGGTGTGTAATCATGCCAGGCTTTTGCAGTGCTGGGGAATTGAACTCAGGGCCTTGTGTTGGCCCTATGTCTTTCCTCTAGCCCGACTGTACTATTCTTGCAGTGTTTCTGAGAGCTGGAATTTTTTACCGTATACATACAACATTGGAAAAAAGCCACCCAATACTAGGGAGGCTGAGGCAGGTAGGTGGATTACAAGTTTAGGCCCAGCCTGGGCAACTTAACAACTAAGCGAGATCTTCTCTCAAAAAGAAATTTTTGAGACAGGGTCTTGCTCTAGAGAAGGCTGGTCCTGAACTCACTGCATGGCCCAGGCTGGCCTTGAACTCATGGCAATCCTCCTGCTTCAGCCCTCTGAGTACTAGGATTATAGGCGTGAGTCCCATGTCCAGCTTAGTGGCCAGAATTGTCACCTAATTCGAAGTAGTACATCTGCAAAGAATATGTCTTGGGAAAAAAGCAAGCTCAGTTTGGGGATGTGAGAAGCCCAGCGCTGGGCATACTGTCCCTGTAGGCTATCCCCCTTTAGGGGCCCTTCTGTGTGCAGCCAGCTCAGACGTGCAGGGGACAGAGTGACTGCTCAGCCCTAGGGGAATGCTTTTCCTGAGCATGACCTGGTGTCCAGAGCATTCCTGGGGTGACCTTAGTGGGCTGCGCTGGACTGGCCACTGTGAGGACGGAGGCAGGGACCGGGAGGTGCAGCCTGGGGTCAGAGGCCTCCTGGCGCAAGGCGCCGTTGGCAGGTCTCTCGCTGACCACTGCTTCACGGAAAGCTGAGCGGGCTTGTCCCTTCCCCTCGTCCCAGAGGTCCTGGCACCGGCCGGCAGTGATTCCTGGGCCTGAAGGGCCAAAGCAAATGCACTGCAGGATTCGTGGGCCTTGTTTGCCTAAAAATGTTGCCTCTGGCTTGGTGTAGGAGTACACCTGTAGTTCCAGCTACTTGGGAGGCTGAGCCGGAGGACAGCTTGAGCCCAGAAATTCCAGGCAGCCTGGGCAACATGGTAAGACCCTATCTTTAAAAAATAAACATCGGGCAGGCAAGCACAAGAATCTGGATTCATTCCTCAGCACCATGTAAGAAATTAGCTGGGCAAGGTAGCGCACACCTGTAATCTCAGCACTTGGGAGGCTGAGGCAGGGCGATTGTTGGGAGTTGGAGGCCAGCCTGGGTTACACAGTGAGCTCAGGACCAGCCTGGACTACAGAGTGAGACCCTGTCTCCAAAAAATAATTTTTTTCTCTTTGCCTCTGAATAGGCATGTGACTTAGGGAAATTATTTGACTTTTGGGCCTGTACCCTCATCTGCAGAAAGAATGGTTGGCCATGCAGCCAGGCCTGGGGGCACGTACGTCTTAGTCCCAGCACTCTGGGAGGCTGAGGCAGAAGGGTCCTGAGTTTGAGCCCAGCCTGGGCAGCTTGGCAACTTAACAAAACAGTGTCTCCAAATAAAAAATTAAAATCGGCCCTGGGATATAGCTCAAATGTGAAGGCCCTGGGTTCGATTTCCCAGCACCACATAAGCCGGACGTAGTGGCACACAGCTATTAATTCCATTTAGGAAGCTGAGGCAGGAGGACTGCCATGAGTTCAAGGTCAGCATGGACTCCCCATTGAGTTCAGGGCCAACCTGGACTATAGAGCAAGACTCTGTCTCAGAAATAAACAAACTAGATGCTCACCTTAGTCTGGACCGCAGAAGACAAAACCTTGGCTGAGAGGGTGACAGGTGGCTGCGGAGAGTGTCTTTCGCCTGGGTAGGGTTGAGTCTTACTTGCCAAAGCTGGACCAGTTGGATGTCAGCCTCAAGACAGGGAAGTTCCTGCCCCAGTGGGGTCTCCTGATGACCCATGGAACCCTACTCTGGGCCTCACTACCCACGGACAGTGCCCTGCCAAGTCAGGTTGGCCTTGACACCATGGCAGTGCTCCTGCCTCAGCCTCCCAAGTGCTGGGACTGCAGGTGTTCACACTCGGCCTGGTCTATGCGGTGCTGGGGAGCTGAACCCAGGTTTTTCTTTTTTGCTCCCCCTAAGTCACTAAATTGCCCAGGCTTGTAATCCTAGCACCTCGGGAGGCTGAGGCAGGAGGATTGTAAATTCTAGCTCCCCGTGGCCAATTTGGCAAGACTCTGACTCAAACAAACCATAACAACAATGAAAAACATGGGCTGGGGATGTCTCGCAGTGCAAAGGCCGTGTGTTCAGTTTCCGGTACAGTAAAAATAAAAATCAGTTGTCAAGGCTGTGCTGGAACTTGCGCTCCCCGCCCCAGCTTCCCAGAGTACAGGGATTGCGGGCCTGCCCGCACCTTCCAAGCCCAGCCCCGCCTCCTGTGGCAGCCGGGACACTGCCCCCGGTTTCTCCAGCGGTGACCTCACGCGCCGGCCCCTGTGATCTGCCCTGGGACCCCTTTGGGTTTTGCCCTTGACCTTCTCTCGGACTCTGGTCACACCTGCCACTACGGGCAGGGGCGGGAAGGGCAGGCGCCACCAGGGGGGTTTTCCGTTCTGCTTTGTTTTGTCAAGCCCCTGATGTCCCCTGAATGCATTGTGTGGCGCGCTGCCAGGCCGCTCCCCTGCTGGGCGCGAGGGGCCCCGGGCGTGGCTGGGCTGGGCAGCCGCTGGCCGCTCTCCCTTGCCTTCCCCGGCCACAGGCCAGCCAGGGCCTGACCAGCTTCTTTCCCTGGTGGCCCGCACTGTCTGCCAGGTCTACGGGGCCTGCCCGCCATGGCGGCCTCCCAGAACACTGCAGCCACCACCATGCTCCTATGACGCCAGCCCAGGCCTCTCCCTGAGCCCCTCCCCGCCTGCCGTCCCCTCACGTGGCCGAGGCGTGGCTTGGTATCTATGGGGTGTGATCAAAAAACTCAGTGACTGCTTCAATTTTATAAAAATAGATAGTTTATTCTGGTAAAAGACACAAGGCTGTAAATCCCCCTCCGCTCCCTTCCCTGCTTGGCCGACACGCTCCGCCGGTCGCTCGGCCACTGCCCGTTCCTCCTGAGGACACCCGGAAAAGCGGGCACGCAGCATTTCTCCAGGACATCGTCCCACAGCGCGCCAAGCAGCAGGGAGGCGGATTTTGAGGAATCACAGTAGTGCATCTTTTACTGTAATAAAACTCTAACACACGCTTTTTGTGATTTCTAGTTCTGTCTTGTTTTCTGGTGCACTCAGAATCCTCACAGAAATCCTAGTGGGGCCTGGGGACGTCGCTACATGGTTAGAGCACTTGCCTAGCACGCACAAGGCCCTGGGTTCGATTCCCAAGCACCGCATAAAAATCAGCTGGGTGTGGTCCTGAGGCAGGCGGATTGCCATAAGGGTGACGCCAGCCTGAGCTATATAGCGAGCTCAGGACCAGCCTTGACTAGAGTGATGTGATACCGTCTCCAAAAAAAAAAAGAAGTTCATGCAGTCTGGAGAACAGGACTTCAGAGGTAGGACTGTCACACCAGCAGGAGTCTCTTCCTGTCCCCAGAGAGGCTGCCCACCTCCCTCAGTCACAAATATACTGTGCTGTGCAAATTCTCGAGGTCTGGAGCACACCTGTGCTGAGGGCTGCCTGGAGTTGGCAGTTTCCACTTAACCCAGAGTCTCTGGACACGCTGCTGGGCGCTGAGTGGCCATCTGCCTGTAAGGGCCCAGCACTGGCCACTTCCGGTTACTCTGGGACTTATAAAATTTTTGCCTCTGACTCAGCAAGCTTGCAATTTCCTTGGGGGAGGCTCCCCGGGCTGCAGTAGCCAAGGCCTGCATTTGTTTTGTTTTGGTTTGATTTTTGTGGTACTGGGGATCAAGCCAAGGGCCTTCACACTCAGCTAGCTACATCCCCAGTCCGTTTTTTAATTGTAGGTTTTTTTTTTTTTTGAGAACTTTTTGTAGTTTCAGGTGGTCCTGACCTCACTATATAGCTCAGACTGGCTTTGAACTCACAGCCATCCTCCTGCCTCAGCCTCCCAAGTGCTAGGATTACAGGTGTGCACCACCACGCCCCATCCAACTCGGGTCCTTGTGCTTGCTTTAACTGCTGAGCTGTGTCCCCAGTCCTTTTCTCTCTCTGTAGTCCAGGCTGGCCCTGAATTCACTGTGTGGTCCAGCCTGGCCTCAAATTCACAACAATCCTCCCCCCTCAGCCTCCCCAGTCCTGGGATTACAGTGATTAAACTGAGCACCACAATGCCCAGTTTATGGTGCTGAAGAATCGAACTCAGGGCCTTGCACTTATTGGGCAAGCACTGTAAATACTGTGCTATTCCTCCAGCCCCTCTGTTTTTTATTTTTAATTTGAAACAGGGTCTCGTTTAGTTGCTAGATTGCCCAGCTGGGCGCCTGCATCAGCCAGCCAGAGTGCTGGGATGCCCAGTCCTGGCCGGGCCTGGCCAAGGCCTGCGCGGGAATGTGCGAGCGCCCGGCAGCTCATGCTGTACCTCTCCCCGCCCCCAAGCCTGCGCTGTTTCCGCCTTTGCCTGGGGTCAGCCCTCCGGTCCACATAGCTGGCCCCGCTTCTGATCTGCAGCCCTCTCCTCCCACATTCCTGTGCTCTGAAGTCACCCTCACCCCACCGAGGCCAGCCATCCCTGGACGCTCTGACCATCCGTTCGTTGAGTCCCTTGGTGGTTGGTCTTGGGGAGAACCAGGTTGAAGGGGAAGAGCTCCGGGGGAAAGGTGGTGCAGAGATGGTTAGGAATGGCAAGTGATGTTGTAGCCTGGGTGAAGTGGCCTACGTGTGTAATCCCAGCACTGTGGAAGGCCGAGGCAGGAGGATCACCTGGGGAACTGAACTCACGGCCTTGCGCTTGGTAGGCAAGTGCTTGCACCACTGTGTGATTCTTCCAGCCTCAGCTAAATCTTGAGTCCCCTTCCTGTCCCCCGTGTCTCTGAGATGGTCCCTTTAGCCCCATGCTCAGCCTGCTCACACCGCCACGAAATCCCCAAGCTGACTGTCCTCTGCTTTCTGCCTACAGCGCTGACCCTGTCCTTGTGTTGCAGGGAGAAGAGCAGGATGAGGACGGGGACAAGGACCCAACCCCAGTGGAGCCTGAGGATGAGGACGGTAAGGGGCGTCCCAAGCTACAGCTTCAGTCCCCCAGGGGTGCCCGAGCTTTAGCCACCGTGGGGGCTGAGGACAGGCAGGGAGTGCTGGGAACACTGCAGCTGGCAGCTTGAGGGGAGTGGAGGGGTGGCATGAGGGAGGGAGAGGGCCATGCCAAAGCCCCACCTACCATCACCTCCCACCCACCCCCGGGGCTTCCTCTCCTCCCTCCGGTAAAGCCAGTGTCTCTGGCGCAGGGGCCTGTTAGGCTGGTCCTGCACTTGCTCTGCATCCCAGGGTAGGCCTTCACCTCACAGCAATCCTCCTGCCTCAGCCTTCCAAGTGCTGGGATTATAGGCGTGCGCCACCACACCTGGCTTTATGTGATGCTGGGAGTTGAACTCAGGGCCTTGTGCTTGCACAGCAAGCACTTTAACTGCTGTGCCATTTCTCCAGCCCCAAATTTTTTATTTTGAGACAAAGTCCCACTAAGTTACCCAGGCTGGCCTCAAACTTACAGTTCCCCTGCTCTAGCCTCCCAGACCTGCTGCTCCTTCCTCGTCACTCACCAAGCATCTCTGACCTGCATACCTGGGGCTATCTGCAGAAGGGGGACACACACCTATAATCCCAGCTGTTTTGAAGCTGGGGCAGGAAGATCGCAAGTTCAAGCCCAGCCTGGGGATGTAGCAAGGCACTGCCTTAGACAGGCACGGACTGTAGAGACAGCTGAACATGGGAGGCCGTGAGTTCAACCCACAGTGCTGCAAATAAGAGGGGACAAACCTGACCCCAGGCAGCTGGCGGTCACTGCCCCACTTCCAGCCATCCCCGACCTAGGGGCTGAGAGATGAGGGAGTGGCCAAAGCGTGGAGAAAACACGCAGGTCCCAACCTGCCGGGAAAGGCAGACAGCCAACTAGACGGCTTGACCTGCCACATCCTTCCTTCCCAGAGAAGCCGAAGCAGAGCCAGGAAAATGTCACCTCTCGTTAAATCGGGGCGGCAGGTAGCCGGTGGAGTTGTGCGTCTGTCGAGCTGTTTCACAGCTTTTACAATGCAGGGCGGTCTGGCGGTGGCTCTGAGCCAGCTCGTGGCAGACGCTGGAGAGAGCCGGCTCGGGACACACTACTTGGGGGTCCCGCGGGCATCCTGGCAGGGCCAGGGCTCAGAGCAGCCGGCCGGCCCTGGCCAGGGAGGACTTGGCTTTCCACCACGCCTTCTCCGGATTGTCTTCCTTTTCTTCTTCCTCTTCTTTCTTCTCGGCTCTGGGATCGAATCCAGGGCATTCGCACTGAGCTACACCTTCAGGTTATTTTATTTCCGATTTTGTGACGAGGTCTCCCTAACCTGCTAAATTACCTGGGCTGGGCTCAAACTTGCGATGCTCCTGCCTCAGCCTCCCAGAGTGTGCTCCCTGGCCTGGCTTTCCCAGATCATCTCTGAGTTAGGGGTCCATTGCCACTGGATGCCAGGATCCTTGAGTGACTGCAGGATGCTGATGGGCCCGCAGAGGCCCCTCCTAAAGTCGCTGTTGTCCCCTAGGTCAACAGTCCCTAGCCAGCTCTGTCTCTGGACAGCCCCGCCCACTCTGCTGAGGCCCCACCCCTCTCCAGGGGCCGCCCAGCTGCTCAGGCTGATTGATTAGTGTTGCTGAAATGACTTTGCTAAGCAACTCAATGGGTTCACGTGGACCGAAAGAGCAAGCCACCCTGCTCCCCGGGGACTCTCCGTGACCGGGGACTCTCCGTGACCTTCCAGGTCTGGCGGAATTGGGTGGGCTGAATAGCCCTCAGTCCGCTGCCCGTTATGGGAGTTACAGATTTTGCAAGCAATCCCTCCACCTCAGAAACGTGAAACTGATCGGATCTGCCCCATCAACCCCAGCCTAGACTAGGATCAAGCCAGCAGAATTTAGTTTTCATTATTTATCTTGATGGTGGTGCCAGAGATTGAGCCCAGGGCTTCTGCTCTGAGTTACACTCCCAGCTCTTTTTATTTCTGATTCTGAGACAGGGTCTGAGTCGCTGAACGACCTAGGCTGGGCTCAAACCCACCGTCCTCCCAGAGGACTTCGCCTCCCAGAGTTCTGGGGCATCAGGCCTGCCCCGCGAGGCCCACCTCTTTTTCTAGACCACAGCAATGCCAATGAGGCAGAAGGAATGGCCCAGGCCTTAACGTTCTGCATTCAATTCCCCAGCACCACATGGGCCGGGCGTGGTGGCGCACAGCTGTAATTCTAGCACTCGGGAGGCTGAGGCAGGAGGACTGCTGTTAGTTCCAGGTCAGCCTGGGCTCCACAGTGAACTCAGGACCAGTTCTTGGTTCTTTTTGTTTGTTTTGTGGCTCTGAGGATCAAACCCAGGACATTTTGAAATTTTTATTTTGTGGCAGGGTTTTACTAAGTTGCTATTGCTCAGGCTGGATTTGAACTTGTGATCCTCCTGCCTCAGCCTCCCTGAGTGCTGAGAAAACAGGGCTTGCACCACCTGTGGTCTGGGAAACATGTCTACAACAGCAGCTGGGAAAGGAGACGTGCACAGCTGGCTGTTTCCCTCACCTGGCCCTTTGTGCCTCCCTGGAGCTCACAAAGATGAAGCAGCTGTCCCCTGTCCCCAGGGCTGCACCTGAGGCTTGCCAGGTTAAGGGACAGGACACTACTTCCTGAGGCAGTCTGTCATCAGCAAGTTCAGCTCTTTTCTCTCTCTCTCTCTCTCTCTCTCTCTCTCTCTCTCTCTCTCTCTCTCTCTCTCTCTCTCTCTCTCTTTGAGTCAGGGTCTCGCTCTGTAGCCCAGGCTGGTCCTGAACTCACTGTAGCCCCAGCTGGCCTTGGTTGGCCTCACACAATCCAGCAAGTTCAGCTCTTATGAGCTACCCGGCAGCCTCACTCCGTCCACACCCAGTTTCCCTTGCCCTGCCCCTTGTCCATCTGGCGCCCCGTGGGACCGGAGGCGGCCATTCTGTGGGCTTGCAGGCGGCGGCTGTTCGGGCCTGGCATGGCCAGACACACCCGTAGCTGCTGCAGATCAGCCTCCCTTGTTTAGACTGAGGGGTGGCAGGCGCCGGGTCCTGGCGCCAGACCTGTCTCCCTGCTGCAGGAGGAGGGTCAGATTCCCTGGGGCCCAGGGCCTGGTGCCGCACTTCTGCCTGCCTGCCCGCCCTGCAGGACTGGGGGTTGGGGTGAGGCCAGACCGGGGCAGGCAGCCCATCTGCGGGGCCAGGCACAGCTGTCTGCTGCACAGCAGACAGCCCAGCTCTGCACAGGGACATGTCACTTGGGGTGGGGCTACATATGGGAAGGGGCTGGGTTTCCCTCCAGCTGTCCCGTGTCATGCACGCGTCGCTAAGACAGAATGGGAGAAGCTTTCCCCTTTCTCTACACCCACTCTGGGGCTGTCCCCAAGCTGGCTGGGGTACATGTAGTGGGCCTGCCTGGCCCTGCATAGCACGGGCCTGGTGGAGTTTGCTTGTCTGCTGTCTGTCGTTAGCAGTTCTGGGGATTGAACCCAGGCTTACTCCCTGAACCACATCTCCAGCCCTATTTATTTATTTTTGAGACAGGGTCTCACTCTGTAGCCCAGGCTGGTTCTGAACTCACTATGGAGCCTAGGCTGGCCTTGGACTCTCGGCAGTCCTCCTGTCTCAGCCTCCCGAGTGCTGGGATTACAGGCGAGTGCCACCATGCCCAGGTTATGTGGTGCTGGGGAAGTGAACTCGGGTACTTAGCGCTTGCTAGGCAAGCGTTTTAACCACTGAGCCATTCCTCCAGCCTTTTTAAAAATATATTTTTTTGAGACGCAGTGTCACTAAGTCACTAAATTGCCCAGGCTGGGTGGAAACTTGCTATCCTGCCCCAGCCTCTCCGAGTGCTGGGATGACGGGTGTGTGCTTCTACAACCAGCTCAAGATCTGCCTTTCATTTTTATTTTTTAGCGGTGCTGGGGATGGAACCTCAGGCCTCTGCACCCTGCTACATCCGCAGCCCGTTTCTTGGTTTTGATTTGGAGACAGGTTCTCACTAAGTTACTAGTTGCGCCGGCTGGATTTGAACGTGCTATGCTTCCGCCTCGGCCTGCCACAGCGGTGGGATTACAGATGCGCCCCCACGCCCAACCCTAAGTGCTTCCTTTAAAGCCCACAAAGGAAAAGAGACGCCGGGTCTGGGGAGGGCGATCCTTACGTCCCCGGCGCGGCTCTCATCGGCCTCCCCTCCGCAGGAGAGACCTTCTCCTTTAAGTACACCCCCGGGCAGCTGCGCGGGGACCAGTACAAGAAGATGATGACCAAAGAAGAGCTGGAGGAGGAGCAGAGGTAGGCGGGGCGGGGCTCAAGGGCGGGGGCGGGGCCTCCCTAGGCCACGCCTCCCAGTCGCGTCCCGTGGCTTCCAGGGGCTGCCGCCGTGGAGGGGGGCTCCGATCCTGTGACCCCCCGCCGCCCCGCCAGACGCAATTACCGGAGAAGCCGGCTGGGCGCCCCTGGGAGGGGCGGCGAGCGAGGGGGCAGGCGCCCACGGCCGCTTCCCGAGTCTCCCGCCCCACCCGCCTTCCCGCGGCTTAAAAAAATGATGCCAGACAGAGCCCGGGGCAGAGGCGGCTGTCCACTTAGGCGTGGAGCCCGTGACAAAACCAATCCATCACGGGACGGCGGGATTCTGGGTGCGCGCCCTCCCCGCTCCCCAGGGCCAGCCTGTCGCCCGAGATCTGTTCTGCTCCGTGGACTCGGGCAGTCGCAGCTGTGCAGCTCAGCTCCTTCTGGAGCCAGCCTGCCCGGCCCCGCCCTGAGCCTCGCTGGTGGCCTGCACGCAGTCCCCACCCACCCACGCCGCCCTCCCAGGCCGTCCCGCAAGGCCGGGGTGGGGGCGCCGTGGGCACCCCGCCTATCCTCTTCGGGCCTCCAATCCGCTCTCCGGGGACAAGGCGGCTGTAGCCTTGGGTTCCAGTGAAGACCCAAGGGAACAGTGTCAATTTCTGAGCCTGGCACAGAGCAGAGGGGCTGTCGGGATCGCCCCCTGCCCCGTGTGAGTGTGCTCGTGGGGATGGAGCCCGGGGCCTCACACTGAGCTATATCCCCAGGCCTTTTTTTATTCTCAAGTTGCCCAGTTTGGGTTTAAACTTGCAGGATCCTCCTGCCTCGGCCTCCCTGAGGGCTGGGATGACAGGCCTGCACCACCTCGCTGTGGTGCAATGCGGAAGTTACTGGCATCCCCTCTGCCCAGGAATCCTCTTCACTCCAGGAGCAGAGGAGGCGGCTCGGTAGGCAGAGGCGGGAAGGCCTCTCTGTGACCCCTGTGCTGCCTTTGTGTTGCAGGATTGAGCTGACCTCTGACCTTACTTCCCTGTAGCGCGGTCCCTAGTCCTGGGCCACAAACATGCTTGCAAATCCTTCTGGTAAGGAGACCCATTTCTTAGACTAGTGGCGCTTCCCCTCACTGTCTGACGTGACCCCAGCCCCACCACCGAGGTCTAGGTGCCCACTGCGTTCGCATCTCGGGTGGGGAATCCAGACACTCGTGGCCACTTTCCGAGAGACAGAGGCTCCCGTGGCTGTTAGGTCCCTGCTGGCTGGGGGTGCGTGCCCATGCCCGAGCCTGCGGGAGCCACAGCACGGAGACCGGCTTGGGGCGCGATATGCACTGGAATTCGGATGTTGCCACCCTGAGGCCTTTTTAGGTCACCAGTGGGACTTCTGTCTCCCTTTGAGATGGGAGGCAGCTAGCAGGGCCAGCCGGTACAGACCTGTCATCCCAGCACTCTGGGAAGCTGAGGCAGGAGGATCTCAAGTTCCAGCCCAAGCTGGGCAACTGAGCGAGACTCCATCTCAAAATCAAAAATAAAAATAGGCTGTGAATGTAGCTCAATGTGAATGCCTGAGCGCAGTCCCCAGTAGGGCACATGCATGCACATACACACGCATACATGCAGACACACAGATATCCCACCACATCCAAACACAGGAGGCTTTAGGGGGTCACTCCAGATCTAAGCCATAATGAGGCGACAGGCGGAGCTGGACACCCCTGGGCGGAGCTGGGACAACACTGTGGCTGCCTTGGCTGCCCCGGCTGATGTGGAATCTTAGAATGAGAGACAGAATATCAGACTGGAGGTTGGGGACAGACTGCCTCGGTCACTTGTCCTCAAAGCTGAGGTCCCGGAAGCTGAGAGGGGAAATGTTCCAGAGGGTGTTGGGTCTTGTTTTATTTTGTTTTTCCCTTTACTTGTCCTCTCTCTTTCTTTTTATTTCTTGTTTTTCTTTTATGGTCCTGGGGATTGGGCCCCAGGCCTCACACAGAGCCCATCCGCAGCCCATCAGTATTTTTAATTTTGAGACAGGGTCTCACTAAATTGCCGAGGCTGGACTAAAACTGGTGATCCTCCTGCCTCAGCCTCCCAGAGTGCTAGGATTACAAACCTGTACCAGCAGGCGGGGCACTCTGAGGAATTTTTCTTTTTTTTAGACAGGGTCTTGCTCTATAGTCCAGGCTGGTACTGAGCTCATTATGTAGCCCATGATAGCCTTAAACTCACAGCAATCCTCCTGCCTCAGCTTCCTATGTGCTGGGATTATAGGCTGCACCACTGCACCAGATTTATATGGTTCTGGGGAAGCGAACCTGTCAGGCAAGCACTTTAACCACTGAGCTGTACTTACAGTCTCTCTGAGTGATTTTCAAAGACATATGACACCCCACTGCCCAATGATTCCTTTCTCCTGGGTCTTCTGGGGTCTCCAGGCCCTCGATCCACATACAGCGCTTCTGTGGAGTGGAGTTGTTGCCCAGGAGCCCCTTCTGGGTGAGGGAGGTAGGCATCCCCGACTTCCCACTGGGCACATAGTGGTCCCTGTAGGCCCCAGGTGAGGAGGGCCTGGTGGAGGTCACGGTGGGCTGGAGTTCACATTGATGCTATGTGCCATGACTGCCTGTCCAGCATGCTCCCCGGCTCTCCCACATCTGCCACATCTGCTTGCTCCCTCCCTCTCCTGCATGCATCCCTGCGGAGCTGAGGGGTCCCTGGGGGCCTCGTGGCTTCTGTCCCTCGCATACTAACACTTGGGGTTGCGGAAGCTGCTGGATTGGCTTTGTCTGTGTCTGCAGGAGACAGTCCAGGGACCTACCCTAGAACTGTCACATGAAAAATAACATGCTTGAGCCGGGCCTGGTGCCACAGGCATGTAATCCCAGCATTCTGGGAGGCTGAGGCAGAAAGATCACAAGTTCATATCCAGCCTGGGCAATTTGGCAATTTAGTGAGACCCTAATAAAAATAAAAATGGACTGAGGACAGAGCTCAGTGTAAAGGCCCTGGGCTGGATCCCTAGTACCCAGGGGGAAGAGAGAGAGGAGAAAGGAATAACAACACATTGCAAGAGGCTAAGGTGGGAGGGTTACCGTGAGTCCAAGGCCAGCCTGGGCAGCATAGTGAGTTCAGGACCAGCCTGGACTACAGAGTGAGACCCTTCTCAAAAAATTAGAAAGAAAGAAAAAAAAAAGATAACACACGGGTTACTGTCTCGTCACAGAGATCAGGCCAGCAAGCAGAGGACTGTCCTCTTCGTCCATCAGGTTATTCCCTGCCTGTCTCTGCGGATGCACGGGAGCTGACGGGCAGATGTGCCCGGCACGCGCAGCCCCGTGGCTCTCTGCCCCCACAACCCAGTGGGGCTCCTGCTCCACCTGTCCCTCGGGGGCCGCTCACAGATTTCTGTGGCGAGGCAATCAACAGAGCAGGGAGAAGGAGGCCCCACTTGTGCCCAAGTCACTTGGGTGTCCCCACTCTCAGGCTGGTCACCAGCAAAGCTGCATCTGCCCAGGGGAGAGCAAACTGCTCAGGTTCGGTGGGACATAGTGGGGCCTGGGAGGCTGAGGCAGGAAGAATACAAGTTTGAGCCTAGCTTAGGCAATTTAGTATTTGGTTTTTTTGTGGTACTAGGTATCAAGTCTGGGGCCTCTGCACTGAGGTACATCCCCAGCCCATTTTTTTACTCTGATTTTTGAGATAGGGTTACATAAGTTGCTAAGTTCCCTAGGCTGGACTCAAACGTGAGATCCTTCTGCCTCAGCCTTTTCAAGTGCTGGGACGACAGGCCTGCAATACCACTTCTGACTCAGCTTGGACAATTTAGCAACTTAGCGAGACCTTGTCACAAAATAAAAAAATAAATAAATAAAGGAAAAAAGGCTAGGGATATAGTTCATTGCAAAGGCCCTAGTTCAATCCCCAATTCTGGAGAAGGAAGGAAGAAAGGACAGACGAATACAGTCAGGCATATAAATTCAGAGACATGCTGCTTAAGACTCTGCCGCCCTGCCTGCTTGCTTCTTGGAGTCCCCTCTGGGCAGAGGTCCTGTGCTTCCCAGTGCGTCCCCGCCTCTGGGGCCTTGGGCCCCTGCGGCAGCCTCTCTGGGCAGGGCCAACTGCAGCTCAGGGTGCGGACTGGTGCGAGCAATCGCTCCCTGGGGCAAAAGGCTCCCCACCCGGGCTGGGGCTGACCTGCAGCGCTTGGCTGGCTTCCCGGCAGGGCTGTTGGTGCCCCTTGTCACGTCCTTCTCTGCTGGTCCCAGAGGGAAAGGGGAGCCCGGCTTGCAGGCCCACCAGCAGGCACCGGCAGCTCGGCCCAGCGAGGGTCTGAAGGCCCCCAGGACCATCCTGATTCTGCGGGACATGGACTTGACTGTAGAGAAAGGGAAGTGGAGGGACCACAACTGTGAAGTTCATGAGAGTCAAGCGGACCTGCCCGTGTGAATTTCTCCCTGCATTCTGGGAGGCTGAGGCAGGAAAGTCAAAAGGGCGAGCCCAGTCTGAGGCAACCTAGAGAGACCCCAAATCAAAAGGAACTGGGGATGGAGCCTTGGGCTCAAGTCCCAACACCAAAAAGAGCGTTGACTGCAAATGCTCTGGTCGCCAGAAGAGGGCGCCCGAGGCACAGAATCACCCCCACCAGCGCCGCCTCTGCGAATTCCTGGTTAAGGGTGTGCACGCCTTTCTTTGGCCCCTTTAGGGAACGCGTAGGCTGCCAGAACCCAGCCAGTGGGGGACAGCAAGTGTGTTAGGTGGCAGAAATGTCATCAGCGGAACCGCTCAGTCAGAGATCAGTGAGCTTGACTGGCAGGCTAAACAGTGTGCCTCTGCGAGGCTGGCAGGGACCCGTGAGCACGGGCCAGCCTCGCGCTGCGACGGTCCTGCGCGTGACAAGAAGCAAGCTGGGCGAGGGGCTCAGGCCTGTAATCCCAGCACCTTCAGAGGCTGAGGCAGAAGGCTCTCGGAAGTTGGAGCCCAGCCTGGGCCATCTACGATCCAGCAACTTTAGAGAGACCCTGTCTTTCAATAAGAAATAAAAAGGCTGGGAATGTGGCTCAGTGCAAAGGCCCTGCACCACATACAAAAAAGTAAACACCCGGGTGTTTGAGAACCCGCGTGGACCGCGGCTTCTGCAACTTCAAGCGGTGCGTTCCCTGCCCGAACCGTCCTGCCCACCAGGCGCAGGAGGAGGAGGGCAGAAATCAACCGCTTTCTCTCCCCGTTTCTCTTCACAGAGCTGAAGAATACTGAAGCTGCCCCTAGCCTCCTCCTGATCCTCCCCTTATGGCCCCACCGGCCCCAGCGGTAGCCCTGGCCCGGAGGGGCTCCTGCGGTGGGGGCGGGCACTGCGCAGGTCTGCTGAGGGGCAGCCCCCAGGATCCCCCGGCTGGCAGACCCCGCCCCCTGGGAGCCGGTTCCCTGCTCGCGTGGGTCCCACTGCTGCGCTGAAGGGGTTTAAGAGATTAGCGCGCGCTTGGGTTTTGATTCCCACGGCAACTTTGCCTCCACACACCCTTCCCACCTGAGTATCACTGGCTCTGACATTTTAAAATCAGAGTACGGGGCTGGGCCCCTATGGTGGTGGCCTGCCATCCCAGCACTCTGGGAGGCTGAGGCAGGAGGACTGCCGAGTTCAAACCCAGCTTGATAACTTAGCAACTTGGTAAGACCCTGTTATGAAATCAAAACTTAAAAAAAAAAAAAAAGGCAGTGCATGCAGCTCAGTGCCAAGGTCCTGGGTTCAGGCTCCAGTACAAAAAACAAAAAAGAAAAAACAAAGATCAGAGTACCATTTGCGTGGGCCCACCCCTATGCCCTCGCTGAAGCCACCCACAAGCTGGAGCCCACCAGCTTTCTCACAGGCGGCCCAATCGTGGTGACCCTTTCCCGTGGGCCCACTGCCTTCTGCTCTCTGGCTGGCTCATGCCAGGGTCAAGGCACGCCATACAAATTACTGGGCAGCAAAAAGCCGGTGCCGGGATTGGCTGTACCCTAGTCTTTGCCACCCGGGGCGGCTGGGGTCCTGCCTCCTCCTTCCTTCAGACGTCCCCCAACGTTTTTACAAGTTCAGCAGAGCCTCCGTGTTTGCTTTGGCAGAAGCAATAACAGTAATTATAATAGCTACCGCTTCACATAGATTTATGGGCCATGATGCCTTTTTCTAGAAACTTCTGTAGGTTTGGTAGACTTGTCTCCAGAAAAGCCAAACAGGCCTAGGTTTGTTCCTTGGGATTTTATATATCATAACATTTATGCTGTAACCAGCAAACTTAAGTTCTTATGATTTGTTGGCTAAGAAAGCTTTGTTTTTCTAAAGCAATAAGTTTACAGAAAACCTTGCCACATCACGAAAGGTCGGGCAATGTCCCACGTCACCAGCTCCTAGCACACGCCCTCCTTGGGGCCTCCTCCATGGACCTTGGTCCTTGGATTCGGGGCTGAGGGCAGAACAGGGGACAAGCAGCAGCCACCCAGCCAATGCCTTTGACTCAGGGCCACGTAGTGTCCTTGTCTGAGCTGGGGCCACGAGGACGGGAAGGAGTTTGTCTGGAATCCTCCCGACATGGTGTGGCGGCTGTGGGCCTCTGAGCGGCTCGGCGCTCTGTACTCTGCCTGCGTTTGGGCCAATAAACTTTGAGTAAATGACCTTGGGGACTGTGTGTGTTTTTCAGTTTGCTTTTTTTTTTTAATAAGCTCTGGAGACATGGAGGAATATCTCAGTGGTTAGCACACCTGCCTACCAAGCACAAGACCCTAGGTTTGATTCCCCAGCACTACATAATCTGGACAGGGTGGTGCATGCCTGTAATACACACTTGGGAGGGTGAGGCAGGAGGACTGCTGTGAGCTCAAGGCCAACCTGGGCTATATCGTCAGCTTAGTATTGGCCTGCACTACAGAGTGAGACCTGGCCTTAAATAAAAATAAGTAAATAACCTCTGAAATGGATGATGAGACTTTGTGCTGGCTTCCATGGGGGCTTTGGACTCTCCCGTGGGGTAGGGAGCTAGGTGAACACCCCGTGAAGACTTGTGTTCATGCGGGGCGACACCCACAGGCGGGGATTCCATTCCAGGGCCCGGGCGCACAGCACGCCTTTCCCGCTTGTGGGCCCTTTCCTCAGACTGTAGGGTACAGGGGCTGCCACGGGCCCCTTCTCCACACAGAAGATGCCTACGCTCCCAGGAGTATTGAAAGCTGCCATGAATGTTTGGACTTTAAAAGCGTGTTAGAGTAAAAGACGCACCACCCTAAATCCCCCTGAAAATCCCAGCTTCAAGCGCGCACACCCAGTCCTATGGAGCAGACCTGGAAGCCGCCTTCAGCTGCCCTGTTGTGGCAGCCTCGGTGTCCTGAATCTGTTCAAAACGTTCCCCTGTTGTGATCGTGACTAGGGAAGAGCCGGACACGGCATGGGGCCAGATCTGGTGAAGGTGGGACAAGCAGCCATGTTCTTCCAGCCCGCCTTTCCGCTGTACGGCCCACGGTGGCCCTTGTCCCGTATTTTTGACCCCCATATAGAGACACTCATGAAACAAGACTTCTGGAAGTGCTTCAGAAAGTGGCGAGGATGGTGGTGAGCGTGCTGGATCGAGGTGGCTTCGTGGCCCTGTGTCTTTAAAATTTAAACGATGACTGCAGGTTTCACATTCCCACCACCAGGGGAGCTGGCTGGGGACCCAGGAGGGAGGGTGGAGTTGGGGCTTCAGATTTGAAGGCCTAGATGCCCCTGCAGATGTGCTCCCCTGCTGGCCAGGCAGAAGGCTCAGGATAGGGTCAGGCAGGAGAGGAGGGGAGGCCGAGTGTGAGACAGACGGACCTGAAGCCGCCACCCCAACCCATCCAGCCGGCTGGGCCCTGCCCCAGGGAGCAGTCCGTGTGTGCCACCTCCTTCCAAAGTGCCGAGCTGGTGGCATGGTATGGAGGGCTGGAGCCACAGAAGCCAGAAACCAGCACGGCACAGCTGGGCGCCCTGGGCCAGCCATGCCACCAAATGCAGGACACCAGAATGGACCGAGCGATGCCATGCTATCCCCTCGCTCTAGCCTCCCAGTCTCACCAGCCTTGGTGTCAGCCGTGGGAGTGGTCCTGTGCTGCTTCCTGTGCTGGCAGTCCCCTCCCACATCCATTCCCTGACAACAGGGGCAGGGATGCCACCTGCCTCAGTGGCCCTTCCTCCAGGCAGGGTCTCCCGCAGGCTATAACATTAAGGAAACAACTGAACTTGCCCTAATGCAGTACCACCGAGAGCCCTGATGGGAGGTGGAGCTCGGGCGGTCTTGTGGGCGAAGGGGAGCGGCTGTAAGCACAGGCGGAGAGTCCCACACCACACGCTGGCGGGCCTGGTCCCCAACAGGCCCAGAGTGGTGCTGGTCTGTCACAGGGCTGAGGACTCCTGTCCTCAACTGAAGCTCTTTCTAGCCCATTTCTTCATATAACTTTAGGCCACTTAATGCAACACATCTGGCCTCACTCTGGGATGCACAACTGATGCGGACAAGTGAAGCCAAGGGACGCACACTGGGCACTCCAACCCTCCCTTTTTTTGGTGTGGTGCCAGGGATACAGCACAGCACCTTTGCTCTGAGGTACATCCCCAGCACCCCCTCCTATTTTTTTGAGACTGGGTCTCGCTCTATAGCCTAGGCTGGTCCTGAGCTCACCATGGAGCCCAGGCTGGCCTTGGACTCACAGCAATCCTCCTGCCTCAGCCTCTCACAGTGCTCACAGGCCTGTGCCACCAGGCCAGCCCACGCCCCATGGCCGAGCTGAGGCCCAGGGTGCTGGGGCTGGACGTACTCATGCGGGATGTCCCTTCCCGTCCTTCTCCGTTCTCTAACTTCCCTCCCTATCTCTTACATTTTTACGGCTTGGTTTTCTCACGTAGAGGAGCCACACGGTACTTACTTAGCTTCCGGAGTAGATTCATCTCGCCGAACGCAGCAGCCCCAGGCCCGGCACCCGGGTTTCGTGGCGTCTGTGTTTCCCTCTCCTTCGGAAGAAGCCGAGGCAGGGACAACGGAGAGAAGCCAGCCTGGCCCCTGGGTCGGGAGCGGCCTTTTCCTCGTCTTCTTTCTTCCCGACAGAGTTCAGAAGGAGCAGCTGGCCGCCATCTTCAAGCTCATGGAGGACAACAAGGACACGTTCGGCGAGATGTCCGACGGGGACCTGCAGGAGCAGCTCCGGCTCTATGACATGTAGGCCCAACAGCCGGCGGACACGGCCCAGGACGGCCAGCCAGCGGGACAGGCTCGGGCCAGCCCCATCCCCGTGCTGTGGCTCCCAGGCTCTCCTGGGCCTTGCTTTCTCCTGGGACCCTGAATCTAATCGTTTGTTCCACAGGGATATGCCCGGCGTCGCCAGTCCTGCCCACAGGTGGGGTCACTGCTGTTAGGTGGGTGATGCCCACCCGCTCCAGGGCAGGGCGGACTTGAAGGTTTAGTGCTCAGAGGTGTCACAGTGCTAGGGGGAAGGTTCCAAGTCGTCAGGCAGACAGCTGGAGCCTCTGACAGCAACGCCCTCCTGCCTCGGGATTTCTGGACGCTCCTGTCCTGTTAAAGAGAGCGGCAGGGAGCATTCTTTAGCAAAAAAAAGTCTAATTCAAAGATATTAGCTTGATAGCTGTAGTCCCAGCACTCTGGGGGGCTGAGGCAGGAGGATCACAAGCTGAAACCCAGCCTGGGCAACTTAGTGACATAACTCAGTGTGAAGGTTCTGGGTTCAGTGCCCAGCACTACACATGCATACCACAAACTAAAAAAAAAAAAAAAAAACCTCACCTTCTACCTTGGGACAGAACAGAGAAATCGCATCCTTTAAAGAGATTCTCCAACGGAAGCAGAGACTTACCTGATATTTAATACTGGAAGCCAGGTGTGGCAGTGCACGCCTACAATCCCAGCACTTGGGAAGCTGAGACAGAGGCTTGTTGAATCAGGCTTGGGGGTATAGGTCTGTTATCCTAGGACTTTGGGAGGCTAAGGCAGGAGGACTACAAATTCAAACCAAGCGTGGGCACTTTAGCAAGATCCTATCTCAAAATTAAAAGTAAATTTTTAAAAATTAAAGGTAAAGAATGGTCTGGGCCTGGGTGTGAGGGTATACGCTTGGAACCCCAGCGCTCAGGAAGCTCACACTGGAGGACTGCCGTGTGTTTGGGGCCAGCCTGGGCTACATGGTGAGTTCAGGACCAGCCTGGACTACAGAGGGAGATCCTGTCTCAAAAATAAATAAATAAACAAATAAATGGCAGAAAGGGGCTACGGCTATAGCCTCTCTCCTTTCCCTTTCTTATCAGCCTCTTTTCTCTGCTTTTCTTTTTTCTTTTTCTTTTTTTCTTTTCTTTTTTTGGTACTGGGGATTGAACCAAGCCCCTGCACGCTGAACTACCTCCCTAGCCCTTTTTGAAAGTTCTCTGATTTTGAGATAGGCTCATGCTGAGTTGCTGAGGCTGAGCTGGAACTGGTGATCCTCCTGCCTCAGCCTCCCTGGGGGCTGGGATGACAGGCCTGTGGCCCTGGGCCCAGCTCCTTCTCTTCTGTTTATACCAAACAAGAATGGTTCAAGTGCACTAAAGTCAGAATCCTTATGGCTGTGGGAGGAGGCAGGTGATGTGGCCAGGGAGACCCAAGGGGTGGGGCTCCGGCTGCAGCGCCTAGCTGGTCCTCCTCGCCTCCTCCCGCGCGGCGAGATGGCTGCAGGCCCTGGAGGCAGGAAAGGGGCCATTGCTCCCATGTGCCTCCCCTGGGACCCACCTGGCCAGACAGTCCTATGCCCATGTTTCCTCCCCTTGTGAGCAAGGAGGTGGGACCCTGCGGCTGGCTGCCGTGCCTGGCGCCTGGGGCCGGGCCCAGCACCCCTGAGCAGGTGGTCACGTTGGGGGAGGGGGCGGGGGGGTGACTGGGCCTCCCCAGGCCTCATATTCCCTTGATGGAGAAGAGGGTCAGGTGTGGGAGACACCCAGTATCGGGAGGTACCCAGTGTTGCCAGTGGAGGCGCTCAGGTCTCCTGGGCGATCTGGGAAGGGGGTTCCTCCTGTGGGGCCAGGCCCCTTCAGTTGCTTCACGGAAAACCTGCTGGCTCCTTGACTGCTGGCGGCTAAGCGCTGGCTCCTTGTCCCCTATTTCTCCCCCTCGTGGAGATGCGACGGACCACTCCCTGGCCTGCGGTGCTGTGCTTTAGTCCCAGGGACGCTGCCCCAACTCCCTGTGTCCCCTGGGCCCCTGCAGAGTCTTCTTAAAAGAAAGAGAGAGAAACAGGCTGGTAGGATGGCACAACAGTTAAAGCGCTTGCCTTGTAAATGCAAGGCCCTGAGTTCATATTCCCCAGAAGCACATAAAGCTGGGCATGATGGCGCACACCTGTAATCCTAGCAATCAGGAGCGTGAGGCAGGAGAATCACAACTTCTAGCTCAGCCTGTGCAACTTAGTAACTTAACAAGACCCTGTCTCAAAAAAAAATATATATTTTTTTTTTAAGAACTGGGGCTGTAGCTCAGCATGAAGGCCTTGAGTTTGATCCTCCAGTGCTGGAAAACAGGTATGTCAGTGTGAATCAGGCTCAGGAAAACCCAAGAGGCTTGCGGAGAGGCACCTGCAAACTCAGAACCCATTCCTGTTTGCCACTATTGTTTTGGTTTGGTTTTTGTGGTGCTGGGGATCAAACCCAGGGCTTTCCTACTGAGTTACATTCCCAGCCCCCCCCCCTTTTTTTTTAAACAGGGTCTCACCAAGTCACTAAGTTGCCCAGGTTGGGCTCCAACTTGCAATCCTCCTGCCTCAGCCTCCCACAGTGCTGGGATGACAGGCCTGCACCTCCAGAAATGGCAAGGACTTCACACAGGACTTTGACATCCTGAGCTTAAGCCAGGAGGAAGAACCCTATTTGTTCACAAGATCAGTAGGAAGGAGAATCAATACTGTTAGTGCCACCTGGAAGCATAAGGCAGGGGAGATACAGGGAGGGAGGGAGAGAGCACACACGGGGGAAGACATTTGTGTGGCAGGCCACGGCACAGCATCACCAGGATGCCACTGCCACCCAGGGCCAGACCCTGCAGAAGCCAACCCCAGCCCAACTCTCCTGGCCTGGGGTTGAACGAATCCTCAGAGCCATGCCCAGCAGTGGGAACCACCCAAACCTCTTATTTACCCTACGATGGTTAAGCTGGGGTGCATCAACCTGACTGGCTTGGGGGCCAGCTCGGATGTGGGGGAGCACACCTTTGGGTGTGTCTGCGTTGATCACAGAGGCGAGGCTTGAAGGTCTATACATGGTCCCTAACCCCTTCCTCTCTAGCACTGTCCCCTCTCTGCTTCCCAGGTGCCAAAAACCAAGCCTCTGTGCTCCCCAGGCCCTTCCGCCATTGGTGTTCTTCCCTTAAGAGGAGCCAGCCATGGACTGAATCCCGTGAAACCGTGAGCCAAATTCAACCTCTTCTGTGTCTTTGAGACAGGGATTTAATCTAGGATCTTCCCACTGAGCTGCACCCCCAGCCCATTTTTTTGTATTGGTTGATACTGATTGATTTTAAGACGCAGTTTTGCTCTGTAACCCGAGCTGGTCCTGAACTCACTGGTATAGCTCAGGTTGGGTTTGGATCAAAGCAGTCCTCCTGCGTCGGCCTCCCAAGTGCTGGGATTACAGGCCTGCACTACCATGCCCAGCTTTGTGTAGCGCTGGGGAATCAAACTCAGGGCCTTGCGCTTGCAAGGCAAGCACTTTAACTGCTATGCCATTTCTCTAGCCCCTCAACCTCTTTTCAGTTGTGGTGAGAAGGCCAACTAATACACTCCTCCTTTTCATGTATTAAAAAGAATCGCCTTTTTCAGTGACCACACAGGCAGCCCTGGGAGTCACCTACACCCACAGTGAACCGGCTCTGAGCTCCCTGCAGACAAACTACTGCTTTCCAGACTGTCTTAAATCTGAAAATGGGAATCACTGGGCTCCATGCAAATTGCTTTGGGCTTGTTCTAATTTGATTTTAAGAAAATACATTTGTCCCAAGGACCTTCCTGCATTTAGAGTTTTGAGAGAGTTCTAGTTTATTTTCTGGGCAACTCTCCAGGCCTGGAATAAAGAGTACATGATCAGACTTCAACCCTAAAGAGCCTCCAGGGAGGGCATCAGAAACCTGAGCCTGTCCCAGCCAAGCCTGCCTCTCTGGGGCTGGTGCTGGATCCCAGGGGGTAAAATGGCCCAGCCCAGGGCACTTCTACTGCTGGTTTTCTTGCTGTTAGCATTTTGTTTGCTTGGACTATTATAATTGCCACTTTCTTTTTTTTCTCTTTCCCTCTGGGACTTCTACCAGATATATAGGACACAAACACCACCTCTATCCTTCATGAACGGCTACTTCCTTTCAAGGGGGTCTTTTTGTTCAGGTAGCTGCCTACATGATTTCTCCTTCTGTTTAAATTTTGAGACAAGGTCTCACTAAGTTGCCCAGGTTGGACTCAAACTTAGGATCCTCCTGCCTCAGCCTCCCAGAGTGCTAGCATGATGACAAGGCACCCCCACCCGCCCCAGGCCAGCTCTTCCAGCCATTCCCCGTCTTCTTTGCCGTCTGTTACTAATACAATCATAGCACAATAAGACTTTGTGCACAAGTTGCTTTCCTATTTGTGTAAGTGCCAGCAGTTAGCTAGGTCAAATGTCAACTTGCACCGTCCGGGCGTTTGAGTGCCACAATTTCTGCACCTGAACAAGAGTTCCTTGTCGAGCTTTTGGACTTCTGCCAATCTGATGAATCAGAAATGTTGGCTCTGTGAGGTTTTAATGTATTCTTCCTGACAGGAAAGACCTGGGCGCCCCACTATTTAGGAGCCCTGTGTATTCTTTTCCACCATTAAAGGTTTTATGTCTTGCGTTCTACGGACTACCATCACGAACAGCGCACACGGTTATCAGGGAGGTTACTTGGGGCCCTGGTCCTCCTTGCGGAAGACATGATGCATGATTAAACACTGAGGAACGGTAATTCTAAGTAAAACGCGCATTGCACCTACCTCGAGGGGAACCATGCACAGGGAAGAACGCTTACTCACTAAGTTTGCCGAACCCGCGCTGGTATCCCTCCGCTGCTCTGGAGTGGTTCAGATACCCGTCAATCTTCCGCGAAGAAGAAGACCTCAATTGCCATTGGATACCGCATCCTTCTGACGCCGAGGATGCAAAGTCCCGGATGTCCAATCCTACGCCCCACCCCTTTTCCTCAGCAACTGACAAGAACCTTGTCCAATGAGAAGCGTGCCCTGGTCCACCCTCCCACAGGAGGCCCGCCCCAGCGCCTGCGCAGCTCAGTCTGCAAGCGAACGACATGCTGGGCGTACTTGGCGTGCGTTTGCGTCCGGTTTTTCCACCTTCCGGTGGGTGTGCGCCCAACGTGGACTAGCCACGCTGCTCCGCCGCTCGAGCCGGGCGGTTCTCCCGCGCGGGAACGCCAGGTGGCCCCACGGGGAGGTCTGGCGCGTTGTACTCGCACGACGTCCGCTGCTGGCGTTTCTTCCGGGACAGGCGCAGGTCCCGCGCCCCGCGGGGCAGTCTGCAGGCGGGTGTCCGGAGACCCGGGTCCCTGCCATCCCGTCTGTCCTCTCCAGCGACCTGAGGGGAGCCCGGGCCTCAGATCAGTGCCTTGAGATGAAGCCAGCGCACTGAGCTACGTGCCCAGCCTCGGTTGTCCCTTTTTTTTTTTTTAATGAGACTGATCTTGTCACTAAGTTGCCCATAAGGAATTCAAACTTAGTGGTCCTCCTGCCTCAGCTTCTTAGAGCGGTAGGATGACAACTTGCGCCACCTGCCGGCTGCTTTTTTTTCTTGTTCCCATCATGCTAGGGTACAGGGAGACTTAGCAGAACCTGCGTACCCTCAGGCGCTTCTGTTGCTGGGCCAACTTTGAGGTGGGCCGGAGGTGAAGCTCAGCCTGCCTTCCGTCGTCCGTGTCGCCCTTACGCGCCGTGCTCCGGCGCTTGGGCTGTTCTACCTGGACTCACCGCTTGAGTGATTTTGTTGTCCCAATCCCCCACCCCCAAATCCGACCGACTGGAGGCTCCACCCCTAGCGTAGGCTCTACCTGCCCGGGATATCCGCCTACAGCTGAAATCCCCCAGGCCGGGGTCACTGTGGCTACGTTTCTGCAATTCGGGATTTTGGAAGTCTTTTCTGGCTTGTAGAAGTAGTTGAATACCTTTCTGTGGACCTCTGCAAAGAGGACAGGTTGTAGGCCAGGGACACCTTCGCCATGAGCAGCTCTGCCTCAGAACTGTGTTGGGTGGTGACAGCCTCTCCTGCACGCACCTTCGCTGCGAGTGGATACGATTCAGGAGGGGCAGTCGCTAGCGCGGGGACCAGGATTAAGAAAAAGGTTCAGCATGGAACTTTAAACGAAAGACAAAGCGAAAGAGGGGGACGGGGGTGGGGGGAGGGAAGAGAGGGTAGAGGGAGGGACAGAAGGAGAGCGGGGAAGCCCTTGTCACTTTGCAGGATACGTATGTGCACAAAATGCTCAACTCCATTCTAAACCTTAAATTCTGCACTTGTATATATCAATAAAATGGGGAGAAAAAAAAAAGAAAGTGGTTCAGGAAGAAATGACTCAGCCTGGGGAATAGGAGCATGCGCAGAGCGCAGAGGATCCAAATTTGAATACCCAGAGTTGGAGAGCCCCCTGTCTCCATGCCAGCAGCTAAAGTCAGGCAGAAGGATCTAGAGGTGATTCTACTTTCCCATCAAGGTGAAGGCTCCCTAAACGCAGAGGATCGTCTATCGTGCCCTGCGGACCCGCCCTTCCCCTCCACATTAAATCAGCATCAGAGGGGGTGTAGTGCCCCACTACCACAGTAGAAAAAAACAGGATTCAGAAGCTGGCGCTGGAGGAATGGCTCAGCAGTTAAAGCGCTTGCCTAGCAAGCACTGAGTCAAGTGCTAAGTACCCGAGTTCGGTTCCCCAGCACCACATAATAAACCTAGAATGGTGGCGCATGCCTGTAATCCCAGCACTCGGGAGGCTGAGGCAAGAGGATTGCCGTGAGTACAAGGCCAGCTTGCTGGGCTCCATAGTGTTTTCAGGGCCAGCCTGGGCTACAGAGCAAGACTCTGTCTCAAAAAAAAAAATATGGATGATAACCCAATTTTTTAAATAAGCAGAGGAGTTGGATAGAAATTTCCCAAAGGAGAAAAGTCCTGGGAGCACACAAAAAAATATCCAATGGGAAATCAAATCCATCAGGTCCCGTGGTACAGGCCTGTAATCCCAGTATTCTGGGAGGCTGAGACAGGAAGATCACAAATTGAAGCCAGCCCGGGCAGTTTAGCAGCTTAGCAAGAACTTGTCTCAAAAAATCAAAAACGAAAATAGCACCCACACATTTGCCTGTAATCTCTGCTCGTGGGAGGCTGAGGCGGGAGAATTACCTCGAGTTGGAGGCCAGCCTGGGCTACTTAGTGAGTTCAGGACCAACCCAGACTACAGAGAAAGACTGTCTCAGGAAAAAAAAAAAAAAAGTTTTAATTTCCTGGTTATCTTCCCACCTCTGACCTCTGATTACTGAAGTCAGTTGTTTTGTTCACATCAGAATCCAAACAAGAGCCTCGCACGCAGCTGTGCTTGGCCGGTACCTGTCTTCTTACCTGCATCTCTTGTTTTGAGGCGATCCGGCTATGCAGCACAGGCTAACCTCGAACTCACAGTCTTGCGTGAGCCTCCTGAGTACTGGATGACAGACGTGCACCACCATGCCCAATTTTTTGTTTCTTTTTTTAAATCACAGTGATTTGATAGAGAAAGCAGGTTTTCTCAGATGTCCCACTATCCTGATTTGCCGGGTTCGTGGCATCCATTGGGGTCTGTTTGCCTTAAGCTCTGGGTTTGCTTCACACTGGGTGCTAGAAGCCAGTTAGCCCAGCAGGGGCTTTTCAACCCAAATTCTTCCTAGGACCACAGCCGTGTTCCAAAAGGAATGCTCCCAGGATTGGCCAAGCAACAGGTGTCGTCGGCCTGTCCTTTTTTTTTTTTTTTTTTTGTAGTGATACATTCCCAGCCCATTTTTATTTTGGATTCGAGACAGGGTCTCCCTGAGTCTCTTAAGTTACCCAGACTGGGCTCAGACTTGGGGTGAAGGGGTTCCATTCTAGTGCGGTGGGTTGTGGCTCAGATGAGGTGGCCCTTCCGCTGGGTTACTGCGCAACCAAAAGCCCTCACTAGATGTGGCCCTTGGAATCCTGAGCTGCCTCTAGAAGTCTGGCCCACGTGAACTGTTGCTAAGTTATCCAGCCTGTGGTGCTCTGTGATAGCAACACAACCTGGCCTACAGCAGTGCCCTTCTGGAGTGAATGTCCGAAGAACAGGGCATTCTCTTAAATAATCATGAACAACGAGCAAATATTAGGACAGCAACACCCCGCTGTTCTGCTGTTTGGCCAGGATAACTTAACCAGTTGTCCTTTATTTTGTGAGACTGACACTCTACCTACTGCACTAACGAGCCACCTTGTCCTTTGTCTTAAAAGAAAATGTGTCCCAAGACCTAATCTAGGTTAAACATGCGTTTTGCGCTCTCATCTCCATAATCCCACTTAACACCTGAGTGGCTGTTCTTAATCCCAAGTGGTCTTTGTCTGTCCTGACCTTGACATTTTGAAGTGTACAAAGGAATTGCTCTGCAACTGTATTTGCACATTTCCCGTGTCCAGGCTTTGGCAAGAGTCTGTGCTTTCTGGTGTGACCACACGGTGACCTACGCTCATCTGTCCCTTTCTTCTTCTGGGTCCTGAGGGGCCACTGCTCCGTGAGCCCCTGGTTTTCTTTGGCAGGGAATGATGCCCTCGGGGATGCGATGAGAGACCCAGGCGCGCTCCCTGTCCCCCGCGCTACTTCTCTCTCGTACTGGGGACTGAACCCAGAGTCTTCACGCTGAGCTACATCTCCAGCTCTTGTTTTTTATTTTATTCCCCCACTTTATTGATCTGTGCATATGCGATACACAGTGTTTACGTTGAACTTGAGTATTTTGTGCACATATGCATCACGTCAAAATCACAAATTCTTCCCTTCTCCCTTTTGACCCTGTCACACCCTTTCCCTCCCCACTAGTTCCCACCACACCCCCCTCCCCATTTAGTGTTATGAAATGACTGTGATCTGGGATTCTCATATTAGAGAAACCATCTGATATTTAACCTTATGCTTCTGACTCACCTCACTGAGCGTGATCATCTCAGGTTGCCTCCATTTACCTACAAAAGCCTCCAACCTATTTGTCTTTATAGATGAGTAATATTCCATTGTGTATACATGCTACAATTTACGTATCCATTGGTCTGTCGATGGGGATTTTGATTCTTCCACATTTTAGCTATTGTTAGTTGTGCTGCTGCGAACATGGGTATACATGTATCTCTGTTACATGATGCTTTCCCAGAAGAGGTATCCCTGGACCAAAGGGGATATTTATTTTCAACCTTTTGAGAAACTTCCAAAATGCCCTCCATAGTGGTTGTACCAGTTTACACTCCCACCAGCAGCGCAGGAGAGTTCCTTTTCCCCACAGCCTCGCCAGCACTGATTGCTGTGTGTGTTCTTGATATATGTCAATCTCTGTGGGGTTAGATGGGATCTTAGTGATGTCTTGATTTGCATTTCTCTAATGGCTGAGGATGTTGGACTTCTTTTCATGTATCTACTGACCATTGAATTTCTTCATCTGCGAACTGCCTATTCATTTCCTTTGCCCATTTTGCAATGGGATCTTTGATTTTGAGGAGCTTATTTTTCTTCGGTTCTTGTATGTTTTAGTTATAAGCCTCATATCTGAGGTGTTGGTGGTGAATATTTCTACCCATTCTGTTGGTTCTCTCTTTGTAGATAATATCCTTTGCTGTGCAGAAACATTTTAATTTGAAATAATCCCATGTGTTAATTCTGGGGGCTATTTCTTTTGCTTTGGGTGTTTTATTAAGAAAATCCTTGCCTACACCTGTATCTTTTAGATTTTTGCCTAATTTGTCTTCCAGAAGGTTCACTGTTTCAGTTTAATGTTTAGGTTTTTGATCCACTTTGATATTGGCACACAGTGACAGGTGCGTGTCTAGATTCATTCTTCTGCATGTGGATGTCCAATTTTCCCAGCACCATTTGTTGAAGAGGCACCCCTTTTTCCAGTGTGTGCTTTTGGCTCCTTTGTCAAAGATCAGATAGCTTAGGGTACTTGAGTTTGTCTCTGCATCCTCAGTTCTGTTCTTTCGGTAACCTGTCTGTTTTTGTGCCAGTACCATATAATTTGTATAACTGTTGCTTTGTAGTGTAACTTAATGTCTGGAATCCTAATGCCTCCTGCCTTCGTCTTGTTACTACCATATTTTGTATTTTCAGGCAAGGTTTTGCTAAGAAGCTAAGTTGCCCGGTCTGGGTTTGACATTTCTTACCTTTCTACCTCAGCCTTTCAGGCTTAGGCCACCGGACCTGGCTCTTTTCCATTTTTTTAAATAACACTTTGTTTAAGGGTTTGGGAGGTTTATTTGTTCTTTCTACTCAAACATTCTTTTATGTTCTGTAATCATTGGTGTGTAAATACAGAGTCATGGAGGTCAACAGTTTGCCCAGGGTGTATCACAGAGTGACAGGAAGTAATGGGCAAAACAAGTCAGGTCATAATTAAGCAATAAATGACCAGTTCCCTGAGCGCTCCCAGGTATCTGCTCAGCCCTGTGAGAGGCTGTTCTTGGGGGGGCCCACCCTACTGTGGCCAAATGCAGGGCACAGGGTCACTGCCCGTGGGGAACAGGGTTCTGACCTTGTCTCATCCGCGATCCTTTCTTTGTGGTAAATTCTGGTAGAACCAACTTCCTTCTGATACGTAATCTTGAGTCCTGGATTCCTGTGGCCCGGTTCTTCAGCCAAGGCACCTGGCCCTTCTGGCTTTTAAGGCTTCCAGACCACCAGTAGCCAAATAAACCTCAGGGTTTTTGGAGAACAGGACCACAGGATGGGACCTCCGGGAGGAGGCGGAGGTCACACACACTCTGGGTGTCAAAGGGGAGGGAAGGAAGTGGTGTGCTGGCAGGAACCTAAGTGTCCTTGTTTTCCGGAGAAACCACTCCTTGCGAGGAGGCTGATACAAAATAATTTCCTATTTGCACCTGTGCCTATTGACACAGGCCAGTCATCCCAGCACTCTGGGAGGCTGAGGCAGGAGGATCACAAGTTTGAGGCCAGCTTGGGCCTTGTGAGACACTGTTGAGACTTTCCAGCATCTGAAAAGGGCCATAGGCCGCTAGTGGGGACAGGTTGCTGGGTGAGTCACACACAGTGGGTTTTTGTTTTGTTTTGTGGTACTACAGATGGAACCCAGGACCTTTGCACTGAGCTACATCCCCAGTCCGTTATTTTTATTTCGAGATCAGCACCTTGATGAGTTGCTAAATAGCCCAGGCTGGGCTCAATCTTGCTGTCCTCCTGCCTCAGCCTCCAAAGTGATGAAATGGCAGGCCTGCGCCTCCTGGCCTGGCTCACACGGTGTTTTCAAAGCGTGGGGCATGGGCTGCCCGCACAGGTCTGTAGGTGCTTCTGTCAGCTTCCTACTCCAGGCCACAGACGCAGGAGACACTGTGCACCCATTTCTTTAATGGAATATTCTACTCGCAACCAGTGACGTAAAGGAAGCCGGGAGGCGCAAAGGACCAGAAAACCTGAAGAAACAAGGAGGTCCTCTGCTCTGATGTGGGTCCCCTGGTTCTCCTCACGCTGGCCTAGATCCACAGTTGGATCCTCTGAGGACACTGGCGGTCCGCAGCCCAGCAATGATCTGTCGTAGTTAGAGCCCGCGGCCGACGGCACAGACCACGGGTAGTTGCCGTTAACCGTTTCCATGAAGATCTAAGAAAGAAAGAAGGCTTCTGCCGGCCGGTGGAGGGAGGAGGCATCAGGCATGAGTCAGACGTCAGTGTGTTTAACCAAGTCACTGAGCTAGAGAGCAGGAAAGGCACACGGTTCGCTGGCTTCTCTTCCCTTGCTGTCCGGGATTACCTTGGTGTTAAGTTGCACCTAGTCACTCAGAGATCTCACTGGTTTCCCACGCCCAGACCTCAAAGGAGTGTCTCTGTCTGCAGCTGCTGCTCTCAACTCCTAGATCCTTTTCTTTTTTCTTTTCTTTTTTGAGACAGGGTCTCACTGTTGCCCAGGCTGGTCCTGAACTCACTGTGGAGCCCAGGCTGGCCTTGGACTCAGGGAAATCCTCCTGCCTCAGCCTCCTGAGTCTTGGGATCAGCCTCCTGAGTCTTGGGATTTTAGGCATGTGCTACCACATCCCATTTATGTGGTGCTGGTTCAGTTCACTTTTTTTTTTCTTTCTTTCTTTTTTGGTGATTCTGAGGATTGGACCCTGGGCCTTTGCACTGATGTGCAAATCCAGCCTATTATTTTTTTAACTTTTATATTCTGAGACGTTCTTGCCAGATTGCTAAATTGCCCTGGCTGAACTGAAATTTGCAATCCTCCTGCCTCAGCCTCCCACAGTGCTGGGATTACAGGCCCAGCCGTTCCTGCATTTCTGACGTTACAAAAGCAACTTGTAGAACAGAAACATCACACATGTGGAGAACTCCATCTTCGTTCGTTCATCTTCTTCCTGGTGTTAGTTACTTCTTCGTCACCGTGACTCCATACCCCACATCCACAACCGAGGGAGGAAAGATCTACTGTAGCTCACGGTTTCAGAAGGTCTCAGTCCATTCACAGGCGGGCGGCTGGAAAATGGTGGAATCACATGGTGGGGCTGCAGGTAGAGCCAGAGCTGGAGCCACTGGCTCTGTGAGACAGAGATCCTTACAGCGTGGCAGAGCAGAGACAGTCTGGAAGGAAGGGTGGACCAGCACACGCCCCTCCAGATTAAGGCCCGCCAGCCAGGCCCAGCCTCCCACCCGTCCACAGTATCCATAGGTACACGAAGCTCCTAATCCAAACTACCACATTCCCTGTAGACATTTTTATGATTATTTCGAAAAAGCCGTGGGAAGGTAGGGAACAGAAGGGAGGGGGAGATGATCAATGGCTACAATTATAATTCAGTGGGAAGAAGTAGTTCTGGTGTGAGACTACACGACCAGGCGGCCATGGTAACAAATATGTGTACTTCAAGTGGGTGTGGTGGTGCACACCTGTAATCCCAGCACTTGGGAAGCTGAGGCAGGAGGATTACTGTGAGCCCTATGCCAGCCTGGGCTCCGTGGTGAGTTCAGGACGAGTCTAGACTACAGTGAGACCATATCTCCAAAATAATTATGTAAGGGCTGGAGGAACGGCACAGCAGTTAAAGCGCTTGCCTAGCAAACACACAGCCCTGAATTCGATTCCCCAGCACCACATAAGCTGGACGTGGTGGTGTGCTTCTATAATCCCAGCACTCTGGTGGCTGAGGCAGGAGGATTGCCATGAGTCCAAGGCCAGCCTGGTCTACAGAGCAAGATCCTATCTCAAAAATTTTTTTTTCAGAACATGTAGAGTTTGCGACAGTCTCATCACAATGAGAGTTTGTGGCAATAAGTATGCTAATTACTCAAGTTTGACCATCATATAAAATACGTGTATGAAAGTAGTACACTGTACTCCATGATATGTAGGGTCATTACACACCCATTACGAGTAATGAGGTTTTTGAGTCAGGGACTCACTGTTTTGTTTCGGCTGGCTTTGACCTCCCTGTCTAGCCCAGGTTGACCTTGAAGTCACAGTGAGCCTGCCTCAGCCTCCTGAGTACTGGGAGTATAGGCAGTACCACCATGCCTAGCTTAAAAAGAATTTTTAAAAAGGACAACTTGAAAATAGTGATTTTTACTCCACCAGGAGTATCTTAGAACTAATTAAAGAAATTCAGTTGGGGATGGGGGCCAGAGCTTAGCAGTTAAAGTACTTACCCACCAAGTGCAAGGCTCTGGGTTCAATTCCCCAGCACCATAAAAGCTGGGGTTGGTGGTACACACCTATAATCCCAGCACTTGGGAGGCTGAGGCAGGAGGATTGCTGTGTGTTTGAGGCCAAACTGGGCTACATCGTTCAGGACCAGCCCAGATGATACAGTAAGATCCTATTTAAAAAAAAATTGGCCACGTTGCAGGATATAAAATCAATACACAAAAATTAATAGCCTTCCTCTATAGCAACAATGCAAACACAGAGAAAGAGATCAGAAAAACAATCCCATTCATAGTTGCTTCAAAAAAATTAAATACCTAGGAATCAACCTAAGAAAGTAAAGGACCTCTGTACTGAAAACCACAATAGTCTGAAAAAAAGAAATGAAAGAGACTGCTAGAAATTGGTGGGGCTGGAGGGATGGCTCAGCAGTTAAAGCTCTTGTCAAGCACCAGGTACTCAATTTAATTCCCTAGCACCACATAATCTGGATGTGGTGGCACACAACTATTATCCCAGCACTTGGGAGCCTGAGGCTGGAGGATTGCCATGAGTCCAAGGCCAGGCTGGGCTCTGTAGTGAGTTCAGGACCAGCCTGGACTACAGAGTGAGACCCTGTCTTAAAGAAAAAATATTCCAGGTGTTTATTTATCTGAGACAGGATCTCACTCTGTAGCCTAGGCTGATCCTGAACTCACTACAGAGCCCAGGCTTGCCTTGGGCTCACTGCAATCCTCCAAACCGCTGACCCATTCCTCCAGCCCTTAGGGGCTTTTATAGTGTAGGTGGGTAAGGGGCTGTCCTATGTTAAGCAAGTTAGTTACTAAGGTTGGTTGCTAGGAACTCCTAAAGTCTTTCTCCCTATTGTCTTTATAATATTCACCCATTAAGTACTTTTGGAGAGTGGGAAGCTGTTAGCCTGCTGCCCTTTTTCAGTAGATCCTCTGTTTCTGGGGACCCTGCATCCCTAACTGCCTACAACCCCACTGCCTCCTCTCACAATCTCCGCGTGGAGTGTTTGACCCTGATTGCCGTTAGGGGATTGGGATGATGACCGCTCTGGTTTCTTGGAGCTGGACAGGACACTGTTGTGTTGGCAGTCAGGGTTTCACTCCAAAGAGGGGTAACCTAAGTGAAGTGTCAGAGGGGGGGAGCTTCAAGGGTAACCTAAGTGTCCCCAGGGGGACTTCATGGGCTTTCTGTGCAGACAGGCGCCTGTAGCGTAATGACATGTGTTCCAGGGGAAGTGAATAGCAGCAGACAGTCTGTTAGACAAAGCCCAAACTGTGACATCGCAGAGTTACAGGTTCCTATAATCAAGAGATTTTTATGCCAAGTAGGTGATAAACACCAATTCCAAAGAAGTGTTTCAAAGGATGGATTAGATTCTGACATGGCACTAACTTGCTGGTTTAATTCCAGGAGCAGATAAGGTATATTATCAAAAGTGTGACGCTCTGCCTTGATCATAGCGTCATTTTTCCTTGAGTGGCTGTTAGGGCCATATTCTTTGGGAGAATGACCTCTCCCGTTAGGTGAGATCTGGTGCCAGTCCATCCTGAGTTGCCTGTGGCCATACAAGAGAACATCAAAATGAGAAAGACTGATTGTACCCGTATGGAAGCTCTCCCCTCTTCGGAGTCACTGGCTTCTGTAGGCCACCATCTTCATCAGCATCCTGCCCTCTTCTGGGACCGTCCTGCTCAGCTTCTGCCTGCCCATCTCGGAAAATGATTGGCACGAACTGCGCCTCCCTGACTGGATGGGAAGCGTGGCACATGCCGGCCATCCCTGCGCTCTGGGAGGCTGAGGCAGGAGAATCGCCAGATGGAGCCCAACCCGAGCAACTCAGCAACCAGCAAAACTCTAGCGGAAAATCAAAAACGCAACCGAGCTGAGGAGGCAGCCCAGCGGGAGGACCCAGGCCGACCCTAGTGGCACGCAGGTGAGATTTCCTTCTTTCTGTCCCTGCGACCTCAGGCCTGCCGATGGCACCGCGCCCCGTTTTGTGTCCCTTGCCCGCCCCTCTGTGGGAGGCTTCCAGGCGGGGAGGCGCTTCGCCCGCGTGTCTGTCTCCCGGTACAACCGCTTCCACTCAGCCCCATCCCTGACCACCAGCGAGGGCGTTTCTCAACCCTTCGGCCAGGCCTCATTTTCCCATCCAGTCTGCATCCTGCTTTGACGTGGTCACTGGTCACTCTGTAGAAGGGGTTTCCCTGGCCGAGGACCTCGCCCTGCTGCTCGCTTCCGGCTCAGCACCCTCACTACCTGTTCAAGGGTTTCTTCTCTTCTCTGTGAGGGATTCATCTGTTTTTTTTTTTTTTTTTGGGGGGGGGGGCGGTGTTTGTTTTTAGTTCTTGGGATTGAACCCAGGGCCTTGCCAGTGAGCTGCTGCATCCCCAGGCAAATTTTTTATTTTTGAGGCAAAGTCTTGCTAAATTGCCCAGGCTGTGCTGAAGCTTAAGATCCTCCTGCCTCAGCCTCCCAGAGTGCTGGGGTGACAGGCTCCGGCTGGGATGTCTGTGTTCTGTCCAGCACTGTGTCCCCAGCATCTGGGATGCCTGCCCTTGGCAATTGGAATGAATCCAAGCGCCCTACAACCCAGAGAACCTCTCCTCACCGGACAGCTGGTATCACAGGTTGACCTGTTCCGGCGCTGTGAGTTTCTAGCCCTTTCTCTCTGGGTGCTGCAGGCAGTCTGGGCTGGACGTGGCCGGGCAATAGCTCCGCTCGACTCTCCCCCTTTCCTGCCTTGTGTCTCTTGCTGTCCGGGGTGATTCTGTGGGTCTCCTGGCCAGGCTCGGAACCCTGGATAGAGAATCGGGTACCCCTCCTCGGCGCCTCAAAGACCCTGAGTGTTTTCTTTTGTGATTTACACGCCGACTTATCACACTTCCCTCCAGAACCCAGCAGCCGTGATCTCACAGGGAAGGGAACGTGAACTGATTCCCACGCAAAGGCTTTGGTGTCATGGCGCGGTCACTGCGTGCATCAGGGTTCTGATCTACAATATTCCCCGCAGTGTCTCGTGTGGGGGTGCCAGGGTCACTGTGCTCAGCCGTGGAGCCAGACTGGCCTGTGGGCGAGCTCCTGGCTGACTGTGCTGGCAGAGGTGGGCTGGTGGGAGGGGGTCACTGGCGGGGGACCTGCTCCTTGACTCCCTGCTTCTCTGCTTCCTGAGGCCATGCGGTGAGCGTCCGCCCCCCGCCATGCCATTCCACCACCCTGTCCCTGCCTGGCAGCTGGCCGACCACGCACAGACTTAGAGCCGAAATAACCCTCCTCTCCTTTAAAGTGTAGGTGACAGGTACTGTGTCCCAGCAACAGGGAAGTGAGGAAGACACCATAATACTGGACTGTGACACCCCCCACGTCCTATTAAACTAACTCCTCCAAAAAGAGGGTCTGTGGTCAGGCAAGGTGACCCGCCCCTGCTCCATGAAGTGATCAGCTCTGATCTCAGGAAATGTACTTGGGCTCTTGAGCCTTTGTGAGAGACCCCAGGACACCCACCGGCCGAGGAAGTGGCGTCATGTCAGTGAGCTGGGACCTGCCGACCTTTGCAGCCCCCTCCCCAGAGAGCTGTCCCGGGAGATCATCCCCCAGTCCCGACTCGGTCTCCCAGGCACATCGGCACCTGCTGACCACGGCCACAGCGACATGCTGGGACGTTCTCTTTAGTGCAAACCCCACAAAGCTAGCGTCGTCAGGCCCCTCGCCCAGGGCGCCTCTGACCACAGGCCTCCCTTCCTGCTTCTTACATTCATTTTATGTATTTGTCTTTAGTACAGGCTGGGACTCAGGGCCTTCACCCTGAACTACACTCCGGTCCGCGCTTGTTTTGGTTTTGATTTTGAGACAAGGTCTGAGTAAGTCACTACATTGCCCAGGCGGGCATCGAGCTTGGGATCCTTCTGCCTTGGCCTCCCATTGTGCTGGGATCACAGACCTGCACCCCACGCCCGCTTACTCCCTCTCTAAATAACAAAGAGGCACAAATTAAAGTTTCGTATTTTTCTTCTTACCAACAGGTATTATTTTGCCTTTGTGCTGCTAAGAGAAATTTCTAAGCCACGTGCCCATGGAGGAGTTGGGGGTGTCGCTCAGTGGTCAGAGCACTCCCCTCGCATGGCCAAAGCCCCGGGTTTGAATCCCCAGGGATGCATAAAAACTAGCTGAGCACAGTGGAGTAGCTCAGTGATGCCAGCACTTGGGAAGCTGAGGCAGGAGGATTGCTATGAGCTTAAGGCCAGCCTAGGCTGCATCGTGAGTTCAAGACTAGCCTGGATTACAGAGGGTAAGACCCTGTCTCAAAGAAAAAAAAATATAGGCCTATTGAGCCTGTTACAAGGATTTTTTTAAATTGTAGTTTTAAGAAACGGAGGCATTCTAGCTAAAACAAAAGGAAAATGTTGGTAAAATAGCGTAGGATGTGGCGCTTCGCTGAAGAAAACCCTCACCTGGACCTTTTGCTTCAGAAGGTCCCAGATCGCAAATGCACAAACAGAAAACCGTTACAAAGCAATAGGCAGCCAGGTGTGGTGGCATAGGCCTGTCATCCCGGCACTCTGGAAGGCTGAGGCGGGTGGATTGCTGTGAGCTCAGCGTCAGTCTGGGCTCCATAGTGAGTTCAGGACCAGCCTGGGCTGCAGAGCGAGACCGTGTCTCAAAAAAAAAAAAAAAAAGAAAACGTATTTAGGATGTATCTCAGTGCAAAGGCCCCAGGCTCGGTCCTCAGTATAACAAAGATAAAAGAGAAATTCACGATGTAAATACTGTGACTGCGTAGGGGGCGGGGCCAGAGTAAATACAGTTAACAGGCCCTATGCACAGATGCGCGGGCTCCCGGGTTGAATATAACCATTATGTATTGCAAACATATACTAATAAAATAATAATTATGGGTGGAGAAAAGGAGGCGAACGGCAGTGAAAGGCGCTTTATACAGCGTGGCTGTGCAGGGACGGGTGTTGGGTCTGTCTTCCTGGGCGGGTGGAAATTTGGGGTTTTACAGCGAAGGCCAGGGGTGGGGACTGCGCAGCTGCCGGCAGTGCAGGGGGGCCACCCAGGCCAGGCCGGGGTCCGGCTGCCCACCAGCTCAGGGTGGGTTCTGCTCCTGCGAGGTGGCTCCTGAAATCAGCCCTGCCCAGATGACCTCATCATGATTGGGGGTGATCTTGGAGGCTCCTACTGTTTTTGAAATCTGAAGGGGCTGCAGGTTTGGGACAGTGACTGGAGACTTCCAAGCAGCTCTCCAGTAGATCTGGGACAAATTGATACTTGATGTCCCTGCAAATCCTGAACACTGAGTTGGCTGCTTTCACCTTGACCTCTCACTTTTTCGTTGCTGTGACTCCATACCCGATGTCCACAAATTCAGGGGAGGAAAGGTTTGTTTTCACTCAGCTTCAGGAGGTCACGGTCCACTCAGGGGCGGCCGGCAGCAACGGAAGTCCATGGCAGAGGCAGAGGTGGGAGCAGCTCCTCACGACATCACACACAGGAAGCCGAGTCCCACCAAGTCCAATCTCTCCCCAGAGAAAAAAGCTGTAGCAGTCTTTCTTCTTCCATCCTTTTATACAGCTCGACTTCCCAGTCAGGCCTCCCACATCTGGGTGGGGGCTCTTCCCTCCCTGCTGGCCCACAGATCACTCACACTCTAACCCAGGCTGGTTCCTAATTACCTAACGTAGGTGTAGTTCCTAAACCCTAATCCAGGGGTGGTTCTTGATTGCCTCAAATTGACATATTCTCTCCAACAGTCATAGTTGGTGTCTTTGCATTTTTATTTAGATAAAATCTAGCTCTTGCAGTCTAGGGTAGTCCTGAATTCACTATGTAGCCTAGACTAGCCTCAGACACAGGGCAATCCTCCTGCCTCAGCCTCCTAAGTGCTGGGATTACAGAGATGCACCACCACACCTAGTTTATGTGGTGCTGGGGAACTGAACTCAGGGCCTTGGGCTTCCTAGGCAGGCGCTGTGACTGCTGAGCGAAACCCACTGCCAGCCTGGCCTCAGCCTCCCGAGTGCTGGGATTTCAGGCATGCGCCCGGTGCCTAGTGTTTTAATCCATTGAACAAGCATTGGACTGAACTTTTGTATTTGGCCGAACATTCTCACAAGAATTAGCCAAATTTCCCCAAATGGACCCCTAAGCTTCCAGCAGCCCTAAGGACAACACTGACGCGTGGAGGGGCGGCTCCTCGAGTCCCTAGGCCACCTGCCGGGCTGTCCACCTGGATGTGGCAAATGCAATGTTCACCTACACTTTTCTTTGTTCCGCAGCTATGAAGTTCCCGCAACCTCCTTGGTAGCGGGAGCCACCCGCCTGGGGAGCCCGAGTCCGTGTTTCTGGGCGATGGCTACTCACATTTGGCTCAGAATAAATTATTTTCTTGTTTAAAGCAGAGTTGGGGCTCCAGGTGTAGCTCAGTGCTTAAAGCACCAGCCTAGCATGCACAAGGCCCTGAGTTCGATTCCCCCTCACCACGTAAAGCTCAGCTGAGTGTGGTGGTGCACACCCGTAATCCCAGCACTCAGGAAGCTGAGGAGGCTGAGGCAGAAGGATTGCCGTGAGTCCAAGGCCAGCTTGGGCTCCATAGTGAGTTCAGGACCAGCCTGGGCTAACAGTGAGACCCTGTCTCAGAGAGAGAGAAAAACAGAAAGGAAAGCCCACAGCTCTTTATGAGCTCTTTGGTGTGGAGTTAATTAACACCTGACTTACCTGACAGGTGATATACCCATCTTGATGGCATCTAAGCTCTTCTAAGTGTTTCCTTTCTTCTAAAATGTGGATTTCTCCGGGCCCCTCCTTCGGCCCAGCTGGAACCTGAAAACCAGGAAATGAGAGGGATTAGCTGGCGGCTCCTGCAGCGTCCCCGGGCTCGGCTGCCCTGGCCCCAGGCGCTCACCTTGCTCACCACCAGTTCAGTCAGCACCCGTCCCAGCAGGACTGCCACGCCCCAAGCAGGTCAGAGGCCGCTGACCAGCTGACCACAAGAGCCCTGGCCTGGTGTGAGCCAGGGACGCAGTAAGGAAATGCCTCAGGCGCGGGGCCCCTCCTGGTCACAGACCAGCCCAGGAGGCAGGGACGCACCTGCAGGGCCTGGGGCAAGAGGACTCAGGGCCAAGGGCCAGGCGGGGTGGACAGCGGGCACAGAGGCAGGGGCGCGGCCACCCGGGGCCCTTCCAGCTGGTTCCGCTGCCAGCGGCACTGCAGAGCCAGGCTTTGTGACCTTCACCGCAGCCCCGTCTGGGATGTGGCAGGATTTTTTTTTATCGCCCGTGTTGGACATTTTACCCCAAGAGTCACGTGCTGGTCTTCTTGTCCTTCTTTTCTTTCTTTTTTGTTTTGTTTTGTGTTTTTGAGACAGGGTCTCGCTCTGTAGGACTGTTGGGGCATGTCACCGCACTGGCCTCCTTCTACGGCCTCGAGCAAAAGCTGCCCACAGCAGCACTCAGCCGCCTGCCTGGTACACAGGGAAGATTGCGGCAGGAGGCTCCTAGAACAGCTGAGCATGTGCCAGGTGACCTCGTGGCAGCCCGGGGGCGGCGGGGGGGGGGGGGGCTTCTGCTGTCTCACCAGTAGATAAGGCAGGAAGATTAAGTAATGCAATAAAAATGAACCTGCTGTTTCTCGTCTGCCCACATCCCGGAGTCCTAGCCAGTCACAATCGCGCAGGTCCAATCTGCAGCCTTTGCTTAGTTTTGGATACAGGGTCTCGCTCTGTAGCCAGGGCTGGCCTTGGACTCAGGCAGTCTTCCTGTCTCAGCCTCCTGAATGCTGGGATGACAGGTGTGCGCCACCACGCCCAACTTTATGTGGTGCTGGGGCCTCGAAACTTCTTGGGCCACATACAATTTTTTTTTTAATTTTTTGAGACAAAGTCTCACTCTGTAGTCCAAGCTGCTCCCAAATTCACTATGGAGCTCAGGCTGCTCTCCAACTCCCTGGTGTCCTCCTGCCTCAGCCTCCCAAGTGCTGGAATTACAGGTATGCGTCACCTCGTCTATGAGGCGTGGAAACTGAACCCAGGGCCTGCACTTGTCAGGCAAGCACCTTGGCCACAGAGTGGCGCTCCCAGCCCCACGTATAAAATACATGATGTAGTTCATTTGCTGTGTATAAATACTTACATTACCTTCCTAGCATTTTTTATTATAGCACTAAACACATGAAGAGATGCCAGTCCTGGTAGTGCTGGCCTATAATCTCAGCACTTTAGGAAGCTGAGGCAGGAGGATCACAAATTCAAATCCAGCCTTAGCAACCTCATCTCAAAATCGAAACTAAGGCTGGTGATGTAGCATGTGTAGCACAGTGTGAAGGTCCTGCGCTTGATCACCACACACACACACACACACACACACACACACACACACACTAATGTTCTATATATAAATACTTATTTTCCTTTTTAGGATTGGAGGAATGGCACAGTATTAAAGTGCTTGCCTAGCAAACTCAGGCCCAGGCCCTGGGTTCAGTTCCCTAGCACCACATGAACCGGGCGTGGTGGCGCACGCCTGTCATCCCAGCACTCAGGAGGCTGAGGCAGGAGGACTGCTGTGAGTCCAAGGCTACCCTCGATTACATAGTGAGCTCAGGACCAACCTGGGCTACAGAGCAAGATCCTGTCTCAAAAAAAGAAAGGCTTTTTATCATGTTTAATTATAATATTTAAAATACCAAGCAAAAAGCCCCCAGCAGGCTGTAGGTTGCAGAGGCCAATTCTACATTCAGAAAGCGGCTGGGGTGCTGTGGGAAGGGAAGTCAAACTTGTTCCAGCGCAAGGAGTTTCTCTTCCTGGGAGCCCGCGAGGCTCCCAGCGTGGCATGGCTGCCCCTCCTTTCCTGGCACTCAGCTTCGCGAGGAGGATCAGCAGCCAGTGAGGGTGTGGACGCCCCGCCAGCCCTACATCCCGCAGCTGGGCGCTCACTCCTCACCAAGCCCATGCAGCTGTCCATCCGGGTCCCGGCCCGGCACCATGAGGCCCTGTCCCCGGAGGCTCTGCTGCCCAGGCCGGGGCGTCCTGGGGCCCCTGCTCCTGGCCCTGCTGGTCCTCGTCCTCTTCTTCCTGCCCTCCTTCATTAAGGAGCCCAGCACACGGCCATCCAGGTAAGACAGACCCGGCCAAGTTTCTATGCAGGGCAACTGCAAAGTGGAGCCCCGGGGAGTCTGGAGGGATGCTGAGCCCAACTGTGTCCACACAGGGATGTCCGGGTCCCCGTGGAGGGGGCAAGGTGGCACACATCTGTCATGCCAGCACTCTGGGAGGCAGAGGCAGGAGGATCGCAGCCTGGGCAATTTAGCAAGACCCTGTCTCTAAATAAAAATGAAAAAGTGGGCTGAGGATGAAGCTCAGAATGACGGCTCTGGGTTCAATTCCTGTTCCAAAAAGGGGGGATTCTTCCCATTTAGGGGGAGGCAGCTTCAGCTCTGTACCCTAAGTTAGTGTTCCAAAAGGGCCTGCTTGATGATTTTCATAGAAAATAAACACATCTTGAACAGTGCCAGACCCTTCTCTTTGTACACTCAATTTGTCTATTTATTTGAGACAGGGTCTCTCTCTATAGCCCAGGCTGGTTCTGAACTCACTATAGAGCCCAGGCTGGCCTTGGACTCACGGCAATCCTCCTGCCTCAGCCTCCCGAGTGCTGGGATTACAGGCGTGCGCCACCATGCCGGGCTTATGTGGTGCTGGGGAATTGAACTCGGGTACTTAGCGCTAGGTGCTTTAAATGTTGAGCTCTTCCTGCAGCCTTGTACACTCAGCTTACAATAAACTTGTTGGGGACCGGAGACATGGCTCAGTGGTTAGATCTCTTGCCTGGCACGTGCAAGGTCCCAGGTTCGACTCTCCAGCACCACATAAAAGGCCAGACTGCAAGTATGTCCCAGGGCTGGGATTCTGATCTGGGCAACTGGGTCCCTCGGCATCCCAATCGTCACCCCTGTGCCACGCGAGCCCTCAGTCTGCACTTACCATGGTGGCTTCCTGAGCCACGCTGTGTCGTGGATGATTTTCCAGGTTGGTACATGCAGAGACAACTTCCTCCTCCTGTTCTTGTGCTGGGCACGGGCCCACGGCTGCTCTGCGCTGGGCTATATGCAACACCCCCAGCGCTTTTTTTTTTTTTTTGAGACAGATCTCCCTAGGTTGTCCAGGTTGCCCTCAAACCTGCAGTCCTCCTGTTTCTGCCTCCTGAGTAGCTGGGCTGACAGGTGCGTTCTGACTAATGGCCTATTTATTCACACGTGTGTTAGTGTCTTTGCGCTACTGGGCATGGAGCCCAGGGTCTTCACATTGAGCTACATCCCCAGCCTCTGTTTTTCTGAGACAGGGTCTTGTTAAGTTACTATATTGTCCAGGCTTGAACTTGCGACACTCCTGCCTCAGCCTCCCGGAGTGCTAGGGTTACAGCACTGCTCTCTTTCTCCAGCAGCAGGAGTTAACCCAGGGTCTTTGCATTGCGCCATATCCCTCAACCTGTCCACTTTTTAGAGATTCTGTTACACAAAGCCACCAAGTTGTCCAGACTGGGTTTGAACTTTCGATCCTCCTGCCTCGGCCCCCAGCGCGTGGGGGTCCCAGGTGTGCCCCGCCTCGCCTGGCTGGTGGAATCGCGTTCTCTCAGATGCCTCCACCCGTGGGTGAGAGAGAGCCTGCTCCCCTCCCACGAGCAGGCACACGTTGTCAGCCAACCAAGGCCAGGGCCAGGGATCGCCCAAGCAGCTTGTCCTGGCACAAGGACCCCGAGGAGGAGACTAAAGCAACAGGAAAGGGAGGTGGAGAGGACTGGTCTGAGGAAGGGAAAACCAAGACATTCTGGGGAGGCTGAGACAGGAGGGTTTCAAGTTTGAGCCCAGAAATTTTAAAAGGCTGGGCATGGTGGCCCACAGTGTAATCCCAGCACTCAGGAGGCTGAGGCAGAGGGCTCCGGGGCAATTTGGCAATTGAGTGAGATCCTGTCTCAACATAAAACACGAAAAGATCTGAGATCGTAGCTCAGTGCAAAGGCTCTGAGTGCTATCCCTGCTGCTACCAAAAAGGAAGAAGAAAAAAAAAAACCAGGCTCGGTAGTGTGGCTCTGTAGTCCCTGGTTTCCTCCCTCAATACTACATAAATAAATAAATAAATAGAGCCGGCCATGGTAGCACATGCCTATAATCCCAGCACTCAGAAGCCTGAGGCAGGATTGGAGTGGGTTTGAGGCCAGCTGGACTCCAGAGTGCGACCCTGTCTCCAATAAAACAAGACAACCCCCAAATAAATAATTTTGAATGAGCCCAAGGGAAAAGGAAGGAAACAGAGCGCCCTAGGCTGGGGACGCTGCTCAGCGTCACAGCCCTGGGGCAGCACACAAGGTTCCTTTCCCCAGCACCACATAAAGACCAGCCAGGTGTGGAGGTGCTCGCCGGCGGCTCTGGGAGGCTGAGGCAGGAGAATCACAAGTTCCAGCCCCGCCTGGGCAACCTCGACACTTAGTGAGTCCTGTCTCAGAATACAAGAATAAATATGGGCTGGAAGCCTAGCTCCATGTGACAGCCGCGGGCTTTGTCCTCAATACTACAAAAAAAGAAAAGAAAAAATTACTGTCACAAGGGACAAAAGTTATGGAAGAAAGATTAATTTGCCTGCACATTTTGGGCCCCTGGCAATCTGATTGTTTATTTACATTGTGCTGGAATGTGCACCCAGGGCCTTTGCACTGAACTACATCTCCAGCCGGTTTTTTATTTTTGATTTGGAGACCAGGTCTCACTAAATTGCCCAAGATGGGCTGGATCTTGCCATCCCCCTGCCTCAGCCTCCCAGAATGCTGAGATTAAGGCTTGCACCGTCATGGCTGGCTCGACCTTTGCTTTTTTAAAAAAATAGTATAATGATAATAACTCCATAATGGTATAATGATGGTAATTAATTTTAATGGTAGTAATTATGGGTGTATATTAACTACATTATGTCCTTTGTATGTGGCCCAGAACAGCTCCTTTTCTTTAAAAAAACAAAAACAAAAACAAGGTCAAGGGGCCGAGGATGTAGCTCAGCGGTTAAAGCACTTGCTTAGAAAGTACAGGGCCCTGAGTTCAAGTTCCCAGCACTACATAAGCCAGCTGTGGTGGTGCACGCCTGTAATCACAGGACACAGGAGGCTGAAGCAGGAGGATTGCTGTGAGTTTGAGGCCAGCCTGGGCTCCATGGTGAACCCAGGTCCAGCACTACAGAGTGACACCCTGTCTCAAAAGTGGTGAGTTGCAGGCTGATCGCACCCATGAGAAGATATGGCCTAGGAATGGGCAATGTCAGCGGGGGTGAGACACACACCCAGGACAGCCTGGCCCCTGGGGAGGAGCAGCAGCCAGTGGCCCCCAGCAGCAGCACCCCCGCCACCCCCATACCACACTCATGATGACAGCATGTTGCTGGAGCGGTGCAGGCCAGCAACCCAGCTCTCTGGGAGGCTGAGGCAGGAGGATCACAAACTTGAACTCTGCCTGGGCAATTCAGTGACTTAGCGCCTAAAACAAAATAGTCAGGTTGGAGACGTAGTTCAGGGCTCAATCTCCAGTACAAAAAAAAAAAAAAAGTGTGTTTGTGTGTGTGTGAGACGGGATTTTGCAAACCCAGAATTTTTCTTTCTGCCATCTGTACAAAGGTAATTAAGGCAAGTATAGCGTTTGCATCTATTTTTTTTATTTTTGATTTACGTATTTGTGACAGGGTCTTGCTTTGTAGCCCAGGCTGGCCTCAAACTCACAGCAGTCCTCCTGCCTCAGCCTACCAAGTGCTGGGATTGCAGAAACACATCAGCATGCCTGGTTTATTATTTGTTTTTATTGTATTGGGAATCAAGCCCAGAGCTTTCACATGGAACTTCATCTCCAGCCTCTTTAAATTTTGATTTTGAGACAGGGTTTCCCTAAGTCACTCAGTTGCCCAGGCTGGTCCCAAACTTGCAATCCTACTGCCTCAGCTTCACAGAATGGTGGGATTACAGACATGTGCCACCACACATGGTTGGTACATTTATTTATTTATTTATTTATTTATTTATTTATTTATTTGAGCCAGGGTAGCCCAGGCTGGTCCTGAACTCACCATTTGGCCTAGGCTGGCCTCCAACTCATGGCAATCCTCTTGCCTCAGCCTCCCAAGTGCTGGGATTATAGGCATGTGCCACCATACCCAGCTTTTGTGGTCCTGGGGAATCGAACCCAGGGCCTTGAGCTTGCTAGGCAAGCATTTTAACTGCTGTGCCATTCCTTCAGCTCATTAAATTTATTTTTTAAGTGCAATATTTTATGTCTGTATCTTCCACATAGATTAAAATCATGAAGCAAAATGACATTTGCATAGGTGTGACCGTGATTACCTCACCAGTCCCTCTGACAGGGCCATCAGTCAATAAACACTTTCCCTGGCCAGGGTGGGTGGGCGGTTCCACCCGGGGTGGCCGGGACCTCTCAGAGCCGAGCAGAGCCGCAGCCTCTGAGCACGACAGTGGCGTCCCCGATCCCTGCCAAGCAGGCACCTGCCCAGCACCCCAGCCCTGGCGGCCAGAGGTTTATTTAGTCACAGGGAATTAAGGGAAATTTGGTTTGTCACTACTTGCCTCATTACTGTGACTTCCTGTGACACTGGAATGGGTCACTGGGGCCACCAGCCCTGTGGGACAAGGTGGCCCTTCAGGGAGCCACCGTCCACAGGTGGGAGTCCAGGGGGGATGTGCCTTGTCTCTTTCGGGCCCGTGGGACCACGAAGGTTTCCTGTCCATGACCTGCAGTTGGAGCTGTGTGCTGTCAGAGATCCTCCTGCCTCAGCTTCCAGCACAGTCACAGCCCCATGGATGGATGGAGACGTTTCCCATGGAGGGACGCTGTCCGCCAGAGTGCCCCTCTGCACAGTGTGTAGGTGTTTACAAGGAGAACCCCACTGGGGTCTCGGGGTTTGGGTATTTGTGGAGTCAGGGCAGCTCCAGGCCTGTTTGCCAGCCCTCATGGACAGGGTTTGGTTCTATCAGGTGGCCCGGGCAGGCACAGAGCTGAGCTATGAGAACCGGGGGCCATCTCTCTGCATCCTAACTGCACCCCGACCTTCCTCACTACAGATGGAGTGCAGGTAGATCAGGAATAGAGCCTTAGCTGGCCAGGTGGTGCAGGCTGGGAGTCCTAGCCCCTGGGAGGCTGAGGCAGGAGGATGGCGATTGGCCCCTCTGACGAAGGCAGGGTCCTGTTCTCTTTGGGGATGGGGCGTAGGCTCTTTACTCTGATCTACATCCCCAGCCCAGTTCTTAGATTTTTGATTTTGAGACAGCATCTCACAAAGTCACTAAGTTGCTCAGGCTGAACTGGAATTTAAGATTCTCCTGCCTCAGCCTCCCAAAGTGTTGAGGTGATAGGCCTGAGCCCCTGGGACCAGCTCAGAGGCGTTTTCTATGTGAGGCCAGTTACAAGGAAGAGAAGCCCTAGGAGGTAAGAGGTAGGACACCCCCGACCCACCACCTTCACCCACAACCTTCAGGAGCCATAGCCGAGAGCGCCCCTCGCGGTCAGCCACGGAGACAGGCAGAAAATAAGCCAGCAAGTAGGAATTCAGGAGGGAGGCTTGCTGAGTTTTTCTTCTGCTTCTTTTTTGAGACAGGGTCTCGCTCTGCAGCCCAGGCTGGTCCTGAACTCACTATGGAGCCAGGCTGGCCTTGGACTCACAGCCATCCTCCTGCCTCAACCTGCCTAGTGCCGGGATTACAGGTGTACGCCACCATGCCTGGCCTATGTGGTGCCTGGGAATCAAACTCGGGTACTTAGCGCTTGCAGGGTGCTTGCTGGGGGGGCTTCCCTGGGCCCTGGGGTGACGCTGCGTGATGCGGCATCGTGACAGCCTGAAGCAGGGACACCAGGCATGATGTCTGTTTCTTGGACTCTGGGATTGATTATTCAGGAGACGACTTGAAAGGGGAACATTTTAGCGTCATTTCTGGCGTGAGGTCCAGCACCCCAGACGCCTGCTGCTGCTGCGGTCCAGGTGCAGGGCCAGTGGGCAGCGTGATTCATGCAGGAACCCAAGAAACTGCAGAACTTCCTGGGAAATCCCTTTCAAGTCTGTCCGAGGCGCAAGAATAAATACTAGTTACGTTCTTTTATTTTTCCCCTTTCTTTTCTTTTGTTGTCGTTCCTGGGAATTGAGCCCAGGGCCTTTACACAGCCAGCGCTCCAATCCCAGCCCTTTCTTGTTTCGGATTTTGAGGCACAGTCCAGTCGAGTTCCCCAGGCTTGAACTTGTGATTCTCCCGACGGCCTCCAAGAGTGCAGACGTGTCCCCACAGTCCAGCTGGCTGCACCTCGGCCTGAGCCCACCATAGCCAGTCTCCGTCAAGGGTTTTCTCTGTCCATAGGTATCAACACAGAGAAAACCATGGAAAGTGGTCTCCCGAGCTGCTGCAGCTGTCCGTGTCCCAGGTGCCCGCCAGGGACAGGGCCCTGGACGCCCACCCTGGGCGTGTGGCCCGCCTGGCTGGAGAGGACAAGGGGGTGGAGGTCACCCGGGGCCCGGGGCAGGAGGAGGGCACCACAGCCGCGGTACTGTGCACACTGGACAAAGACAGGACCACAGCGGGCACGTTGCCACCAGGAAGTCAGCGCAGGGAGATGGCCTCTGTCAGGTCACTGCAGCGTCAGGACACAGGACCACCCAGACGGGCAGCAGACCAGAAGGGGAAGCTGACCATGGTGGGGACAGGGCTCGAGAGGCATCAGGGGGCAGCAGTGACCCCAGCCAGGACGCTCAGTCCACAAAGCCAGGACCGAGTGTTGGCCACAGCCAATGCAGTGAAAACCAGGCTGGGAAAGGAAGCCATGACCACAGCAGCCGCCGCAGCCCGGGGCTGGGTGGCCCGGACCTCGCCGCCACCTGCCCGTGCGCCGAGGGCCACCACACAAGTGACCCAGGAGCTGAAGGCCGCCAACTTCCGGGCAGAGCCACGGTGGGATTTTGAGGAGGAGTACACCTTCGACATGGGAGGTCTGCGGACGGTGAGTGTGTCCGGCTTCCTGTCCCCTCAGGAGAGGGCCAGCCTTCTGCTGCTGTGACCCAGCTTGGGCCTGCCTGTGTCGGCCATAGTGGGAGAAGGAGGAGGGCCCAGGACCCGTGCCTGGGCCGAAGCCAGGAGGGTCAGGAGTTGGGTGTGAGGGACTGTGGCCGGCACTGGGCTGGGCACAAGACTCCCTGTGCTCTGGGGGCAGGAGAGAGGGGACAGGGAGCAGCAGAGGAGAGGACCTCGGCCTAGCAGCTCAGCAGTTAGAGCACAAGGCCCTGGGTTTGATTCCCCAGCACCACATAGCCAGGTGTGGGCTACATTGTTAGTTTGGAGCCAGCTTGGACTCCACAGCAGGACCTTGTCTCCAGGAAAAAAAAAAAAAAAAGGACCCCAGCCCGATCCCCAGGAAGGGCACGGCTCCCACAGCTCTAGATCCTCACTCTCTCCCAGCCTGGGGAGAGCCTGCTGGGCTCAGTCCCAGGCCCTGGCCCTCCTCCCACTTCTGCGTCCACAGCTTGCGTCTTGCACGCCCAGGTTGGAACCAGGTGCCGGCAGCGCACTGGACACAGGACTGGGCAGCATTTTGCCCATGTGAGCTGACGACAAAGCCATTGCCCAGATCCCTGGGGACCCCGGAGGGCCCCCACGGTGGCAAGGGGAGGATCAGCAGCCCTGGGACTGGGATGGAGGGGTGCAGAGGCAGGGCCCTCTAACCAGCCATGTGGCCAGCCCCGGGGTGCAGGCCAGTCATCTCAGCGCTCTGGGAGGCTGAGGCGGGAGGATCACGCGTTCTAGGCCAGTCTTCACATCAAAACTAAAAATGGGCTGGGGATGTAGCTCAGTGAGAAGGCCCTGGGCTCGATCCCCAGCCCGGTGCGGTCCCCGGGGTCCCTCCCCTCTGACCTCCATCCCCCTCTGCCCAGACCTGCCCCGACTCCCTGAAGCTCCGCGCCGCCAGCTCACCCTGGCTGCAGCGTCTCTTCCTGCCCAACCTCACCCTCTTCCTGGACGCGAGGCACTTCAGCCAGAGCGAATGGCGCCGCCTGGAGCACTTCGCGCCCCCATTTGGCTTCATGGAGCTCAACTCCTCCCGTGGGTGCCTCCCGGGCCGTGGTGGGGGGCAGGGTAGGCACCAGGGCCTCCGGGGGTGCTGACGGAGCACCTCCTTCCAGTGGTGCAGAAGGTCGTAACCCACCTCCCACCGGTGCCCCAGCAGCAGCTGCTCCTGGCCGACCTCCCCGCGGGGAGCTCCCGCTGTGTCACCTGTGCCGTGGTGGGCAACGGGGGCATCCTGAACGACTCCCACGTGGGCCGGGAGATAGACAGCCACGACTACGTGTTCCGGTGAGCCGACCGCCCTGGCTCTTCTGCCTTGAGACCTCGCAGGGCAGCGGCGAGCCTGGGGCCTTCACACGCGGCCACATCCCCAGCCCTTTCTAATTTTGAGACAGTCTCACTAAGTTGCCCAGGCTGGACTCAAACCTGTGATCCTCCTGCCTCAGCCTCCCGCAGTGCAGTGCTGAGATGACAGGCCTGTGCCACCCGGCCCAGCTTCCCAGCCTTTTAGGCACCAGGGGGTTTTGTGGAGGACAATTCTTCCACAGACCAGGAAGTAGGGGGATGTTTCCAGGTGATTCAAGCATATTTACATGTGTTGTACATTTTATTTTTATTACTGTATTATAATATAGAATGCAATAGTTATTCAGTGCACCATAATATTAGGGTGTGTTTGCAGCCGCTCCCCAGCACCAGGATTGCCACCTCAGCCCCACTTCAGGTTATCAGGCATTGGATTTTCATAAGGACCACACAACCCAGATCCCTCACAGGTGCAGTTCATAGTAGGGAACATGTTTCTATGGCAATGACTTGGTAGGGGGTGGAGCCCAGGCGGTTATGAGAGTGACTCGCCCTCCACCCCTTGCCTTCTGCTGTGTGGCCCTGTCCTGAAGATGGACTTGCACTGATCTGTCCCCCAGGTTGGGGACTCCCGCAACAGGTGCTCTGTGCCTTCATCTGGAAGGGTACAGCTCCTGTCCCCCAGCTCCCCTTGGGTTCTGACCGTTTCTGTGCAGGTTGAGTGGAGCTGTCATTAAGGGCCACGAACAGGACGTGGGCACTCGCACCTCCTTCTACGGCTTCACGGCCTTCTCCCTGACTCAGTCGCTCCTAATCCTGGGCAGCCGGGGTTTCCAGCACGCGCCCCTGGGCACGGTGAGCGGAGCAGAGTGTTTTGCGGGGAGGGGGAGGTGAAGGGAGGTGACCGGGCAGGTTCTGCAGCTGGCACAGGCGCCATTCCACTGAGGGACAGCCAGAGCGGGACACAGAAGAGCAAGGGGCCGTGGGGGGCCGTCCACCCCACCCCACCCGGGTCCCAAAGGCCATCCTCCCAGCCACGCGCTGCCCTTCACCCCCAGGGCGTCCGGTACCTCCACTTCCCAGAAAGCGCACGTGACTATGAGTGGCTGGAAGCCATGCTGTTCAACCAGACCCTGACCACGAAGAACCTCTTCTGGTTCAGGTACCCTCCCTGTGCCCACCCCGACCCGGGCTGGCTTGTGAAGGCTGCAAAGGGTGGGACAGGTGAGGACAGCTGTCACCTGGGCACGAGGACCAGCCAGCCCTGTGACCTCGACTTGGCCCACGCCGAGCCAGGCGAAAGGACTAAGCCACGTAGTGCCTAGTGGCTCGCAGACCTGGGATCCCTGCACTTTGGGAGGCTGAGGCAGGACAGTGGCAAGTTGAAGCCTAGCCAGGGACGCTCAACAATGGAGCAACGCTGTGTCAGGATAAACAACAACAACAACAAAATAAATACAAGAGGGGTAGGAGGATGCTGGGGACACGGCCCAGAGGGAGGCCCTGGGTACCACCCCCAGCGTCACACGGTGCTGAGCACCCGTCCCCCGGTCCAGGCGCCGGCCCCAGGAAGCCTTCCGGAACACCCTGCGCTTGGACAAGTACCTGCTGCTGCACCCAGACTTCCTCCGATATGCAAAGAACAGGTGACAGTGGGCGGCCCACGCGGGCAGCATCGCGGCCGCCGGGCCCTCATCTCACCCGAGGACGTTTTGCAGGTTTCTGAGGTCGAAGACCCTGGACTCGGTGCACTGGAGGATATACCGGCCCACCACGGGCGCCCTCCTGCTGCTCACGGCCCTGCAGCTCTGCGACAAGGTGCGCAGGGACCCGGCCAGTGGCCACGCGGGGGCTGGGCGTGGGTGAGAATAGTGTGCTCGCGACCCCGGCGCCTGCACCTGTGCCCTAGGAACACATTAGGACAAAGACAGAACTCCAGAAGTCACCTGGACATAGCCGCCATCCTGGTCGCATCCCTGTGGCGGGCGCCGTGTTGCCCACTGCAACTTAAAGCAGGACAGGTTTATCTCCTGGTCGGCTTGCTGCAGGCCTACGGGCCTAGTGAGGAGAACCCCTTGCCCACCTCTGGCAGGAAGCAGAGAAGGGGATACGCCTCCCCCCCGTCCCATCCCTCCCTCCAACCAGGTGGCACTGTTTTCTTTCTTTCTTTTTTTTTTTTGGGGGGGGGACAGGGTCTCGCTCTGTAGCCCAGGCTGGTCCTGAACTCACTATGTAGCCCAGGCTGGCCTTGGACTCACGGCAATCCTCCTGTCTCAGCCTCCCAAGTGCTGGGATTACAGGTGCACTCCACCACGCCCAGCTAATGTGGTGCTGGGGAATCGAACTCAGGTACTTAGTGCTTGACTTAGCGCTTCCTAGGCAGGTGCTTTAACTGCTGAGCCGTCCCTCCAGCCCCCAGGGTGCCACTCTTGTATCCCCGGCTGGTCCCAAACTCAGCCTCAGCCTCCCGTGTGCTGGGATGACAGCTCCAGTGTTGCCCCCACGATCCGGTCATCTTCCCGATACACACGACTAGGGGCTGATGTGGTTGTCACCCCGTTTCTCCCGCCCCCCAGGTGAGCGCGTACGGCTTCATCACCGAGGGCCACGAGCGCTTTTCGGACCATTACTATGATAAGTCATGGAAAAAACTCGTCTTTTACACAAACCACGACTTCAAGTTAGAGAGAGATGTGTGGAAGCGGCTGCATGATGCAGGCATCATCCGGCTGTACCAGCGTCCGCAGGCCACCGAGGCCGGGCACTGACTGGAGCGGGGGCGTGGGGTCCTCGACTCTCCTGCCGTCTGTCCCCGCACACCCACGCCAGGGAAGAGCCTCCTCCCCCACACCTCGGAGCCCTGTGTGAAGTCCATGTGGGGACTTTTAACTGGGTGGGGGGATACATGGTCTACACCACTGACTACTGGAAAGCATTTTCCACCACCCAAAAGCCACTGGATAGTCAGCCCGGCGGCTCGGGCCGGTGATGCCAGCACTTTGGGAGGCTGAGGCAGGGGGATCGAAAGTCAAGCCACGGGTGGGCAACTTGGTAGTGTAGCAAGATCCAGTAGCAAGTCAACAGTGATAAGGGGCCGGGGAGGCAGCTGAGAGGGCCGCTCTGCACCTGACCCCAGGGCCCTGCCGAGAGGAAAAGAAGGAAAAACAAGCCCCCGGGCACTGAGGGCGGACCCCAGCCTGGCATGAGTCCCCGTGGTCTGCGTGGCCCCAGTGAGGTCCTGGCTGCGCCTGGAGGCCCCTTCCTGGCTCAGTCAGCACCTCCCCTTGACTCTGATGGTTTCATTTTTTACAACAGGGTCCTGCTCTGTAGTCCAGGCTGGCCTCGAACTCGTGGCAATCCTCTTGCCTTAGTCTCTCCAGTACCGGGATTACAGGGAGGCCGGGCGGGGCAGCCCAGGTTGGGGGGGTGGTTCGGGGCGCCAGGCGCAGCCGCGTGGAGAGCGCTGCGCAGGGCTCCCCATCCAGCGGCTGGTTGCCTTAGGGGGCGACAGTCAGGCTCCAGACATTCCGGTGTGACTCGGCAGGGGGCGCCCGCCATCTTCCAGCTTGGCCGATGCTTTCTCTGCCTGGCACCCGCCAGGGAGCCAGTCCATCCTTTGCTCCCCACTATCAAGAAGGAGGAGGGACAGGGGCAGAGGTCCACTGACCCTGGCATGTGCTGCAGCCTGGGTCTCTGAGCACCGGGTCACTCCAGGGCCCCCAGGAGGTAGCACCCATCTGAGCAGAGGGGTAAATCTGACAGCATACATGCATCCCTTGAGGGCCTGATACGTCCGATTTCTTCCCTTCTCTGTACTGAGAATTGAACCCAGGGCCTTCACATTGAGCTATCTCCCAGCCCATTTCTTAGTTTTGATTTTGAAAAAATATCTTGATAACTCATTAAGTTGCCCAGGCTGGGCTTGAACTTGTGATTTTTTTTTTTTTAAGACAGGCTCTCATTAAATCAGTAAGTTGCCCAGGTGGGGCTTGAACTTAGAGATCCTCCTGTCTCAGCCTCCTAGCGTATATTACAGCCATCTTTGTCAGCAACCCAGCACATATGGTGAGACATGACTTGCGTTCATAGACCTACAGCTGCCCCTTTCGGCGCCTGGCTGCAGACAGATGCTACCCGCGCCAGCAAGAGCCCAGTCTTTCTCAAGATCCAGTGTCTGGGCGCTGGAGGAACAGCAGAGGGGTTCAAGCACTCTCCTAGAGAGCACAGGGTCCTGAGTTCGATTCCCCAGCACCACATAAGCCGTGCATGGTGGCCCACTCCTGTAATCCCAGCACGCTGTAAACTGAGGCAGGAGGAATGCTATGAGTTCAAGGTCAGGCTGGCCTACCTAGTATGTTCAGAACCAGTCTAGGCTATGGAGAGAGACCTTGTCTCAAAATAATAATAATTGTAGCAGGATATAGTGGCAGACACTCTAATCCCAGCATTCTGGGAGGCTGAGGCAGGAGGATTGCAAGTTTGAGCTCAGCCTGGGCAACCTAGCTATTCAGCAAGACTGTCAAATGGACAGGGGATGTACTTCAGTGCAAGGGCCTTGGGTTCAATCCCCAGTACAGGAGGAATAAAAAAATATAATAAGAGAGAGAAAGAACCCTGAGAAACTGCCCCACTCAGCAGCAGGGCCACAGAAAGTGAAGCGGGGAGAAGGGGAAGGGTGGAGCCAAAGGAGAAAAGCCCCCATCAGAAGTCCCCGCCCGCGTTTTGACACAGGCGATTGGTGATGTGACAGCCACACAGCTGAGATTAATGATAAAATTGCTCTCAGTTCCCTAATTTGAACTTTTATTTTGCTTCCTCCTGTTCCCCGAGAGCCGGGTGTAATTATGCAAAGTGTTACCCATGGCGCGGGGTAACACAAGCGGCAAATCAGCGCCTGTCATCAGCATTAGCGGCTCATTTATGAGAAAATGACATTTCTTTTCAGCTGGCCTTTCTAAAAGCTGAAAGAAATCTTCCCGCTTGTGAGTCTATGGAAAGGAGAGCGAACTTCCAACCGATCCCGCGGCTCCCAAGGGCGCGGGGCCTCGGGGTGGGAGCGGCCCAGCTGGAGCTGTCGTCCTCCTCCAGGAAGGCTCAGCCCCTCCCCGCTCCATTCACCGCTGCCAGGTCGCTGCCCGCTCCATTCTCAATTCCCATCCCTGATTTTTCTTTTCATAAAATAATCAATCATCTTCAAATGGTGGGATGGGGCAGCACATTGGCCCGTCTGCTTCCTGCTCCGGAGGATGGAGGTGCATCCTTTGCAGACAGCGGGAACCGGCGGGGTTTAGCTGCAAAACACATTACTGCAGTCTGCCAGTATGCAGAGTGACTGAAGTGCCAGTATCTTGGGTGTTGCCACGCCCTGAGCTATCATTTGCCTCAAGGCAAAAGTAACCTTGTAAAGAATATTTTAATTATCTATTTACTGCAGTAGTGGGGACTGGACTCAGGGCCTTCTCTGTGAGCTACGTTTTCTAACCCCATTTTTATTGGTTATTTGAGAAAGGGTCTTGTCAAGTTGCTACCTTCCACCAGCTGGGCTTGAACTTGGGATCCTCCTGCCTCAGCCTCCCAAAGTGCTGGAGTACAGACCTGTCCCACCATACCTGGCTTAAAAAGAATTTTTTGAGATGGGTTCTGGCTAATGTGGTCCAGGATGGCCTCAACCTTGTGTCTCTGCTGCCACACAGGCATGAGCCCCGGGGCTTGGCTTTTTAATGATGGGGGGAGGGGGGGGCAAGAATGGCTCAGCAGTTAAAGAGCTTAGCTAGCAAGCCCAAGGCTGAGTTTGATTCCCCAGCCTACATAAAGCTGAGCGTGCTGGCGCAGGCCTATGATCCCAGCACTCGGAGGCTGAGGCAGGAGGATTACCATGAGTCCAGGGACATCCTGGGCTACATCAGTGAGTTTCAGGACCAGCCTGGACTACAGAGCGAGATCCTGTCTCAAATATATATATATATATATTTCAAGGTCACACATCAACGTTGAAGTCCAAACTAAATCAGGAACCATCACAAGGGATCAATTTCCAGCACGAAGCATTCTGGAGACTCACAGTCTCAAAAACTGATGACAGGTGTTAAAAGAAAACCATCTGAAGTGTCGGGAGACTCAGGCGCCGAAGCAGAGCTCAGAGGCCCCTCCACACCCCCTCCCAGGCTGGGCCGTTCTCCCGGGGAGGAGCAGGACATCAGCTTCCCCCAGCTACTTGTTATTAAGGCTCAGATAAGGTCCAGGGAGCTGGAGGGATAGCACAGAGGTTAAGGAGCTCGTCTAGCAGCTCAAGGCTCTGATTTTGATTCCCCAGCACCACATAATCTGGGAGTGGAGGCGCATGCCTATAACCCCAGGATTTGGGAGGCTGAGACAAGAGGATTACCATGAGTTCATGGCCAGCCTGGGCTCCACAGTGAGTTCAGAACCAGTCTGGGCTGCGGAGTGAGATCCTGTCTCAAAAAAAAAGGTCAAGAATGGTTAAAAAAAAAAAAAAACAGGTATGGGATGGTGGCACGTCTTTAATCCCAGCACTGTGGGAGGCTGAGGCAGGAGGACCGCAAGTTCAAGACCCGCCTGGGCAAGTTGGTGACTCAGTGAGGTCCTGTCTCAAAATCAAAAATAAAAAGGGCCGGGTGGGGCTCAGTGGGTTCGATTCTCACTACTGCAAAAGAGAAAAAAAATGGGATTTGCTTTTCAAGACAGTTGGGAAGAGATTAACAGTTTTAACAAAGACGCCAGCTGTTAGGGATTGGGTCTGGAATGTCCCCCAAAAGTCTCATTTGGATGTTAGGGAACAGCTATGAATCACGCACGGCTAAGGGGCGGGGCCTACTCAGAAGGGGCGGGGCACCGGGACCCGGAAGTATGTACATAAGCCCCGCCCTTCTCACGTGTCTTCCTGCCTGCCACGCGGAGAGGCTGCGGGTGGGCCCTGTGAGACCTTGAGCGCATGGAGGGGTTGGGCCGTGGGGCCTCGGTGTAGACCCGGACCATGAACGGTGGGAGCGGGGTGGGGGCAGTCCCACGCAGCTGCGGGGCACCCCGGGAGGTGAGGAGGGGCTGGCAGTGCACAGGCCGGATATGCGGGCACCGCAGGGGATGTAACCGCGTGGTGATTCTCCTTTTCCCGTGCGGTGATGAGGCAGAGGAAACATGACAAGGAACCGACCAGAGGAGAGAAATACTGACACGGGAGGGTGGCGCAGGCCTGCACTTCCAGCGCTCTGGGAGGCAGAGGCAGGAGGATCTCAAGTTGGAGCTCAGCCTGGACAACTTAGCGACTTGGCAAGATCCTGTCTCAAATTTTAAAAATGAAAAGGGGCGGAGATGGTGCTCATTGCGAAGGGCCTGGGTTCAATTCCCAGTACAAACGAATTTTATTTTTTTATTTATATAATTTTTTCTGAGGCAGGGTCTCGCTCTGCAGCCCAAGCTACCCTTGCTTGGACCCACGGCAATCCTCCTGCCTCAGCCTCCCGAGTGCTGGGGAATCGAACTCTAGTACTTAGCGCTTGCCAGGCAAGCGCTTTAACCGCTGAGCCCCCAGACAAATTTTTTTAAACCCTCAAAAATCATAAACCCTAAGTATTGTCCATCAGCAGGGTGGCAAGGTGAGTCTGTGCTAGTGTTGGGGTGAAAAGCGGGTTGGCCCAGCGTGGCTGAGCCCAGCGACGGTGGCCGGGCCCACGCCAGCCGGGGCAGAACTGTGGCAGCGGCTCTGGAAGCCTCGGCCGGGACAGACCCGCTTGCTGCAGCCCAACTGTCTGCGGCAGAGCCCCGGGCCGCTGGTCCTTGCAGACGGGCAGCCTCGCCCTGCCCACCGCCAGGGGCCGCGTGGGACCCTCGGCGGCCTCTCTGGGCTGGCTCCCTTCTGTGGATCGCCCCTAGATGGTCACTAAGGAGGCGGGACAGCCCCAGCCTGCCCCTAACTCGCCCCGCCGTTCCCCACCGTGGGGGTGTCCTCATTCGCCAGCCGTCTGTCTGCTGGATTGGCCGGGCGTTTGGGGTCCTGGGGATCAAGCCCTGGGCTTTCACGCTGCGCTAACCCCCCCAGCCCTTTTTTCGTTTTTATTTTTGATTTTGGGACAAAGTCTCCCCCAAGTGGCTACGTTCCCCGGGCTGGGCTGGGATTTGTGATCCTCCTGCCTCGGCCTCCTAGTGTGTTGATATTACAACAGGCCTGCGCCATCGGATCGGGCTTCTCCAGCTTTTTGGGTGAATCGGTCCCTCGCTTTCCGCGGTTGCGCCGGGAACACAAGGCGCCGTGGCCCCAACCTGGAAATCGGGGACCTTCAGGAGTCCCGCAGGTCACCAGCGCGACAGGTGGCGGCGTGTCGCCGCGCCCAGCGCGTCCCCGACCGCGCGAGGCCCCGGACGGCGCGAAGCGAGCGTCCCGCCCGATCCCGGGCCGCCAGCGTCGCCGAGTGGGGCTGGCTAGCGCAGCTGCGCGCCGCTGTCCCCGAGGTGCGGCGCCGTCCCGAGCCGGCGGGCAGGGGCGCTGTGGGCCGGGCGACGCCGCGGCGGCGGGCGGGCTGGGCGGGGCCGGGCGGGGCCGCAGCGCTCACCGGCCGGGCCGCATGGGGCGCGCGCGCCGCTGGCTCCTCCGGGGGCTCGTCCTGCTCGCCGCCGCTTGCGCGGGGGTCTTCTTCGCGCGGCTCCCGGGACCCAGGGCCCGAGCCAGGTAAGGTCGCGGGGCGCGGGGGTCGCGCGGTGGCAGGGGCGCCGCTGCCCGGACCCCGCCGCCTCTTCCTGGGTCCGCAGCGCCGCGGCGCTTTTGGTTCATTCCTTCGGGGCCTAGTTAGCAAATGTGTGTGTGCGCGTGTGACTGTGTGACGTGCCGAGCTACAGGGGATCAAGCCAGTCTTGCCAAGTCGCCGAGTTGCCCGGCTGGTCTCGGAGGTAAGAGGCCAGCAGCCTTGGCGCCCGGGGCGGTGGGAACACGGGCCGGCGCCCACGGGCCGGCTCCTGCTGTTTCCAAGCTTGTGGTTTGGAAGGGGTCCCCTCCCGCCGCCCTAGCGGGCCCGCGTCCACCCGAGTCTCCCGTCCCTGCCGCCCTCTGCCCCTCCTCACCCTGTAAGTTCTCACCTGCGCCCCAGGAGACACCTGAGCCTGTGCCTTTAGCAGGCGACAGGGCCAGGACTGAAGAGGCCTTCCAATGACTTAGTGTAATTGTACCAGACCCAGGGCACCCCGAGTTCGGGCTTGGGGACCAGGCGAGGCCACAGTCTCCTGCTAGGGTCCCCCTCCCCCAGCCTTTGCACAGAGACATAAGAACAAAGTTGGTGTCTGTGCTGGGAGACGAGGTCAAGGGACACATCTCAGCTGCAAAATAACACGAAGTTCGCGTGCAGGTGGTCACGTAGCAGTAATGCCTCGTTCATGATACCCTAGGAACACCTCTAACACACTTTTTTGGGGTAGTACTGGGGACGGAGCCCAGGTTTTTCACAATAAGCTACATTCCCAACCTATTTTCTTCCTTTTTTTTTGGAGACAGCCTCAAGTAAATTATAAATTGTCCAGGTTGTCCAGGTTGGGCTTGAACTTGGAATCCTCCTGCCTCAGTCTTGGACTGCTGAAGGCAGGCACACCTAATGCCACTTTAAAGATGAGCTTTTGGGTACTTCCGTTGTTCCTGAAAAATAAGTCAAGTTGACAGGCCTGTCACCCCAGGACTGTGGGAGGCTGAGGCAGGAGGACCACACATGGAGCTCAGCCTGGGCCTTTTAGCAATTTAGGGAGACCCTGTCTCAATCTAAGAATGAAAAGGAGGGGCAGTGCCGTAGCTCAGTGCGCAGACCCTGGAGTGGATCTCTAACACCAGAAAAAGAGAAGTCTTTTCACAGTCTAATATGACTCAACTACCTGGCTGTTTCATGATAACGCTTGTGCGGCTTGTGCCGTACCTGCAACCTGGGCAGGTCAGGACTCGGCCTCGTGGGCGGAAGCTCAGTCCAGAGGAGATGCAGGGTAGGAGGCGCACGGCCTTGTAGGTAGGGCTGCAACCCGTGTGACAGTCTCCGACCAAAAACTACAGACTCGGCGGTCTACCGGGGTCGGCCCAGGAGTAGGACCGAGGCAGGGTCTGCAAAGGCACAGGAGGTGGTCCTGCTGCTCTGAGAAAGGAACCAGGGGCTGGAGGGTTGGCACAGTGGCTGCCACGCTGGCCTAGCAAGTGCAAGGCCCTGAATTCGATTCCCCAGCAGCACACAAGCTGGGCACAGTGGCACATGCTGGTAAACCCAGCACTCGGGAGGCTGTGGCAGGAGGATTGCTGTGAATTTGAGGCCAGCCTGAACTACATAGTGAGTTCAGGACCGGCCTGGGCTACTGAGGAAGGCCTGTCTGAAAAAAAAAAAAAAACTAAAAAACTAAAAATAGAGAGGAAGCCAGTCTGGAAATCTACTCTTGAAAGACTCTGGTTCCACGGTTCCCAACTTGAAGATTTCCAGACCCATTTTAAAACACTCTAAAGAAAGAGCGGGTGCCACACAGAAGCTGTCAGTTGCCACCAACTGCCAGCTTCATGCCGCAGAGGCAAGTACCTAGAACTACTAATGTTATGTGAGCCGGGCCTTGTGGTGCAGGCTTGTAAGCTCAGCACTCTGGGAGGCTGAGGCAGGAGGATAGCAAGTTCAAGCAAAGCCTAGGCAACTTAGCCCATTTCAAAATAAAAAACAACACAACGTAAAATAATTTAAAGCTGAGTTGGGGAGTCCTCAGTGTGGAGACCCTAGGTTCCATCCCCAGCATCCCACCTTCAGAAAGGGGGATCCGCGTAAAGCTAGTTATATGAACCATGTGCTCTGCTGGCAGTGATGCTCCCAGAGGAACGTGTATGGCCGGTCCCCTCCCCACACCCTGCTAGGCCCCAGCCAGGTATTTATCCATGGCCAGAAACCCTGGATTCCCAGGAGAACCGCAGTGCACACCAGACTCTGACCAGGCCGCAGGCCTCCAGGGAGATACTCAGGAATTCAAGGCAAGGAAAATAAACCTGGGCTGAAACAGCTCTGTTAACCACTTCCCGCCCAGCTGCCATGCGGTTCTGGTCCTCCATCCGCCACTCCCGGCCACCTGCACCCCACCTACTGGGGGCTGAGCCCATGGGGTCAGCAGCGTCTGGGCATTGCCAGCCTCCTGGGGTGGGACAGTCTCCCACTGGGCAGCCGAGGCTGGGCATGGTCCCGGCTCCTCTTGGGGCCGCTGGGCAGGCATACGGGGCTCACACAGCAGCTGCAGGATTAAGAGGGCAGCCAGGTGGCCGGGCACAGGGGGAGGTGTGGGGGAAGGGACTGGCCTGCTCTCCCCTCCACTTCCCGCAGAGTCCCTGGAAGTCTACAGGACACCCAGGAGGGGGAGGGAGGCTGTCTTTGGCTCCCCACCCGCTGTGCTCAGCCATCTTAGCCCCCAGACAAGAGGCTGTTTGCCTTGCTGCCCCACCTGCCCCTGGGGCTGCTGGGTAATGGGGTGGCAGGGCCCTGCTGCCCAACCACCCTTGGAATGGCCAGACCCTTGTCCCTTGGTCTCTGGGAACGACGAGTGGCCTACAGCCAACATTAGCCCCTTACTTCCACCCACATGAAACCCCATACAGTGGCTGGCATGGGGTGCTTGGCTTTCTTCCTCTAGGGAACGGACATTAACATCCAGAGGGTACTTTTTACATTTGGTGACCAAAATCCTCTTGGATCCCTTCCAAGGATCAGGTGAACCCAGGATGATTACGCCCCCCATATGGGTGGATACTGAGGTTCTGAGAAGTTTCCCTAACTGCCTAAGGTCAACAGTAGCTGGCAAGTAGTAGAGCCGGAGAGTGCCAGGGAGCCAGGCTCAGAGCCACAGGCCTCAGCAGGAACTGTGTACACTCCAGGAGATGGCCTGGGGCCCCACCGTTCCAGACCCAGTCCTGGGCCCGGATGGTCACAATTCTTGGGGTTAGCAACCAGCCTTGCCAAGATCTTTTTTGTGGTACCGAGGACCAACCCCAGGGCCTTCCTGCTGAGATACATCCCCAGCCCGCTTTTGATTTTTAATTTAGAAACAGGGTCTCACTAAGTCACTAGGTTGCCCAGGTTGGGCCTGAACTTGTGATCCTCCTGCCTCAGCCTCCCAGCGTGCCGGGATGACAGGTGTGCATCACCAGGCCCAGCTTTCACCGTTTTCGTATTCTGACCGCTGTCTCATCGTTCCTGTAGGTCATGTGCCTGCCTCTCTGAGGGGTTCCTTCGTTTCTGGGTTTCTGCTGCTGGGTAGGACATAGTGACAGTCTTTTGCAAGTGGGAAGACAGAGACAAGGGCCAGAGCACGGGAGGACAGGACGCAAATCACGGACACCTGTGGATGACTCGACTCAGCAGGCCCAGCTGCGAGGACCAGGCCCCAGCGCCAGGGATGGGCCCACCTGCTAAGGGCTCTGACCCCTGATGCACTTGTGTTCCCTCCCCCAGGGGCTTGTCGACTCCTCCGACTCCACCAGCATTCTTTGGGCCCGAAGCATTGAATCCTGGGACCAAACAGGTAAGGTGACTGGCCACCCTGTGGCAGGTTCTTCTTTTTTGGTTTTGGTTTGGTTGTTGGGTGTTTGCACACCTTGCCTTTGCGGTGCTGGAGATGGAGCTCAGGGCCTTCACGCTCAGCTATGCTCACAGCCATCTGTTTTGAGACAGGATCTCACTAAGTCGCTAAGTTGTTCAGGCTGGTCTCAAACTTGTGGTCCTCCTGCCTCAGCCTCCAGGAGTTCTGGAGTTCCAGAGGGGCGTCACCAGACTGGCTTATAATACATTTTTAAAATTTAAAGTTGGGCACGGTGGTACCTGCCTGTCACTCCAGCACTCGGGAAGGGGCTGAGGCGGGAGGATTGCTCTGAGTTCTAGGCCAGTTCTGGGCTACATAGTGAATTCAGGACCAGCCTGGGCGACAGAGCCTCAAAATAAATAAGGGGGAAATATGTAAACATGTAAAATGTGAACATTTACTGCTTTTTGCGATCCCCCTAGTATCCCCACCTGCTGACACAGGGGACAAGGGGTTCTCAGAACACCTCGGTCCTAGTGTCTAAGGACCAACCCAAGGTGCTGTGAGACCGAATTAAGAGGCTGGCAGATCTGGGGTTCACTGGGGACCTTCCTGATGGGAGTGTGGTCCCAGCGGCAGCAAGACCCATGTGGCCCGGGATCTGGGTCGGGTGGAGGAGGACGGGACGGAAGAGGTAGCTGCTTGGGAGTGCCCGCCTGGCACGCTCAAAGCCCTTGTACCTGACACTAAAACAGGAAAAAAGAAAGAAAGAAAGAAAGAAAAAAGAAAAAAAGCCAGAAAGAAAGAGCAGTGTTTATGACCGAAGTGATTTCATCCCGGCTGGTCGCCATAACAGAGGGCCAGCCACGTCCCTGGGAGATGATCTGGCTGTAAATCACACGTGACTTTCCCAGTCCTACTTATTTGCTGGAAAACTGTGCAGGAGAAACCAGCCCGGGCTACTGTGAGCCGCCACCGCGGTCCCGATGGGAGATGGCGCCCAGCCGGCGCCACGCACAAGGTCAACCAAGGCCGACTAAATGAGGAAAAGTGACCAAGAAAAGGCGACAGGGCTGGGTAGGCGTGGAGGAAAGTGTGCCACAGGACAGAGGAGGCGGGCAGCGTTTGGCTCCGAGCTTCCTCGTGACCACGTGAAGAAAGAAACTTTGCCACCCTGCCCATGACACCCCACCTTTCCTGACAGAATCGAAGATTTTTCTCCTGGCACCTCGAAGGTGGGACCAGAAAACCACCCCTGGCCAATCAGGGGCATGTTAGAATGCCTGTTTTGAAAAGGTGAACTGCTAGCCAGGCGTGGTGGTACAGGCCTGTAATCCTGGCCCTGTGGGAGGCTGAGTCAGGAGGATTGCAAGGTTGAGCCTGGCCTTGGCCACTCAGCAGCTTACCAACTCTGTCTCAAAATCAAAACCTAAAAACTGGGTTGGGGATGTTGCCTAGTGCCAAGGCCCTGGGGTCCATCCCAGCACAACGAATTAATTCAACTAAACTACACAGGACTGGGGATGTAGCGCAGTGGTGGGAGGCCCAAGTTCCACAAAAGAGAATGTGAATTTGCTGCAATGACACGGATGTATCAGCTGCCACCTGAGCGCCGCACACACTTCGCATGTGCTGAGTGACTGTGGGGACACTGGGTGTATGCCGACCAACTGAGCTGAGCCGCGTGGGCCACACGAAAGACCCCACGGCAGCTTGAGACAGCCGTCGGCTCTGCTGTGCTTGCTGGGGGTCCCCAGCTCCCCTTCTCTTTTCAGACAACCCTTGTGCCATTCGGCAGCCCCCAAGCCGCTGCCCAGCCAGTGCCCACTGTCCCCAGAAAACCTCAAGTCTTTCCAGATAAAATGTCCTTTTTTGGGCAGTACTTTGGTTTTTCTGGGGATTGAACCCCAGGACCTTTGCACTGGGCTATGTCCTCAACCCATTTTTATTTCTGGTGTTGGATTCTAAGGCAGGATTCCACTAAGTCACCAAGTTGCCCATGCTGGGTTCCTGCTTGTGATCCTCCTGCCTCAGCCTCTCAGAGTGCGGGGACCACTGGTCTGCGTCACTGGCCAGCTGTCTGGGTTTCTTAACCACACAAGCAGCTCTGTCTTGAAGACCCCATGCTTGGTTCTGCGTGCTGGGGACGATGCTCTGGAGGGGCTGCCGTCTCTGTGAGTGCCCACAGCCTGTGGTTTGGGCTGCACAGCACGGTGGATCTCAGGCGCTCCTCCGTGGAGTTGTAACAGAAATGCCTGGACAGCCATTTCCTGCTCTATGTCGGTGCTTCAGAAAGAGTCCTGTTCTGTAGGGACAGGGCCTGGCCCAGGCCCCTGCGGAGCAAGCGGGTCTGTGGGGAGCAACCTACCACCTGTGAGACACAGGGCACGTCGGCCTTTCCTGCAGCCGCTGCAACAAATGGCCACAGGCGGAGTGGCGTGAAACAGCCCAAGTCGATTCTCCAGCAGTTCTTGA